>CM067369.1:141896680-142051556 GCA_034401795.1 Chaetoderma sp. LZ-2023a | reverse complement strand
AAGTGAAGAGATAATGAAATGCACCCAAGTCACTCACTGCATTACACCCGTCAGGATAAAATACACATCAACTGACGGAAGTTATTTAGTCCAAATTGTCTTGCAAAATACCTAAGTAGTTTCTACTGACGATGCCAAAACAGTCATGTAACATTGGCCATACGACCCTAGCACAAGAAAGATGAGTAAATCCATTCAAGCCATCATAAGCACAGAGAATGAAATCTTCTAAAATACCGCAAGCACTCTAGCTAGAACTGATTAACAATGGACCTTTATCCATCCATTATATGACGACATATGACATCATAATCAACTACGTGATGTGTATGATGTTGTCATAATCATGACGTCATGAATGACTCGATACAGTCCGTCTTTAACGCTTAATAGTCCGACACGTTGTACGAATTGTATGTCTTTACCATTTAATAAATAGTCTGTTGAATATTTTGAAGCTAATTAGACTGGACGCTGTTGCTGCCATAGGCAGCAACAGCGCCAAGTCAGATTAGTTACACAATATTCAACAGCTTACCTGTATACTCGTCATGAAATTGATAGTCAGGGCATCCAGGGATCGATCGATCCCAACACGGCGAAGTGTGGGTGGAGCTTAGCTAGAGGTTGGCGGGGCATAGCTAAAACTGGAACGGTCCATTCATACACTAAAGTCAGGCGGGTCCATGCTTATAATGATTGATCCGTCACTAATGTAATATGAAGTGGACGATACATCAGAAATAGTCAAACGAGACCACCTCGCTTCTTGAAGTGAAACTTTGTAGCAAAATAAAATCTTAGCCAACGGCTATCACAATAGCAACGAATTGACTCAGGAGGAACGCGAGGAAATTTACCAGACTCAATGTCCACTCTACAGGCTCTGAATCCAAAAAGACAGATACATCCCTCACGTGTCAGCTGGCAAATGTTGATCATGGTGTTTTAATTGCGTGCGTTTGATGAATTTACAATTTAATAAACAGTATGTTGAATATTTTGAAACTAATTCGATTGGAATATTATATTGCCATATGCAGATAGGAGATGGAGAGACATATGGACAGATATATAGGCAGACAAATAAACGGATGGACAGATTATTGGACACACACGATTTCAATGTAGTATTCCCGACGATCTTTTTTTATGGATGAGTAGGGATGAATGTGAGTCTTATTCAAGCAATACTCAACTATCGATATGACCTTATGTGCGTGTGGAAACTAAATATGGTGGCCTTATTAAGATCTCTGTACAACAGCCCACCCGGCTAAAAGATAAGACAAACATACCACTTAGACTCGTCCGCAGACTCCACTTCAGAAATCAGTCGCGACCCAGTCTATTTCCTTAGTGAAACTGTAAGATCCAGTCACTTTCCGACATATTTTTGCTGGGTTTATGAATTTGTTTTACATAAGACGCCATAAAAGTAGTATGGCATCACTTCGTGCAGGACAATAAGGCGGGTGGGGGTGAGGTGCGGTGGGGGCGAAACGCAAACCAGAAAGGTGGGGGCAGGCGGGGTGAGGGGAGAGCTCCAACGAAAATATTTGAGATGTAGATGCAATCAGATAGCATTTCCTGCATTTCCACCGGTAAATATGGACAATCCGTTGGCTGTTCAATTATTCTACTTTAGTCAATTAATTTCATTTCTTGTTCACTCAACAACATGTAAACGTCATCAGGAGAAGCTATTTTATGATACAAAACATAAGCAGTTACCTACCGCATTTAAACTATATCCATGTATGGAGTTTCTCACTTTGCATATTGAAAATAGATCTCTGGACATCGCGTCTCAACACCGAATTTCCTTTGTGAAAAGTGAAAGTGCATAAATCAATATCTCGGTGCTGGAGCGAATGCTCCCGCTATCCCTATTATACTTAGCTCCCTACTGTTTATGTGATATCGTAACGAGTTCTATTTTCCGCTGTTTCCATGGTTCTGATTGGCTGACGGATTTTAACCCGCCAGCCATTCACAGCCTTCTACAGTTCACGAGTCAAGGGATGTGATGCGATCTGTCACTCAATCATATGACGCCATACTCAATACTGAATTCCGTCACGCGTAGGCTTACGTCATAAACAAAATGTATAATCAATGACGTATCTAGCTCCGTCATGAACATTGAAAAGTCCGTCAAGTGTATGAATCATATGTCTTTGATGGTTTTAGAATTTAATAACCATTCTGTTGAATAGTTTGAAACTAATTTGACAGGGCATAGACAACAACAACTCCCAGTCAGATTAGTTTCAAAATATTCAACAGCTTTCCTGTATAATTACCTTGGAATTGGGACTCTGGAAATTCAAGATTCAGGGTATATAAAGTGATTCAAGCGCAAGTAAAACGTGGGCGGAGCTTAGCCAGAAATGGGCGGAGCATAGCTAGACATGGATCGCTCTGTTACGGAGACAACAAACTAGGGTGCACGCGCACCCACCAAAACGCGACGTCTTTATAAATAGATCTGATTTACGGGATTTCGTGTGTACAGCCACACACTAGCACCGATCATTGGACTTGCAAGGGACCAGGAAAGTGTCACTGGCCACAACGTTTTGAATATATTATGCCGATTGGTCAACTAAGAAATAAGAACCTATACATCGATCAATTTATCAGAGGATAGCAGCACAGTACATCATTTTCCAGCGCATTGGCGTCATTAAAAGGTAAATAATTATTGACATTTGACAACCTTGAAGAACTATTTATGAGAAAAATAAACGATTATTTGCTTTAGTACATAGCCAAATGCGTGCGTTAGATACGCACCAGCGGCTACACGTTTAATCAAGAGCAATTAAAGATGACGTCCAATCACAATACAATTTAGTAATTTACCGACTTATTACAGTAGCCGACCATAGAGAAACATGGCACCATGGAAATCCAGCTAATGGCGGATCTGCACCGCGAATGCTGTGCAAAACGACGGGCCGCTTAACTCTTTCATGCTTTGAAAATGTACCACTGGAATAACTGGATCGGTAACCAGTGCTAACGTACAATAATAGCACGGCCTTCCCGATACTACAACCCGTTAACGCCGTTTAAAATCCTCCTTCAGCCCGCGGCGCATCCAATTTTTTCTTCAGAACGGTATTTACATTTATCAATTTATCAATATAATTATTCCCAAGTTTTCCGGACAAACGTGGGTATTATGCCGTCCCGCGCGTGTATGTACATCTGTGCGGAAATCGAGTGTAGCGCAAGAACCCCGAAAACGTTTGACGAAATTCAACCAAATTTGGTTTGCGAGTTACCCATATGAGTGGGGTATGCAAGATGCCAATTACCCCACGGGTTTGGGAAGAAGGGTATTCATCGACCAAGGAATCCAGCGGTTTCCTATTATTGAAATGAGGCAATTGTTACATACTTCATTTGACTTGATCTTCGTGTACATTAAATACAATTAAACATTGAATAAGAGGGTTGTTGCCTGTGACACACAGGCCACAAAAAACCAAGAGTTCCTGGAGATAAATAACTGTGCAAAACGGTCACATTATTATAATGAAATCCGATGAAACAGTACATTGGCTTTGCACAGAGGTCGAGGCTACGTGTGTTGCGCGCGCACACACACGCACGCACGCACACGCGCGCGCACATACACATACGTGCGCGCGGACGGATGGACGGACGGTCGCAGCCACGGACGCACGCACACGCGCACAAGCACGCACGCGCGTCCCAGGCGGGTAATTCATAGACTGGTTGACATGATGGATATCAAATATTTTTGGTAAATCAAATATCACACCCATGTCATTCTATGTACGTGTACATAATGATAATTGAGTACTATAAGACCAAACAGGTGTTGATTTTTTTAGAACAATTTCACTGAATGGTGACTTCAAGCGCCTGTGATATTAACAACGTTGACTCAAATTATGTCCAAAGAGGCAACATCAGCTTTATCTCACATGCAAACAAGGTCCGTGGAAGCTATGCACGATGCAAAGGGATATAATTTATCGTCACGCGACTGGGATCGAACCTCCAACCTGAACTAATTTTATACGTTCATAGGCGTTCTGTCCCCAGGGCAACACGACAAAGCCCACCTCACCAAGTGTAGGAGGCGTATGAGTAACGTCTGCCAAGAAATGTACTTCCCATAAAATTATTATTTACACTCCTGGGGTAAAGATTTTTTCTAAGTATAAGGACCCGTTTCAGCCTGATACGTGACATACTGGGTTAGCCGATTAATCATATGACGTCACAATCAATTAAGTCATGAATGACTTGATTATGTCCGTCATAAAAACTTAATAGTCCGTTATTGTACTATTTAATAAATATTCTGTTGAATATTTTGAAACTAATTTGACTGGACGTAGGCAGCAACAGCACCCAGTAAAATTAGTTTCAAAATATTCAACCGCTTACCTGCATAGTTTTCTGGAAATTGAGATTTAGGGAGTGCATGGATGGATCGATCCCAACACGAAAAACCGTGAGGGAGTTTAGCTAGACGTGAGCTGGGCCTAACTCAAACTGAATTCCTTCATTCGACCATTATGGAACACAGACTAATCAATCAATTGACCGATCAATTGAGTGATTAGTCTATGTTCCATAATGGTCAAATGACCGACCGACCGACCGACTTTGGTGTGGAGGGTTTGGATAATATACGCATCATTGTACTTTTCTCTTGCATTTTACATGTCAGCGCGTTGTGGCGGTACGTAGTCATCTGCTGAGATTATCTTCCCATCCACATAGAGCCTATCAACTGTAAGCTAGAACTAGAACATTGATCAGACGAGGTTGCCACCCATCCCCACAATGGTTTTATGAGATTCCTTTCCCCGCACTGGAAAATGATCCATTAAAACAATTCTTCCGCATTACACCGAGGATTAAATGAAATATTTAACAACAAATGTAGAAATTATATAGCGTAAGAGTGGCTTAGATGCTATACATATACTTCCAAGATTTACCATGCCAGTGAGAAAGGCATCACTTGCATCTTTGAGGACCTGCCAACAAGAAAATTTCCCTGTAAGGCCAGCGGTCTCAATACTTGAACTACGGTCTTTAAGGGAATCACTCACTGATGCTGTCCAGATGCTATCGCAAATGAAGCATCCTCAACACACGTCAGCATATCGCCTTAAGGAGAGGAGAAATACAGCAGTGTCTGGAGAATGGATATGGATACTCGTTGCACGGGTTTCTGTTCATTCACATCATGCAGCAATATATTTGTGTAAGCTTCCTCTTGTTCATTGTTTAGATGGCTAATATCATTTTTGTGTACATGTTCACATATCTCCATATTGCACGAGAATACAGTGATTTGCATGGCCGGTTTGAAATATGTTATCTGTAAGATATGTGGTTAATTCCAGCTTTGTCTTTGTGGGTGAAACCATTTGGTTCAACACCATTTGACAATGTTTGTTGTAATATGGTAAAACTCTGATGGTTGCCCTCCTTGTCTCTTGGTATGAATTG
Source organism: Chaetoderma sp. LZ-2023a (assembly GCA_034401795.1). Taxonomy (NCBI): domain Eukaryota; kingdom Metazoa; phylum Mollusca; class Caudofoveata; order Chaetodermatida; family Chaetodermatidae; genus Chaetoderma; species Chaetoderma sp. LZ-2023a. Next base: position 142,046,048 of record CM067369.1, on the reverse strand, counting down.
CCATCTTCAATGAATTGGCTATGCCATACCGATAAACAAAATCAAGCGTATCTCATCATACTTCGTATATGTCGGCAGCACATGGTTTATACAGGGATATGCTAGCTCAGGACGTGTCTTTCCTGAATCTGTTTTGCCCATTAACTGACATAGTATCGACCGCTGCCACATTCTTTGATCCAGTGAAAATTTTTCCTTCCTCTTCAAAGGAAAGCGTGTCTGTTTGTTGGATGTTCGGGTCTAGGATACACTGGTGTGTTTCACTGACTTATGGATATTTTGTTACAGCTAGTTTCCCTAATACGCTTAGCAAGCTGCTCTTCATCTAACAACGAAGCATGCATCCATTAGCATCAAACATTGATCTACGCACAACGGACAATTCATGGTTGCTAATCGCATCATTTATATTGATTTCCGGCCTTAATTTTCACACAAATAACAAACTGGCAAGCAGTGACCAGTCTTCTTCGAGTTTAGAGGTAGTTTAACTGTCTTTGCTGTACTCTTCTAAGTGGCCAGTTTCTGTTTCTTTATTGGTAACAACAGATTCATATCACCTTTTCGGATACGCTTTACAACAAATGTTGCAAACAGTGAGCTGTCGATTTCACCTTGCTTGCAGAGATTTTTTGGTGCAAGTGATTTGGTGACCAAGTTGAATAGGTCATTAGGTTTAAGAATGAAAGAGTCTGTGAAGCTTTTAATTGTTGCAATTTTGACAGTTCTTTTCCTGTCAGTCCAGTAACGCAACAGACATGCCTTGAAGTTGTGTCCGCTCAGGTAAATTCACACTAGCCATTTCTTGAGCTTCTGTAGCAGGCATGGAGAATCAAGAAGAGCTTCATTCTCGCAGACGGAGTCAAAGTAATGTGCACTAAGCCAACACACACCTTTGTGGATCTGTTAATCAGCTCAAGAGCATTTTCAGCACCTAACACACAAACTGCTACATGTGGATTCTTGTCTACAACCAAGTTGTCTTCAAGGGATTCCTCGTGGATGAACTGATGCCTTGAGTGACTCCATTTCGGCTAGGTAGAGGGGAATCATGCCAGAATAACTGAGGTGAACATGTGCGAAATGGTACTTTGTGAACATTTCCAGGGCAATAAAATATAGCTCCCAGATGCCGCTGCTTACTGCTCTGATAAAGACCATAATCTCTAATACCATTTGCTTGTACTTGAGCATAACAGAAAAGAGAGGTTGCTTTCGCTTTAAATCGTCAAACTTGTCAATCTTGCCGTTACATGGCGGGAATCAATGGCATAAAATTAAATGCTCTGCCACGCACAGTCGCGGCTTTCTCGATGGGGCCTAGCAACTGGGGGTCCTGGAAGAAAAAAATCTTCTTGACACAACGCAAACATAGTTTTATAATTTTAACCTTGATGTTATATCATTGAGCATGTATGAGCACTGCTAATAGGGTCTGCCATTCGTGTGTTGGTGCTGTAAGTAGTGGTGGGGTTCGTATTTGGCTTACGTCCATCATTGCCATGATTGTCGCCTGCTATCCAGACCAATTTGGGATATTCATAGCAAGAGATTGTCGTTTTGGTCAGCGTGTCTTATTGGCAACATCATTATTATTTGTAGTATCACATTCCTCATGTTCCCTTCGCATTACTGCTGTGTCATGACCTGAAGAGTATTCTATTCATTCTTAATCTGGACTCTTCCAAGAAAGCGGGTTCGTACGGGTTAGAAGCCATGCAGTTTCTGAAAAGCTGCTATGTGAATGCTTTTCGATTTGAATACTGAATGAAGGAAAAAGTTGACAGGGTTGCTTTTTAACTGGATTTTTATAATCCACAATCTGTGTGATGGTTTCTGTCAGATCTCCAATTGAGCGAGCTTGAGCTGAGTCACTAAGTTTCGTATTTCGCCATTATTGTTGCGTGCAATGCCGCTTTCCATCTGGGATATCAATATCAAAACGGTCCACCGCAAAGGTATATTTCAACCACAAACTATGCGGGAGGGAATATACAATCCATCATTGAGAACCATTTGCTTCAGTACACATTTTGCTACTTGAGTTTTAACTCGTAAACGTGTGGAATAATCTGGATGCAATCCAAATCCATACTGGATTTTGATAATTTTCTTACATCTGGTTGCCTGGCGCATTGACAAACCAGCTGCTAACTATCGCGAGCCGAAATCATAACCGAGTAAGAGGCTATGTTAAATGAATAATTCCTATAGCAATATCTGTTTAACAATATATATGAATACTGTGTTGAATTTTATGCGTGCGTGCATGTGGGCGCGTGCGTACGTGCGTGCAACTTCCCATCCATGCCCAAATGCAATTATCGATTCATTCAGCTACTACTGTTCAGTTACTACTGTTGCCAATACTGTCTAGCTGTCACACTAGAATCACCAGGTCTAAGAGACGAGGAATACTAATTTAAGTCTTCCAATAGTACACTACCCGAATAAAAGATAAATACAAATACTGAATTTAATTAAACATGGGAATATCGAGATCCATGTCTAACTACGCCCCGCCCGCCTTTAGCTATGCCCCGCCCACTTCTAGCTAAGCTCCAGCCACGCTTTGAACGTGTTGGAATCGATTTTTATTATTTGAACCCTGAATTTCCATAATCCCAATTTCAAAGGTAACTATACAGAGAAGCTGTTGAATATATTTACTTAATTCGACTGGAGTCTGTTCCTATATACGGTAGCAACAACTCCCAGTCAAATTACTTTCAAAGTATTCAACAGAATCTTTAATAATTCGTTCACTTCACGAACCTTTCGAACTTCATGATGTGGTTATAAAATCATGATTTTGGTCAGTCTAATTTTGACCCAGTTGATTATGACGTCATATACTTGACTTCCAGATAGGATCTCTCCGCTGAACTGCGAAATTAGCTGACAGCCTTGTGAACCGTGTGTTGCCTTGGCTAATCATTTCAGCAACCGACGTGTAGTGTCTGCATAGAAGATTTCAAAAACTAATTCAGAACTTCGCAAATATATCGGTAGTGGCAATAGGATGTACCATAACCGCTATCTGTAGTTTTATGCTTAAGATGAAGCGATGAACGGATAGAGACATTATCGTTTATTACGTTTAGATTAAAGTTATATCATTTGTATATCGGTTCACAAAACAAATGAAACAACGATTTATAGCTGGTCCAGGTATTGCCACGGACTAATGTAGTTCACCACACACCAATCATCTGAAGTTATTTGTGTCCCAGAACTATGCCGAGCAGGCCTTGTTTGCTTCCAGAGGTGATGAATTATTGGACAATAGGTGGAATTCATATGGACCTATTTGCACTGGGCCTAGATACCTTCCTACTCTAGATGCAGACTTGAGGCTGTAGTCTCAACACACGGCTCAGCAATAAGTGAACTGGAAGCTGAACTATTATATAGTTTACCATCCATTGCGTGCTTCTCATGCAAATCAGGTGACAACGTTAAATACATGGTCTGGCGGACATTGGAAAATCAGATTATCCAAGCAAAAAATAATTCCTGTACATTTCCTTTCCAGCCGCACACGAACTCAACGAAGCTGATTAAGTTGAATTTAATGAAGAGGAAATGATCTTTTCTGGGAAATTTTTTTCAAATGTCTCGTGTTTGAAAACTTTTAGGACTCTCATTAATAATTCATCGGGAAAAACGGTTCCGGCAATATCGCGAGCCTCGATAACGTATAACCTTTCTCTAACAATCACTACAATAATGGTGGACATAATCATGATATCTTGGGTATGCTAGAATTTGGTGAAAAAAATTCTCCTTTCATGTCGCCAATAAACGTGGTAGATTTTAACAGAGTGGTAAATTCATATGTCATGCTGGTAGCATATACGCGGTTGCTTCCAGAAGCTGAATGTCAGAACACCATCTTTTTAAAAGAAAAAAGACGAAAATAGGAGTTTTCATATTGTTGGATGGAGACCGCATAGCTTTCACTGAAAACTGAGTTGAGAACTGTAAATTCAATGTACCGTTGACTACTTAAAGGAAACAACATTTCATTTTATACTATTTTTTAAGGATCTATTTCGTGTCATGCCACGCCCATTTCTAGCTAAGGTCCGCACACATTTTCCGCGTGCGGGGATCAATTTATATATACTGAACCAAAAAGGTTTAGCAACACCGAGAATATTACTGTATAAATGTTATTTAACAAAAACAATAAATTGATTCAAATATATTATTTAATTGATAGGTCATTTTCCAATTTGAACAACAGTCTCTTGTTACTGTAACGCTAGCATCGCGCCTTTAACACGGCATCATTCAACGGAAGGGTCCAGTTTAAATAATAACACTGAGCTGTCAATACCGGTTGTGACCTCCGCGCGCATTAACCACCGCCGTACATCACTTTATCATGCTTCGAATTAAGCACCTGATGTCACGAAGAGGAATCGCATCCCATTCCTGGAGCAGTGCAGTTTCCAGCTCCCGCACGTTGCGAAGATGTGGATGGTTCTCAAGCACCTTACGGCCAAGAATGTCCCACACGTGTTCGATAGGAGACAGGTCCGGTGATCGCGCTGGCTAGTCCAACACCGGAACGTTGTTAGCCTCAAGGAAATCACTGGTGACCCTAGCTGAATGAGGACGGGCGTTGTCTTGCTGGAACATAAAGTCTGCATGATGCTGCATAAAAGGGATGACAACAGGGGCGACAACTTCTTCACAGTAACGTTGAGCCGTTAAATTTCCGCGAAGCACAATAAGATCTGTTTTGTCATTTTCATGGATTCCAGCCCACACCATGACACTGCCGCCACCGAATCTGTCGTGCTGAATGATGTTGGCTGCATCATACCGTTCTCCTAACCGTCGCCAAACCCGTTGCCTACCATCCGCTACATCCACACAAAACCTCGACTCATCACTGAACAAAACGTGGCTCCATTGTTGAGCACGCCATCGCTGAGTTCTTGCCCATGCAAACCGATTCTTGATGTGACGCTCTGAAAGCGGAACAGCAACAAGTGGACGACGAGCATGCAGTCCAGCATCATGGAGTCTGTTTCGTACAGTTTGTGCATGCACTGTCGTGCCGGTAGCGGTGTGCAAATTACGGGACAGTCGCGGCGCAGTCTCAACACCTGTGACGTCCTGATGACGTCACTAAGTAGCGGTCTTCTCGTGGTGTTGTTGCTCTCGGTCTGCCAGATCGTGGTCGGTCATTAACATGTCCAGTTTCCTGCTCACGTTGGCGGAGACGGGAAATGGTTGAGGCGTGAACATTAAAATGTCGCGCAACAGCGCGAACGCTCTGCCCAGTAGCGAGTCTTTCCATTGCTTCATGGCGCTGATTTTCGGGTAACCCTGGGCGGCGGCCCATGTTCGGTAGGGTAAACTTTTAAGCGTTTTCTGTTAACGTTCGTTATCTGCTTTTGCAATATGGTGAATTTTTGCCTTCGCTACCCGCCAATGTGGGTCAGTGCATGAAAAATGCATTTTCACGTGCAGTAAGCGTGCGGCCGAGAAATGCAAGAAATGATTTGCATTTCTTCAAGATCAGCGAGACAATATATTGACGAAACATGCCTGCCTGCAAATTTGGTTATAAATGGACGCATAGTTTTAATACAACAAACCAAACTTCACTGTTGCTAAACTGTTTGGCTCAGTATATTTTGAATAATGAATTCCGAGAAACCCAATTTCGAGGTAACTACAGGTAAGCTGTTGAATATTTTGAAACTAATCTTACTGGGTGCTGTTGCTGCCTAAGTCAAATTAGTTTCAAATATACCATAGACTATTTATTAAATAGTAAATTCGTACACTTGGCGGACTTTTCAATGTCCGTGACGGGGCTAAATATGGCACTATGTATCGTGACGTCAGCCTAAATAGTTATGACGCAATTGCGTATGACGTCATACGATTAAGTCACAGATCAGATCCATCCATTAAAGACGGAGAATACATAATCGATAAACTGTTCATAATACACTTCGATTTCTATCATGCAATTAAAGAAATATATAATGTTTTAAATAGTTAAATGCAGAGGCTATGAAGTCTGACGTGATTCGCTTTTTAACCAATCAGAAACAAACATCGATTCCCTTGCTCAGTTTATATACCCTCAATCGTATATACAATTTACCTTAAAACGGTTGTGTAGAAGGCAACAATACAGGTAAGATGTTGAATATTTTGAGACTAATTCGATCGTAAGCTGTTGTTGACACACAGCTCCAAGTCAAATTAGGTTTAAAATATTCAATCTGAGAGTGACTACAAAGCAATGAATGCGTTGCGCATGTACCTATATCGTATCGCACACTATTGCTTGATGGGACAAAATGCCGGCGCCCACGGTTCAACATTAACGCGATGAGAAAAAAAGTAATTGTGAAACATAGGCCTACAGCGCATTGCGGCGTTAATGGAGGAATCCTGTTCTTAGCTATTCTCCGCCACTTCACCCATTTTGGGATTTATCAATCCCTGAACTCCCTGACTATCAATTTCCAGAAAACTAAACAGGTAGGCTTAAGTTGTTGAATATTTTGCAACTAATTTGATTTGGTGCTGTTGCTATGCCAGCAACAGCGTGCCATCAAATTACTTTCAAAATATTCAACAGCATGATTATTAAATAGTAAATATATACAATTCGTACAGCAACGCTTAGTCCGTCATCAATTAAGCGTTCGTAACGAACTTAGCCACGCCATTCATAACGTAATTGGTTATGACGTCATCCTACACGTCACGTAGTTGATTATGTCGTCATATGATTGACTGAGAAACTGGAATCATCCATTAGCATATGGGGTCTATATGCCATAGCAATACAAAACAACATATGGGATGAGATGAGTATTCCTTTAAACTGATATAAATATATCTACTTGCTCCTCATGAACCTCATGAGCGCACGCGTTGGGTTTAAAGTCCTCGTGTCCTATTAATTAGAGAAGCATTTGCACAGGATAATAGATACTCGTTGATTCGTTCATTTCTGCGTAATTTACCCTTTAAGCAATGGCCTGACTCCAAATTCGAGGTGGCAACTGGACGCAATATTATTTGAGTCTATTGTCGGTACCTGAGAGTGGACATTCACAAACAAAACATCTCTGTCTGCACGTACAAAAGGGCAGTAAGTATACACAGCAGTAACTTGACAGCGCATATTACCATACGGGTCAAGGAACATATATATCTCAATAAATAATGTGCGTGAAGGTTGTTGCTGTCAGTGACAGCAATAACATTCAATCAAATGATTGTCAATATACTTGCTAGGCAATGCGAGTGCTTGCTACAGATTAATACAGATTTGAATAAGAATTATTGCTGCAACGACGTTCAGTCTAACTATTTTAAAATATGCATCACAGCCACACACCCCCACTGACTGAAGAATGACTCTTCTAAGATCGTCACATACATACCGCTGTCTCAACCATCAACAAGGGTCCCATGATATTGGCCTCCGTGGTGACGGACACCGTGGACACCATTCTGCTAATCATATAAATGGTCACAATCGGGCCGCATCGTCATAGTCATGTAAATGGTGACACTCGGGCCTCATTGTGATAATCACATAAATCTTGACACCCGGGCCTCATCGTGATAATCATATAAATATTGAGACCTGGGGCTCATCGTGATGATCACAAAAATGGAAACACCCGGGCCTCATCATGATTGTCATATAAATGGGGACGCCCGAGCCTCGTCGTAATAATTACATACATGGTGACACCCGGACCTCATCGTGATAGTCATAAATCTTGACCGCCCGGGCCTCATCATGATTGTCATATAAATCTTGACCCCCGGGCCTCATCGTGAGAGTCATATAAATGGCGACATCCAGGCCTCATCGAGATGATTATATAAATGATGATACCCTGGCCGCATCGTGATAATCATATAAATCCTGACGCCCAGGCCTCATCGTGATAATCACATAAATAGTGGCCCGGTGTTCGCTGCCAAGAGAACGAATCTGATCACATATAGGCCTTTCTAGCTCTCGGTGTAGCATTAATCAGTGCCAACAACGCCAGAATGGCTACTCCTTGTCTACCTATTCCCCGCCCATTTCCAGCGTGTTGGAACCAATTTATATACATTCCAAGAATCCCAATTACCAATGTAGCCATACAGGTAAGCTGTTGACTATTTTGAAAGTAGTTTGACTTTTTGCTGTTTCTGCCGTTGTTATAATTGTGATGTCAACCCACCCAAAACATAATTTATTATGCTGTCAGAAACCTGCTCGACAGATTGGATCCCTCAATAATATTATAGAGCCACTAGCCCTAGTTCAGTCATTAACAAGAACTTACGAGAGAATATAAGCTCATATACAGAATGACGTGAGGTGCTAGACACGCTATGACATGCGCCAAGGGATACACAGATATCCAGAACCACTTGAGTATTCCCGGGAACGAGAAAATAATCACATATACGAAAACACTTCTACTATTGGAATCAGTCAGGTTTAACTCTTCCACCCTCTTACCTCAACGAGACTCATCAAATTCACGGCAGGTTTCGTCCACTTGTGGCTCATCAGCCGGAGGAAAGGATTTGAACCTGAGGCGCATGGTGTAAGAGCGAGCCATTAGCCCTAGCTCAGTAACAAAAATCTTGACCTCGGTACTTCTAGACTGCGGGCGTGACGTGGCGTGTAGGTTGTTTAATCACTTAACCCTCGAATTTATACAAGAAAATCCTCAATTTTGTCATAGAAAATGCCCATTTGCATACCAAGAGAAGACGCTTTTTTAAATTTACTACTGGAGTGACTGGATCGGTTATCGAGCCAGTCATTCCAGTAGTAAATTCTTTTTTAACAGTCTTCTTTTGCTCTGCAAATGGGCATTTCTCTAGACCACTGCTGAAGCCGTTTTTGGCTGACATGAGTGTTAATAGATCGTTGGGTGAGATTGATATTCTCATGTTGCGTGGTTGTGGTGGTCTAGACAAATATTGACGACAGATGCATTATTCAATACATATTCTCGTCTCAACAATTATATGTTATCATATAAACACCGTTTTCAATCTGTTCCATATTTGAACACACGTGCAAAATTCAACGAAAGATTTTCATTGGTTATATAACGCGGAAGATGGTTAGATTATAACGGTTAATAATCACGCATGCCCAGTTGCACTGCAAATGTTTGCTGGCGACGACGACAGCAAAAATGTAAACGGGACGGTGCACCTTATATTGTTGATTTAAATTTTGTAATATATAGACTTCCTAGTTATGGATTACGTTTGTAAATTTGCATGATCGAGGCAAAAACTTGTTGGATTAAAATTAATTTCAAGTCCGAATTAACGATGCCATTATTGCCATTATTTAACAGTTAGAAAGTGATGCGTCACAGCAACTAATACGAACAGAGCAACATTTTGTATTCAAACGTGTTTCATGGAAAATTGGAAAATTTGTCAAAATATCAGTTTAAATGATAACTAGCATTTCAAACTCGGTCCCATTTCATATCCCTATTATCACCCTCGTCACGCCCATCTATAGCTAATCTCTATCAATGCTGTGGGTGTGTTAGGACCGATTTATGTACTTTGAATCCGGAATTCTAGGAATCCCAATGTCATGGTAACTACACAGCTAACCTATTGAGTATTTTGGCACTCATTTGACAGCGGGTGTTGTTGCCTATGGCAGGCGAGGGTGATAATAGGGATATGAAATGGGACCGAGTTTGAAATGCTAGTTATCATTTAAACTGATATTTTGACAAATTTTCCAATTTTCCATGAAACACGTTTGAATACAAAATGTTGCTCTGTTCGTATTAGTTGCTGTGACGCGTGGCATAGCTACATGTGTATTCATCCATTTTTTATTTAGGAAATCTGTACCTTAAGATTCTGGTCAAACTAGCAGAAATCAAAACCCACAGCCATATAGGTGATGCCTGGAAAGTGCGCAAGTGTCCAAAATTACACACCTAATGATTGACTATAATACATGCTCTCATATTGCGCTAGGCATCTTTAAGCGGCCCATACACGATCAATATAATATGAAAATTGACAATATTATTGATCGTTAGTGTGTAATATTGAGGTCACATTTTGACTTGCGCAATATTCTGACGGAATCAATACCCACCCGGTAGATTTTTATTGATGGTTACGCAATTTTATTGTGTTGTTGGTGGTACACATTGAGAATATTGATCTATATTTCATTCTGAAGTCAATTTTCATAATTGACAATATTATTGTCAATTATTGGCCCATACACGATCAATATAATTGACAATAATATTGGTACAATATTATTGAAAATAAACTGTGTTGGCCACCAACGGCGCAATAATATTGTTCAATATTATCGGCATATGACTGCGCTTATAATAGAGCTTTCCAGATTATCCATCCATCATATGACGTCACAATCAAGTACGAGACGTGTAGGATGACGTACTAATCAATGGTGTCATGAATGACATTTATAAGTTCGTCAAGAACGCATAATTACTGACGGACTAAGCGTTGGTGTACGATGTGTATGTCTTTACTATTTAATAAACATGTTGTTGAATATTTTGAAACTAATTTGACAGGGGGCTGTTATTGTCATAGACAGCATTAGCACCCAGTCAAATTAGTTTCAAAAGTATTCAACAGCTAATTACCTGGTTTTCTGCAAATTGAGATTCAGGGCGTGAAACCTGTTACCTACAGTATTGCTAAATATCAACAGTAATCTACTTGCATAGTAGCACCGGCGCCCAGTCGAGTTAGCCTCAAGATACCCAAAAGCTCATCTGTATAGCTTTCTGGAAATCGATAATGAGGGTTAAGAAGTAATAGCTCCTTCAAGGACATGAAATAACATGTCCAATCCAAACACAGTCATAGTTTCTATATATGGTAGACATGCCTAGAAAACTTTAGCATGATTTGATCTACGAATTGTAGTGTATGGTATTATTCACCCCATAGGTAATATGTTATATATTGGTTAAAACTGTATATATAATATGCCCAAGCCATGTTTAAGCTGTATTTACAAATGTTATTACGCCGTTGAAGGGTTTGTGAATATAACGCTAAAGAGAAATTCACTGTATTAGATATAAGATTAGGCATTTAGATACTTGTATAGCATCTTAATTTAATTGTCAATATATATATATATATATGTTTTCATGTTTTCATGTTTTCATGTTTTAATGTTATATGTTTAAATGTACACTCACGGGTCTATGGCTTATTGTAGAATAAATCAATCAATGTATTTTCCGTAGGATTCGATACTTTTAAAATCAATGTGCTTTAATACATCGAAAATCTTCAGTGATAATAACTTAGGTTTTTGAGCATGTATTCACTTCATTTTCACTCGCACACCCCACCCCAACCACCGCTAATGCTATTATCATCAGGAGCATATTTGTTAAAGTTGGCTTGAATCATCCAAAAAATCTGGAAACGGACGCTGCTGGGGGACAGATGAGGACAGGCGGCCGTGACATATTTTTTACCACCAAATGGCTACCAGAAAGAAGAATAGATGCCATCTGGCATATGTAGGTCTGCGTAGGTGATAATGAATATAATACGAATGAAATAATTATGCTATAGATCATGGTTACCATGTTGATCCCGGAGACGACGACGACCGCGACCATAATGACGAATGATGATGAAAACAATGATGGCGACGACGACGACGACGGCAGCGGCGGCAGCGGCGGCGGCGACGACGACGACGACCACCGCGGCAGCGGCGGCGGCGGCTGCGTTTACAGCGGCGATGTATGCGAAATTAAGTGTGATGATGATGATGATGATGATCCTTTTAGGAAAATTGGTAGTTCTATTTAGTACCAGATTGTCTACTCTAGCGGTTGCTCAAAAAATCTACAGAATATTTATTGAAATACCAACATAACGTCGTGAACAATATCTGAATTATAAATACATACCTGGTCTTTGTGATGCGTACTATGCGATTGATCAACTGCTTATCAAGTCTCCTGAGCTGTTTGTCGGCAATGAATGGCTTATTAGACCCAAATCTGTATTCGATATGGCGTGACGTGATTTACTTTCGCTAAATGACGACTTTCTATTCTAACAAACGCTATTTGTTCTCACTTTCTTTTCTTAAAATAAAAATTTTAAAATAAAGTTGTACGAATAAATTCCTCCTGTTTTCAAAATGGAATACAAACAATTTCTCTTGAATGTACTGCTATTTTAGCTACTGTATTGCTAATTCGTAGGTCGGCGTTTGACGTTCAAATTTCTCTCGGGCACGTAGTTCTTTCGGTGATACGGCGCGGATTGATATTGGATCCTATAGATGTGACGCGACAACGATGCGGAAATCAAGGAGTCGACCACGATTCTTGCCTTCAAATGGAACCCGTTCTCTGATAGCAGCTGTCAATCAAGTACTAAACAAGCCATCTATTCCAATCCAGCGTCGATCTGCGTGGACCGCTCAACAGCCTCGCAGATAATTTTATAGGAATACTAAGCGCCTCTAGTCTATCGATCCAATCTCAAATTGAGACACGTAAGACAATGTTTGGCCGTGATTTAACAGTTTCCGATCCCCCGGAAGCGATGCCAGTTGAACGAGTGGGCTTGACGCAAAGGATGGGGGCGCGTAGCAAATACTTACAATACAATTTACAGTTAAGAAAAAATAGTCGCATTAATACTTTTAAATTAGTCGCAGTAAATCTGACGTCAGATTGGAATAATGGACGGCCAGTGTCCGAGCTTATTCATTATACGTACGTATACGTGAAGGTCTTCCACAAAGCTGTGTTGCCTTCGGAAAGGAAAACATTTGAAAACTTTTTTCTAAATCTGAAAATTATGCTACTCTCAGATTATTGGACCTTTCCAGTTTATCCATCCATCATATGGCGTCATAATCAACTACATGACGTGTAGGATGGCGTCATAATCAATTACAGCACGAATGACTCGAGTTAGTCCGTCTTAAACGCTTAAAAGTCGGACATGTGGTACGAATTGTACGATGTCTTTACTATTTAATAAACATTCTGTCGAATATTTTGAAACTAATTTAACTAGGCGCTGTTGCAGCCAGCACCGAGTCAAATTAGTTTCAAAATATTTGACAGCTTATTTGTATATTTTTCTGAAAAATGATGGTCAGGGAGTTCAGGGATCGATCGATCCCAACAAAGGCGAGGTGTGGGTGGAGCTTAGCTAGAGATGGGCAAGGCATAGCTAAAACTTGAAAGGTCCATTACGTCAGATAATATACAACCTGGAAAAAAATATCAGCAACAATTGTCTAACCGTAGTATATGGATTTGCTACAATGCAGAACTGTAGAATGTAGGCCTGCCAACAAAGTTTTGCAATATCGAAACGTTTAGTTGATTCACCAACTTCAGTTTATGGCCATTGTAACATCGTATGTTAAGATTTATTTCGTTTCATTACATCTAGGCACACAAGTTAAGCTTCTAAAAGTATACAATTTAAACAATTTTATTTCCAAGCGTTTTGCTGTGGATATGCACCTTTAAACATACGACTGGAATGACTGGTTCGACAACCGAGTGGTACATTTTCTAAGTGAATCTTCTCTTGGTCTGAAAATTGACATTTTCTATGAGAAAATTCGTTTTAGACGGCCAGACAAACAAGAGCCACACGGTTATATGATATATCATTGGCAAGGTGATTTTATTATTTTCTTAGGAGACCTTTGGTATAGAACCCTCAATAGGTGCGGGTCTTTGGCTATTTGGGCTTAAATGAACCCATCCTCTTTTGAACATCTTGTGCATCGTCTTTCAAACACTGATTGAAATTCGTGGATCTAAAGGAATATATATATATATATATATATATATATATATATATATATATATATATATATATACGTGCGTATGTATGTATGTATTTTTATTTTTATTGACGCACTGGCAACGTTTACATGTTTCCATGTGCTAACCAGCCGACAGTCATGCACCCATTAGTTTAATTTGTTGATCACCATCTCCCGGTCGGGGGGTGGGGGTGGGGGGGGGGGGTTGGGGGGATCGAACCGCCATACTGCAACTCCGCATAGCATCAGCAACCAGACATCTTTCCACTGGACCACCGCGCCAAGACAAAGTCTCAGGTTAGCAGACCAGCTTTCACATGTCTGATATACTGACACACTGACGATTCATATGGGACTATCTGTGGATGCACCTGCCACGATTCAATCCTTGGCATTTAAGCCTATTGTACTCTGACTCCATCACGGCTCTGGCAGTATATGTATTTTTATTTTTATTGACGCACTGGCAACGTGCGGCTTCAATATATATACATTGTCAAATGATTATATTAATAAAATAATATTTGTTCCGGCATAATTTCACTGCGAGAACAGTGTCGTCCCACGCCAAACACAATTTTATGAGTGAATAACATAATTAACCACTAACGTGGCCCGGAAAATGTGCGTTCCCTCTCGTAGTAAGTGCGCGTTATGTATGCGTTTACCCTGGCAGACATAGAACATGCCTAGCATTTTTAGCAGACGTTGTATCGTTGAATTAATTTGTCAACGTTAGTAGTATAGGGGGTATCTGTTCGCTATTGTTCTTTTTCTCGAGAACACTGGCGAACAGCCGCCTAGAGTGTAGAACAATGGCGAACAGCTGCCCAGGGGTAAAGAACAATGGCGAACAGCGACCCATGTTTTATAGATTTTGATAACAATGGCGAAGAGCGGCACACACTTAGTAGATTTTGGAACACTGTGGAATCGTTTGAATGAATATTGTTGTTTGTGTATTCCGAAAATGTTAACCCTTCAAAGTTGTGTATTTTATGTTTTAACATATCTGCGCGTACCCCCCTCCGTGGTTATCTACCATGGTATGGTACATAAAAATAATATGAGGAAGGAGTTTAAGAGGTGGTCTGATAAGGGAGGTCGTAGGAGGAGTAGGGAGTATGAGGACGTATGAAGAATTACGTCAATGTTCGATATTGATGTATATTTTGAAAATAATTTCACTGTTTCATCGCTAACGTTAATTTATTAGTAAACTATTTTTTTGAATATTTTGAAAACGTTTTGACTGTTGGCTTAACCGTCATTATGCGCAAATTGTTTTTTAAATACTTAATATGGCATTTGCAATAATGTCAGTCATTTTAGATTTTGTGGTTACACGATGATTAAAATGTAGTCATTATGTTCCTGAGGGTGACACGCGTTTATGGAATTGTATGTTGAGCTGTATGATAAAAAGATTATTTGTTGCAAATGTTTTTAATTTATCCATACATCGGGAATAGCCATGGGATCAATCCTTAATCGAGATACAAACATGGCACGTGTTAAGGAATAATGAAAGAATGTTAAAGCACCACCCATCTCGTTCTAAGCACATCTCATTCTAAGCATGGGATATTACAATGTCCTCGCCGAGAGTATTTAAAAATCGATAATAAGTGTGCACCCACTCACCGGCTATTGTTGTTCACCAATGCATAAAGATTCATCAATTAAGAGAAACATTAGGGCATAGTAGCATAATCATATATGTATGTTTACTACAAATATAAATATATACTTTGGGCTACAGAGCAGTGATACGTTATAACCATGTTTTTACTATATAATTCAGTCCTGCCCTAAGCGACCACTTCCTGTTACACCATTACATGGACGCTAGAGACTTTATTAACACTAACCCTCGAATCTCTTCAAGAAAATGTTCATTTTCTTCATATTCATGTTTATAGTACAAGAAAAGACAATTTTTGAAAATCTATCATTGGAATGACTGGCACTGCAGGCTATCCATTTGTCTAGACATTGCGCCAGCAAACACAACCCCCCCCCCCACCTACCAACCGCCACCATCATCACCAACACCCACCACCACCACCACCACCACCACCTCCACCACCACCACCACCACCACCACCACCACCACCACTACGACATACACCCAACACCATGCATTAACCCCACCACCAACACCCATGCACCCGCTAACCCATAGCGAATTTCTTCATATTCATACTTGCATCCTTAGAGAAGACTATTTTTGAAAATTTATCATCGGAATGACTGACTCTGACAGCTATCCATTTGTCTAGACATTGTGGTCGGAAAGTGTGAGAGCGCGGTGTCTGAAAAATGGCATATAGGTTGGAGAGGGTATGTAAATGAGGATTTAATAAAGGTCTCGCTCGTATGCACACGTGCTAATATGCGATACTGCTAGTTATATGTGTACCCTTGTGCATGCGTGCATGCCCCAGTGTACGCCCTTGTGCGCATGCGTGTACCAGAAGACTATTTTTGAAAATTTATCATTGGAATGACTGGCTCTGCTGGCTATCCATTTGTCTAGACATTGCGACAGCAAACACCACCCACCAACCACCCACCACTGCCACCACATCATAATCATCATCACCAACACCCACCACCACCACCACCACGAGCATCAACACCAGTACCGACATCCACCACCAACCACTAGGCACCACCACCACCACCACATGTTGCGGATTGCTACCGCATGTTGTGGATTGTGGTTGCATGTTGCGGATTTGCGGGTGCATGTTGTGGATTTGCGGGTATATGTTGCTGATTTGCGGGCACATGTTGTGGATGGCAACAAGTATATGTACATGCCTGAACACACATACACACCAAAATGCATGCGTACATGTGTGGACACATGCGGTCCGCATGTTGCAGATTTGTGGGCACATGTTGCTTATTGCAGGCACATGTTGCGGGTTGCGGGTGCATGTTGCAGATGGCAACAAGTATATGTACATGCCTGAACACACATACACGCCAAAATGTATGCGTACATGTGCGGATGCATGCAGTCTGCATGTTGTGGATTTGCGGGCGTATGTTGTGGATTGCGGGCGCATGATGCGGATTGCGGGCGGATGATGCGCATGTTGCGTATGGCACCTAGTATATGTACATGGCTGAACACACATACACCAACATGTATACGTACATATGCGGATGCATGCGGATTGCGGGCGCATGATGCAGATTGCAGGCGCATGCTGTGGATTTGCAGGTGCATGTTGCGGATGGCAACAAGTATATGTACATGCCTGAACACACATACACGCCACAATCTATGTGCGTACATGTGTGGATGCATGCGGTCCACGTGTTGTGGATTTGCAGGCACATGTTGTGGATTGCAGGCGCATGATGCGGATTGCGGGTGCATGTTGTGGATTTGCGGGCACATATTGTGGATTTGTGTCCGCAGTACATTTAGTCCTGTAAATGGTACAAATTCAATCCCTTTTCTCATTCCAGTTTAAACATCGCAAAGTGGTTGGACATGTAACTGCAGAGTAGTTAGGCAGTCAGAATTCTTTGAAGAACCTTGTAACTTGGATGCTTGCTAGCTTTATCCTATAATCAATATGCTGAGACAAATGTTTTGAATGTGGTTCAACTTTTAATAGGTCAAATGACCTGAAGCGGCATAAGATCTGATCCCATAACGATGAAGAAAGCGTAAATCTAGACAGCGAAGATGAAGAAATGACAGAGATGAAGAGTGAAGATGATGATGAGCCAGTAGAGTTGGAGAGTGAAGACAGTGATGACTCAGCAGAGTCTGAGCGTGAAGGTGAAGATGAAAAAGAAGCCAAGGGCAATGAGGAACTATTTACCATATTCCAAAATATTAAGCAGGACTTAGAAGCTGAACAATCAGGTTTAGAAGATGAGGATGGTGAAGTGAACATAGACCCAAATGGTGTAGGCAATGTGTCTATTTCTGTATATGCTGATGCTTTAGTTACAAAGTGTATAGACATAATATTCCAGTGGAGCAGATTACAGAACTCTACACTCATTAAAATAATTCGTCGGGAAATGAAAGATTTTATCGACGAGGGGTACGCATACGATGAAGCGGTCTTCTCAGCTTTTCGAAAAAGAGAGTTTCTGATCAAGGAGTACATAAGGAACCATCTAGATGCTGAGGATAATGATGATGATTCTTTCGGCGATAGATCTGATCCATAAGGAATCAGTCATTGATAAATGGATCTCCGGAACATTGACTATTTGTTTATGCTACAGTAACTATATGTTTTATCATATGTAATATTTTCTTCAATGTAAAAATATGGATACAAATAAAACATTGGTTCTTTATGTGTGTGTTGATTTGATAATTGTAGCTGCCCAGCCAGGCCCCCCCCACACATCCCTCGATATACAAATCAGAGCACTGATGATGTTGGTGGTGATGGCAGTGGGGTTGGCGGTTGGTAAAAATAGGTGTTGTGGTCGATGATGGGGTGGGATTAATGCTTGGTGGTGGGTGTTGGTGCTTCGTGGGTGGTGATGCTGGTGGTTATAGAGGGATGGTCATGGTGGTGATGGTGTTGATGGTTGGTATTCGTAGTAGGTGGTTGTGGCTGCAATGTTTAGACAATGGTTAGCCAACTATATTATTTTTGTTGTTTTAAACATTTTGTTATGTGCAATGCGAGGGTGTGTAAATAGGATATGCGGCTAGGAGGTGGGATGTTTATGCTGACTTCACGTTGTATCATGTATAATTCTATATACTCTATATATACTATATTCTGACTATGATTATTTATATATTAATAATGCCTATATATAAAATAGGTCTATTTTCATGCTCATCTGTTCAGAAGAATGTTTAATGCGAGGGTCAAAGTGATGTCATGATAACGCTTAGCCATTCGATGAGAGAATGTTACCGGGCCACGGTTGTCTCATTTCAAGATCGGAACCGGTTATCAATGTAGCCCATGTGCATCAGTCTGTCACGCACTCTGTATGTCTGTCACCTAATGTCAATTATCAACCATGACTATGCCAATGGATTGGTGGCAAGCACCACTCAGGTACATAACCCAGTGGTCTAGGTATGTACCTCGGTATAGGTATAAGGATAACTGGAGGCACTGGTCTCGGTATCCGAAATGCAATTATAATCGCATTAATTTGTTGTCGTTCTTTGTCTGACATGCTGAAATATAGTGAATACATTTTAACATCACATTTTTATACAATTACGATGTTCACTTGTTCATGATTCTATGGCTAATCTTTTGCATGTGATCCGTATTCATTAGTGACAATAACGGTCGACCACGCACAGATTGAACGTTACCTGGTGAACAATACCATATACACAATGGTGTCCAGAAATTTCCTCATTCCATGGCATACAGAGAAACATGTGTGTCACAATGGCATACATAGACATGCTTAATTTGTCTGTATGGCATGCATTTGTTCGATCAATAACGAACAATGTCTTCTGCCATCCAATGTGCACTTTATGAGCAATAACGCGGATGCACAACTTTTAACTTTGTATTTTAAAATATTTTTAAAACCACCTGTCTGTAAGTTCATGGTGGATGCCATCAACTTACAGTCAAAATATTTTTGCGGTAATATAAGTCCTGAAATGCGAGCGATAACTAAGCAAAAGTTATAAATGAGAACGACATCGATTAATGTAACTTCGCATCAATAATAGTCATAACCAATGTACTATGCCAACATGCACGTGACATACACGACCCGATTTCAACACAGATTCAACATTGAAACAACGTCATGTGCCTACTGGGTATATGTTTTAGCCAGTCATTCCAGTTGTAAGGTTTTAAAAAAATAAACTTTCCTATACTCGAAAATAGTTTTCTCAATGCTATGTAAACCATCGACATAAAATAATTATGATGTTTTCAGTAAAAATATACATTTGATATTCAAGTATATTCAGTATACAATCTATTATTACGAAGGCAGTCATTTCATATATGAATTTTCCAAAAAAAAATTTCTAGATATAAAATATGTTTTCATTCGATATGTATTTATCTCAAGAACATTTATGGATAGGTGAAGCATATCAGGGAGGATTAATATGAAGGAAGTCATTTCACATGTGAATTTTAAAAAATCATCCTTTAATGGCTAAACTATTTTCATATCAAGCGAAATTATCGATACAGTCATTCCAGTTGAAAGTTTTTAAAAATAACTTTTCCTATCGACGAAAATAGTTCCCGCAATGGATGTAAATCATCAACGTAACATAATTATGATGATGTTTTTTCAGTAAAAATATACATACAATATTCAAGTAATTCAGTATACAATCTATTATTATGAAGGCAGTCATTTCATATATGAATTTTCAAAAAACATATTCTAAGTAAAAAATATGTTTATATTCGACATGTATTTATGGCTAGGTGAAGTGTATCAGGGAAGATTATTATGAAGGAAATCATTTCACGTGTGACTTTTCAAAAAACGTCCTTTAATTGCTAAAAATATTTTCATATCAAGAGAAATTATCGACACAGTCATTCCAGTTGATAGTTTTTAAAATAACTTTTCCTAACCTCGAAAATAGTTTTCTCAATGTTATACAAACAATTTAAACCGTCGTCTTAACAGAATTATACAAATCAGTACTTTACTGTTTAGTGACTAAATTTTGGTACTGCATCAAACTGCGATACAGCGATATGTTTATGAATACTGTAATATTATGTCAATATAGTAATTAAAGGGAATGATATTATGGTGTTATCATTCGTTTAACATACATCAGCGATGTGCCTAATCCATGATGTCATACAGCACAAATCAGAACTAGTGATGGCTGTACGCTAGTGCTCATAAGTGGGATGCAATAGTGTTCTAAATGTACATCTGTGCGTTACTGTTCATGCAGGTGGACGATAGACGCTATTGATCTAAATCCTGTTTGGTCGAGATAGGGTCAAATGTTACAATTTAATACCATATAACTTTCAAAAGCCAAAAATGTTATTTTCTGATTTTTCAAAACATAAATCATGGCGCATTGGTAGTTTAAGCGAATGGTTATGATACTAATTTGACATAGGAAGCTACAATTCGCACTAGTGCCTTCATGCGCACAAACTCTTTATAAAAGTGCTGTTCATTGCGACAATTTGACATAGGAAGCCCCAATTGCGCTTAGTTTCAAAATACTTTTTACTACAACCACGAGGAAGCACATCGGCCACATAATTAATATGTTAAATGATACAAGGGTGCTCGTCATTATTCGTCAACGATGACGATGGTGGACATTGTTCCCACAATTCTTATAACAATTTTTAATATTTAATAATTAAATGACTGTCGCTTTAAAGACACTCCTTAAATACGAGATGCATGATTATTATCTATATAATATTATACATACAACATCGCTTGGCTTACCTATATATTATCCACATAGAGATGTACTTTGCTCTGTTTAAAAAAAAAATTAAATGACTGCTAAGAAGCCACTTAGTTTCATGTTTGAGGGTTTTAGATGAAGGTTAA
Organism: Chaetoderma sp. LZ-2023a; assembly: GCA_034401795.1. Taxonomy (NCBI): domain Eukaryota; kingdom Metazoa; phylum Mollusca; class Caudofoveata; order Chaetodermatida; family Chaetodermatidae; genus Chaetoderma; species Chaetoderma sp. LZ-2023a. The sequence continues at coordinate 142,024,636 of CM067369.1, read as the reverse complement.
CGCATGTGCATACAAATTGAAGGATTAAAAGCGAATCATAGATGCATTATGCACAATAACGAGGTGGTCAGAGAAAACATATTTCCCTGGATACTTTTTTAACACACACAGATTTCAACTGCATTACCCATCTAACAAACTGATCCATCGCATCTAGCCCATAAACATATCCAATATTTTCACCTGCATGTATGTGTCATTATATGGAGGCCAGTATATGACAGATTTTGATAGGTCGATATTCCTTATATTTTTTGTAGTAGAGTGATGTAGTATAAATGTAAATGTTAATGCACATTTGGCTAAAATGCCCAGCAGTACAAACTTTGACGGATCAGACAGTGGGTATGTGCGATGTCGTTGGTGTTCCATCGTAATCCGCGACACCATATGCCGACAGTCGAAACACAAGAGGGTCTGTAGGTTTATGATCAAGAAAACAGAACCTAAGGAGACGGTGTACACCTGCAAGGAGTGCTATTGTCTATTACCAATCAAACAGTATTCGCATGGCTGTCCTGTTATCGGTGATACTCCGACTGATATACAGAAAGCAAACATGACGCAGTTTGTTACCAAACTGACAACAACACATGTGTGGATCTGCGAAAGACTGAGACATTTCTCAAAACACGGCCTTTTCCAGGGCCCACAAATCATTCGAAAGAGAACTCTTTACCTGTTCAAAATATAAAATAATGTAATACAGTTTTTACACACATCAACCCTCTTCCCACATGCATACACAAGCACACATTCTGATCCATCAAGAGTGGTCGATGGAATATCGATAGTGAACTAGACAGACACGCTCTGCTTAAGAGCAGAGAACAGCTCCAGGCGAAGGCCGGCTGCCATAGCATTCATCCTTAGCCTCCTCCCTCCTCCTACGACCTCCCTTATCAGACTACCTCTTAAACTCTATTTTTTTACATTATCAGTCATCCTCTCTTATTATTTTTACCTTACATACCACACTACCATGGTAGATAGCCACGGAGGGGAGTGCGTGCAGATATGTTAAAACGTAAAATACACAACTTTTAAGGGTTAACATTTTCAGAATACACAAACAACAATATTCATTCAAACAATTCCACAGTGTTCCAGAATCTACCAAGTGTGCGCCGCTGTTCGCCATTGCTATCAAAATCTCTAAAACGTGTGTCGCTGTTTGCCATTGGTCTTTACCCCTGGGCGGCTGTTTGCCATTGTTCTTTTTGCTGGGTGGCTGTTCGCCATTGTTCTACACTCTAGGTGGCTGTTCGCCATTGTTCTCGAGAAAAAGAACAATAGTGAACAGATACCCCCTATACTACTAACGTTCGTTTTAGACGGCCAGACAACCAATAATAAAAGGGTCCAAAATCTTCAAAGTCATTTTTGTCATGAGCAAAGCACCATGCAGAATCTTTAGGACCATTGAAATTTTGTCATTTTATGTCATTTAGGCCCATTTAGGGCCAGTTTAGCATAAAAATATTTTTTGCTCACAGATCAACCTACATGAGTTAGGAATTCAGCAAAACCCAATATGTATTATAATCCGGCATATGATAAGACTATTGTGATTCTCTTAATACCAAGGGTTATGCTGAAATGGACTGTAATTTAATGCAATCATCGGCATTTTTCTCAATTTATATTGTTTAGCCAGCCAAGATGGTAAATATACATTTATTAGGCACGCCATTTTGTTGCAAGCAAACACACGGTGGAACAAATTGTGCATAAGAACTAACTTGATGCCCGGCCAAATGACTTGTGAAATTGTGACATTTTATATCAATTTACGCCTAATCTGGCTTAATCTGGAATAACGCCATACCTCAGTTTGGCGTTATTCCTGATTAATTCTCTAGTGAGAACACGGCCGTAGACATCCTAAAACCAGATATGTATAATAACATCGATTGCAATACAGCTATTATGACTCTTTTAGGTATATTCAATTGCGTTGTGACTTTTTGCGAGAATCAGAGTCTTTCACAAATTAGCAATTATTGCAACCATATTTTAGCCTATTAAAGTCTAAATGAGAAATTACTCTCTCACCCTAGAATTTACCAATTTAATTAGAGTAATTTTCCAATATAATAAAGATAAATTTTATGACATATGATTAAATCGTTCAAATCTATGTTCCTAGTTAATATGACAAAGATGCAATCAAATATAAGGCTTTGATTGCAAAACCTTGTCATCAGTAACCAAACACGGTAGATTTATTCGGCCTTAAGTAATGGGTAGCTTGAATGCCTTGAATGATGATGTAAGACCTAGTCCTATGTATGCTTCATCTCATCTCGTGATACCTCATCATTTGCGAAACCACGGGATTTCCTTCAAGACTCCATGGTGCAGGTGATCCAACGATTTGGATTGACATATCTGCTAAACCTTCACTTTAAAGTTAGAACTAACCAAGTTTAGTTGTAATGCATCCCTTGTTCGGGGTGATTTCTCCAACATATTCCAGCTTTTTAAAAAAAGATCATGTCGCACTTGATCAACTCCTGTAAGAGGATCTGGTGCACTATATTACAGACAGCTGAATTCACCTTTCCAGGCTATTTATCTATCATCTGACGTTATATCATGTCATAATCAACTAAGAGACGCAGAGGATGACGTCATAAACATGACGTCATAAATGATTCTATTTGGCCCGTCTTCAACTCTTAATAGTCCGACACATTGCAAGAACTGTATGTCTCTACTATTTAATAAACATGCTGTGGAAATTTTGAAACTAATTTGACTGGCGCCCAGTCAAATTAGTTCCAAAATCTTTAATAGCTTACCTGTATAGTTTCCTGGAAATTGATAGTCAGAGAGTTCAGCGATCGATCGATCTCACCATGAGCGAGGTGTGGGTGGAGCTTAGCTAGAGATTGGCGGAGCATAGCTAAAATTGGAAAAGTCCATTCTTCTACCTACTCGACAGGTCCATCTCGCCCTACTGCGCCAATCAGTTCTGAGTGTTGTTCACAGATTGGTCAACGGAACATTTTACCAAAACCCAGCAAATTTTGATGTCGAATTTGCCTGTTATTGAACGGAATCAAAATATATGTTCCGTCATGTGCTGTTTTGTGCTATAAGATGTACAGGATAGCACTTTCTTTGCCGTGTCACTTCACTCACAATCCATACCTGTGGATGGTACTGCCCACCTAAAAATGGATCAGTAATAAGAGGCCGCATGTGTCTCTACACAACACTACTATTCTGCTCTACTCATTTGTCACAGCCTCATATGCACGTGAAATAACGTGCATGTCTGCATCTTCCTGATTCCCATATAACTGTAGAATTTCACCTGGCAGTGTTGACTGTGCTCATTTTGCCTCTTCAAAACCACCACTAGTTGCTAGTTCACGCACATTTGTCAAGTTGTATTGATTCATAAGACAGTGAACCAAAATTCGTACAAGATCAGCCTGACTTGCGTTCAGTAGGGAACACATTTCAAAACGTTTTGCTAAATCTGCCGACTATTGACAACCTGTATTAATTCCATCATATAATACACAAACCGTGAAAAGACGATTTTGCATGCGCAGAGCGCTCTGGAACGTTGTCCATACTGAACGCAATGCTGTTTATTATTGAAGGATCTGAACTGACGCAACACTTTAGGCATAATAGCCCAGACGTGTTGGGTTAGGTATCTTGAACGTCGTGTTCTGCCATTCTGTAGAGCGATCAACTGGTACCTGGTTGAATCTGGCATTGTGCCATTTAACGACGATGTTCCAACCATGAGATGCAACTGTCAATTCACATCACGCGTGACTTTAATACAGTCTAGGAGAATCTCCACCATGTCAATATAGGTTGGTCAATGTAGATATATTTTAGCTCACTTGCCTGTATACCGCCATATTTCTTTCATAGAGAGTGAATGCCTCTGTCATTTAAAGCTTCTGTCAGATCCTTTGGTGTATAACATATGGCATCATCATAAGTGGTCTTCTTTCCTTTGAACAATTCTGAAACATTTCACACCTGGTTACTAATTTTAAGAACATTCCAATTAGCCTTCAACCATTCTAGAGAATACAGCTGCTCCCATCGAAACACGTCCAGTGCTTCATTTGTCCACGTGTACTCTTCGATAGCCCGTTAATACGACCTTCCATCCATCATTGATTTGATACTGTTTAATGCAAATAACCTAGACTCCAGCAAGATATAATCTAAACCAGCATTTCATAATAATATCCTATCGTTTCTCCAAGCACATAACCTTTTTACAAATGGTAAGTATCAGCCTGTCAGGAGCAGATGGCACGATTCTATCTAGAATATTTACACAGCCGTTCTTTTCATATCACAATAAGATTTCTGTTGTCATTGTGTATCCATTCATCGAATTATATCTATATCATTTGTGTGGCCTGTAGCATTAAATAGTTCAACAAGGATTTCCAGCCTGGTACAAAATAAACCCTAGAATTGTGTGCTTCAGTATATGTCTCCTACCCTATGACACACCAAAGACAATATCATATGCAATGCTACACATTTTTCTGTTTCTCTTCTCATCTTCATCCTTATCTAAACTGAGGGCAGATGACCAAACAATACTGACGGAAACAGATGAATGAATTAAGGTATCACTTGTTCAACATGTCTCTGGCTTATTCCTCACCAGGCTGCTAAATGCCTATCTATCTATCTATCTATCTGTCTGTCTGTCTGTCTGTCTGTCTGTCTGTCTGTCTGTCTGTCTGTCTGTCTGTCTGTCGGTCGGTCGGTCGGTCGGTCGGTCGGTCGGTCGGTCGGTCGGTCGGTCGGTCGGTCGGTCGGTCGGTCGGTCCGTCCGTCCGTCGGTCGGTCGGTCGGTCGGTCGGTCGGTCGGTCGGTCGGTCGGTCGGTCGGTCGGTCGGTCGGTCGGTCGGTCGCAATGGCAATCTCATGGACGCTGTCATTCTGTTCTCCTTCTGAACGGCTTATATATGCGTGGGCCTTATGTGGCCGGTGGATGGGTGAGCGTGACGTATCCCCTACTGGGCCGTTTCGTACCCAGCCGAATGGGGCCAGTATGTACAGGACAGGGCGGTCCGTGCTACACCAGCTCTCAGTCGAATTGGTTTCAAAATATTCGATAGAATGTCTATTAAATTGTAAATTCATCAAATACATACAATTCTTCCACTCTCGTGACTGAATTTCCTATTTTCGTGAAGGAGCTATGTCATCTGCGCGGTCAGCTAACATGTGGCGTATTCAGGGGCGCCGGAAGCACGGGGTAGCGGGTGGGAGTGGAGCAGCGGGGGCAGCTTCCCCCATTGCCCCTTGGGCATGGGGCGGCGGGAGCAGCTGTGCCCTTTACCCATTTCTATATAAAAAATTAAAATTTAGTTCAGAACTTACCTGAACACCCACCTTACCAACTCCTACGGGCGTGATACACATGTTTAACCACGTCAAGCTTTTGAGTTCTGGCCATAAGCGATGATGCCATTGACCACACAAAAACTAAATCAGTCATTTGAAGGTCTCCTTTGATTAGTCTGAGTCTGGGTCACATGCCCCTCCGACACCCCACACCAATGTGGCTATGTAAGAGGATAATCACAATTTGAATCACTCATTCAATACACGCTAGCTGTTGAATAATTTGTTACTAATTTGACTTGCCGGCGTTACTACCTCAGGTAACAACACCTTCCAATAATATTAGTTTTAAAAGGTTCCCCAGAATAGTTAACACCCTAAAGAATTTATTAAATTTAGTAATCAACATATTTTATGTCAGCTGACCGTCATCTGTCTATTCCTGCAGTATATCTCCACCTTTGGTCTTTAAGCGAGTTCTCAAGAACAACTGGGGTGGGGTCTGATCCACGGTTGGTCCAGGGAAGCTATTTTTAAAATTACATTTAAAGATCGTTTGCGAAAGTTCTTGGCTCATTGGCCTGAATCTAAAAAGTTTCATCTAAGGCAAAAGTTGAACAAACTTTCTTCACATGTTCAAAATGATTAGTCGAGTTGACTTGCGGCCGTCTTTGACAACCTAGTTTTCACAAAACACTTTTCTTCTGAAACAGCTGAAGGTATTGGGCCACAATAAACCTTTCCTAGATTGACGTATTTTGGGAAAATACCTTCCCACAAAGCATCGCTCCCAAAACTTCTGGCTGGCAAACTGGCCAGACGATGCTCGAACAGTATTACTTGGCTAATCATTACTAGGTTCAGATAGAACGCACTTACAGCATTTATATGATGAAGTATAATTATAGGACCATAATATTATTGAATTCATACATCATTGGAAAGCTCATCCAATTTTCTAAACATTTATGTGTTATTTGTTATATTTAACATAAAATCCGTAAAGCTAATTATAATTTTGAAACGCACACTATTGGCCACCTGATTTACTAACTCTAGGAACAATGTTTATTTTATACATGCTAATAACTCAGTGAAAATTAAAAAACAAAACATAAATGTTTAGAAAATTGGATGAGCTTTGCAATGGTGCATGACTTTAGTAATTTTGTGATTGTAGCTTAGGAACTATTTAAGACGTGTTGTCTGTTAGCGCATTACTCACCCAATGCCGGTCATCTGCTGGCTGAAAAATTTATTTGTGAAAGGTGTATTTAGCAAATATAATTAGGAACTGGGGGCCAATCAGATTTTTGTCAAGGCGAACTGCGCAGGTCCACCTTGTAGACATGCATGAATACACGCACATGCACACTTACAGACACAACGACCCGATCACCCGCTCACTCGCACCCGAACCCCATGCTCCATCCGCGCCCACCCACTTGCTCAGTGGCTAACTCGCTCGCTTCACTTACTCCCTTACACACACGCACGCACTCACCCATATGTCACATTGTGATCTGGGAGTAACAAAACCTTGAAACCCGCACGTTTCACGTGTGCATGCACAGTACACATACAGGGAGATGGCTAAACATAGCATAGTCACAGTTTCCAATTGACTAGAAGCATGCATCCCATGATCATTGTCCACTATAATGTCAATTGGGAATAGGTACGAGAGACCAAAGAATACATAAGTTCACTCAACATTGCTCTAAACTTTTATATATGGATCATAGGAAACTCAGAATGCAGGAAGACGATTCGCAGAGCCTGCACCTTTCAATGTTTTTTCTTGTGGTACTTGGGTGGGTGGATGGGTTTGGTATCCCTGAACACCCTTCCATGAACACCCTTCCATGAGAGAGAAACACCGTTTCTGTGTGCCCGCCCCTCAAACCGCCCCTCAAATCTGCTTCCGGCGCCCCTGGGCGTATTTGATTATGACGTCGGATAATTGACTGACAGACCGTATCCTCTATTGCGATTCATCGATATATTGAATGCCCTAATGGCGAAATTTTAACGTGTTAATTAATTTGCCTGGAAGACATGCACGATTTTCTAGTTTCCTTAAGGCAGCATTGTGAGAAATCGTTTAAAAATCAGATTACGATATATAGAAATATCGGCAAATCGTGCACGCAAGGCGTGGATTTATTGTCTCGTACTCGTACACTTCAAGAGATATAGCTCTTCATCCTTGTATACTACTTCCGGGTGTCGGGACAAATAATCTGAAAACTAGTGGAGGATAGACAGTACATCCGTTCTTGACCGCAATAGAGACAAAGCGGGAACGCGATCAAATACACCTACTTGGCAACGTAGCATTATCAATATAATATAATCCGATTCAAAGACAGATTCAATACGCATTCACCTTATTTCATAATAGGCCTACGTATATTGGTGAATGGTTCGAACGGCATGCTTGCCTCAACAAATGCGTATAATAGGGGTTTTGTTGATTCAGCCTAGCGATATGAGAGAGAGAGAGAGAGAGAGAGAGAGAGAGAGAGAGAGAGAGAGGAGAGAGAGAGAGAGAGAGAGAGAGAGAGAGAGAGAGAGAGGGAGGGAGGGAGAACATCAACAGTTCTAGTATTTGGGTGTGGGCGTGATGGTTCGGTGTCTAGGAAACTCTTTCTTGTATTTGATTAAATAGCAGCGTTAATTACCTCAGACATTAGAATTGTATACTATTAGAGGTTTAAATGACAAGAAATGATGCGCCTGGATGTATTGAAACGAAATAAATCTTAGCATATGACAATTTCATTCTGTTTAAATTAATGTGGTTGTTTAGTTATGAAGTTGAATTAGATATGAATCTCTCTAATTTGTTTCATATTTTAGATAGTGTATGATATGGCAGGCAAAATGTACCGTGTTAGGCAGGATATACATGCACGGCACATCGCCATCATGAGTATTCCGATGACACTGTCGACACGCGTGTACTTCTGTCAACATCAATGCGATACATGTTTTAATAATATTTTTTGAATTAAAAAGTATGTAACAAATTTTCTCAATAATATTTCGGTTTATGTCATGAGCTGAGCCAAAAAAACTATAGACCGCTATCGCTTGTTAGCTGTTAGGAAAACTGTTTACCCCTGCACTCAACGCAAGAATAATAAAACATATTAAGAGACTGTGGGTGGCTGGGAAATATCTTAAAAGAAAATCTGGCTGGTTTGATACAAAGGTACTCCACACTCGACCACATCTTTAGTCGCCATTCACTAATAAAATACATGTGCGCAATCAAAGGAAGTACTGTACTGCGCGTTCATAGACCTAGCTAAGACATTTGACACAGTTTAGAGGGAAGCCCGTGGGGTGGGGGATGGGGTGGAGTTGTTAGAAAATAAAATACACGGTAAAATAGTAAATGTAATTAAAAATATGTATGGAAACATTAAACCTAAAATTCTGCTAAATGATATAATATCTGACACATTAAACTGGCGTGTACGACAAGGAGAAATCATGTTGCCAATTTTTTCAGTCTTTATAAACACGATCTCACAGATTATTTAGACAGTAAAATTGCACAGTAAAAAAAAGGAAATAAAAAATAACGCCATTATGTACTTAAAACTGTTGATGACGCTACGATTATTTCGGAGAAGAAGCAAGACTTACAAAATATGCTCGACGAGTACTTCCGTTACTGTAATCAATGGAATCTAAAAATAAATGCAGAAAAAATTAAAATTGTAGTATTTGTCGATGGCGAGTCTTATAAGATCGCTTAGATTTAGCATGCTAATTCATAGAAATACTTAGGCATATACTTCACCCGAAACGCCAAATTCACAGATGCAGTTAGTCATCTCAGAGATTAGGGTAGAAAGGCTATGTACTGCCTTCTTAGGCGCATCGCGAATTTGGATCTGCCAATAGACGCTAAACTCCAATTGCTCGATTCAAGAATATGACCAACAGCAGAATATGCCACTGAGAAATTGTGCTTTGGAAATGCCAACATATTAGAAGGTATCCATTTAGAATTTTTGAAATTTATATTGAAAATTTAAAAAAAACCTTCCCCATTATATATGGTATATGGCGAACTGGGAGGATACCAGGTAAGATTCCAATGTAGAATGGTAAACTTTTGGTCAGCACTTGTTATTGGAAATCGCAATAAACTGTCATATAAGATCTACAAATAAATGTATAATAAATATACAATAAATGCAATACAAATGTGTTAAATGTATAGCGTCAGTGCTTAATACTACGGAGTTTGGGCACATCTGGATAGAACAAAAAATAATATAATATGATTGATTAAACAACGACTTGTTGACCAATATATATAAAAGTGGAATGGACTACTAGAAAACTCATCTAAAGGTAGGTCATATAAAATATTCAAGGTAGAGCTAAATATGGAGCCATATCTTTTAAAACAAAATGTCAACAATAAGTTAGCCGTTAGCAAATTCTGAACCTTTAACCATAGACTGCCAATCAAAACCGGAAGCTGGACTAATATCCCCCTGGTAGATAGGAAATGCAAATTATGTGACTGGGATTGTATCGGTGATGAATTCCACTACATATTTATTCGTGACTACTTCTCAGAAATCCGGGAATCAACAATTGCCAAATGCCACTACTACTACTACTACTACTACTACTACTACTACTACTACTACTACTACTACTACTACTACTACTACTGCTGCTGCTGCTGCTGCTGATGATGATGTTACTACTACTACTACTACTACTACTACTACTACTACTACTACTACTACTACTACTACTACTACTACTACTACTACTACTACTACTACTACTACTACTACTACTACTACCACTACTACTACTACTACTACTACTACTACTACTACTACTACTACTACTACTACTACTACTGCTACTACTACCACTACTACTACTACTACTACTACTACTACTACTACTACTACTACTACTACTACTACTATTACGTAGCAGACTTATGCAGCGACGTCCTCTCCTGGCTTTGTATTTGCTGGCTCCGAGTAGGGCGAATTCCAAGGCTCTCTCTGCTGGTGTTTCTTCTGGCATCCGAGCACATGGCCAAACATGGACCATCTTTGCTGGGCGACTTTTACAGACAGCAGCGACGCATTACATATCTTGTATAGTGCATCGTTGGAAATTATGCTGTCTGGCCATCGGTGTCCAGTGATGGTGCATAGTGTAGCTCGCCGGGTAGTGTCGGGCCATTCCGGTGTATCATGTCGACTCGCCATGCCGCAAGTGCACGATGAGTGATGATGCTGGTTAGCATCCGGTCTCGGGGTGACGGACCTTGTACGAGACTGCCCTGTGGGAAATAAATACCGGCTCCTAAGGCCGATGGAACGCAATCGTTCTGGTGGGGTCATGTGACCATCGTCGCGAACAGTAACCACAACAGTCTCATCCCAAGAATTTGTGTCACCAGTATGCCTGTCCATAGCAATTTCGTGATCTATGGACTTACAAGATTTGATTTGGTGGCCTAAAAATATAAGTCTACACAATGAGTTTACCTAAACAATTATAAATATGCTAGATAATACTACAGTAGGAGCATACGAAAATACGAGACAAAGAGACAAGTAGATGACCTTTTAAACATGGGGCTCCCGGAGGTACCACACAGACTCGTAGGTCCGCAGGGGTATCCCCGCAAAGGAGGCTCCCGTACGCGAGACGTAGCTATTTAACTTAATATAAGTTATTATACCGCTAAGCTGAAAGGAAGAAGGTTATCTCGGACGAAGAAGTTATGTGCCTTACGCGGGCACTACTCCTTGTGCTAGTTTGGGTGAGGAGTATTATCCTGGCGTGGACCGTCATCACTGAATCCTTGTGAGAGGCAAGTACCTCATGCGGGCCTCCGTCTCGGGAAGGTGTTGCCATTGCTTAAAGCGGGAGAAGAATAGTAGACAAAAATGGGCCCACTAATATTTCAACCAGAAATGCTTGAGAAAGAAAAGACCATACCTAATGATATTATGACTATAGGGGTGCGTACTGTTTTATGTGAAGACGGGATGGGCGATTCCCAATGGATTCCCTCGTCACCGTCTTATGTGATTCTTGGTATGCTGAATTAGTAGTTGCCACTTTATTTATGCGGGCCTTCTGCTTTGCTTAATTCGCTTTTAGTTGTTTTCTAAACAAGAATTATTTTAGGCCGCAACTGGCTGATATCTACCTAGCCATTACACACAGCTGTCATGGAGAACAGATGCCCTAAGACATCAATACTAAAGACAGCGCTCATACATGTTATGTAGCAAGATCTCCAAACTGGATAAGAATCCGGACATCCCGCCCCGTAACCACATAAAACGTTCCATGGGTTACATTTCACGAAAGCATTATTAGACCATTGTTCTATCGTTATGGTGAGGGTAAGAGAGACGAATACCCACCGTAAATGTCCTTCCCGCAAGGGCGTGGCAGATCTAAATATCATGCCCAGACATTCTAACAGAATTCGGTTGGGGGTATGTATCTCGCCCATCACCGGCTCCTATGGAACTAACCGTTTAACCTGTCGTTAGGTTTATATACAAGTTGCCCTGTTTTGCACTACGGTGCGGGAGGTTAGTTTAGTAAATAAAAAAATAATTAATACATGTGTTCGCAGTGCTTTCCTACATTGGCTTAAAGTGCTAACTACTAGGTATCCAAAGATACAAGGGAATGTGTGTGATATCGCACCCTGGCCATCACCGCTCGTAAACCCCAATAGTTTCCCAGAGTCGGATCAGCCCATGGTGCGGAGGGGGACATCCAATCAATTAAGAAGCCACAAGGCTGAGTGGAACATGAAGAGAGACAAAATCTTAGAGTTATGAGTCTTACTGGAGTGCGGGGCTAGATTATCGCACTATCGGAAAAGAAGAGTATATTACAGAGTATGTAATGAAGAAAGTGTCTCTAATCATTTTGAACCTATCCTATTGAGCTGAATAGAAAAGGTTTAGTCGGTAGCATGCCGGGCTAAACAGAGTTATAGGATGGACAGCGACCTCAGTGAAAAATTGTTGGTGACGGGAGAAGTGCTGCATATATAAGTGTTGCTGTATAGTGTTTCCTACGTGCACTGCAGTCCTATATTTTCCATGAATAAGCAAAACATATGAACAGATGGCCACTGGCCATATATATACATAATCTAACCCGAACAATCAATACGGTATCAAATGATCAAAGGTATATAGATATATTAGTACAGGTTAACGAACCTAATATAGTATGGTTAGCAACACACTGAGGAAAATGAGAATAATTACAAACAGATACAGATTTATAACTAGCAGTCCTAAGACCGTTACGGTTCCTTTTAGTCATCGGGACTGTTCTTACGGATACAATATAATTAACGAAATACATATAGAGAAATCAGTAAAATATGAAGTATAGTTACTTGAATACTTGGTAGTCATTTTTAAGTTAGGTTACCGTGTTACAGAAAATGATACGTCAATCTGTAGTCAACGTGAGATGATGCGCTCTCTGGAAGCTGGAAAGTTCCCGCAGGTTGGTTCCCGTAAGCTGTTTTCCGCAAACAAGACTCCTGCAAGAACACTCATGGCGGGAGTACATCACTTAGTGCTGTAGGCCTAATAGAATGTCTAACGAGCAGTCAGCAAAGATACGATAGTACTATGGTGGTGAAGAAAGTTCCCTTGCACCGATGGCATGGAAGGAAGGTGTAAACAACCCGATCACAAGCGGGGGTTGTCAGATGCGAATGAAGATACAAAACAAAGCTTCACGGTGCTGGGTACGTCAACCAGCTCTGAAGACGCACCGGGCAGAGTTCACATGCTGCGGTCGAAAGTCAAAAGAACCTACATGATATTAGTGTGGGGACGGATGAAATACCACTTTTAAGCGTGACTGGCAGATCCGGCCAGTCATCCATCAGAGAACATCCTGCCTCTACATCTGTAGACTCACATATTCAGGGCGTAAAGGCCTCACCGCAAATTTGTGTTCCGAGGTAGATATTGATATTCATGAACAATAATCAGAAGTTCCAAATTACTCCCGTAAATGGGGAGTTACAAAACTGTTTTTACTGCGGTGGGTTGACTACTGCTAGCTACGGGAGAGAGACAGAAACTGAAGTCATATGCGTAATATCTGTTGATCGCAGCTAGGACAGGTCCAACCTGTTCGGCCCCTGGCCAAGGATGCTCTCGATCACTGGATCTTGTCTCCTTTTATACTCCTCGTGACGTCACAGGCGCAGGCTCCAACCACCAATCATCGTTCGAGCAACAGCCAATCAGCGCATAGCTAATAATAGCGCAGCCGAATGTTCTAGAACATTCTAGAAGTTTTGCGTCCACATGGTTATGACGTCACGGCAATATTTTTGAAGATAATCAAGAAGAGTTTTCCGTAGATAACTCAGCCATTTCTCAACCGATTTTGAAATGATTTACAGATTTAAAAAGCCCGTTGAATTCTGGTCTTGATCAATGTCAGATTTCATGGGAAAAGGCAATCAATAAGGATTACCGGGTACCACCTCTGTACACTAAAAGCGCAATCCTATCTTGGTCATAACTACCCGCTCTATCAAAACCAGCGTCCTGGTGCGTGCATGCGCATCATGAGTTTTGACGAACTTAGTCGGTTTTCGCCACGCTATCTCTCCCATAGGCCTATAGACGCGTATGGCTCTATCCAGGGTGGCGTGTTCAGGAAACGAATCCAGGATGGGCGGCGTGTACCCATCTTAGCTGGTACAGCCGGTATCCGACCAGTTGATCTGAGCTACACACCCCCCCCCCCCCTCCTAGTTTGACATCCATGGTAAACGATAGCGCATGGCGGATCGACGCACGGACGTACGCTAGGCGGGAATTATAGACTTCCCAGTTAGGCGCGTAACCGGAGAGAAGTAGTGACGCAATAGACGCGTATTCAAGAGACAGACCGCATAGAGGTGCCAAGAGGAGGGTGGAGGCATACTTTTAGTCTTCACTTTTGACCTGGAATTATTTTTCCAGGCCTTTCTTTTTTTTGGTTTTGTTTATTAATATTACGGGGCGTGCTATAACTTTATTTAGTAGATGATTCTAAACAAAAGCTCGCATGAGTGTTCTCTCTGAGCGCGGATAATCATTATCTCCGCAGAGAACACACAAGCTCCAACACACCACAATTTAAGTTTTAAATATATAAAAATATAATAAGAAAAAGACAAGGTATATATAAACCATGTAACATACCCTTACACGGTATTTATTAAATCACACCGAATTACTTGTGCACCCCGGGTAAATAAAGGGGTACGCAACACGTATCTCTTATTATTATTATTATTATTATTATTATTATATAAAATACATATTTGCAGCCCGTTATTGTGGGTCCGCAATGGGCAGCTGTCGCTGGCCCCATATCCGTCCTGATGTCGGAGACAGGAAGAAAAATAATAAGAAAAATAAGATATATGATAATAACTTAAAGGTTGGTTTATCAGGCAGCCTCAGCATAGCTGAGACTGCATGACGGGGTTGTGACATTATTGCACGGCAGGATGTTGTATTCTTTACGTCGCACACAACGTTCTTACAACATCGGAGTCCGCCGTGTCGGATAACCGTAGTCATCCTAGGGATAGGATTCAATTGATCTAACATATATAATAAGAAGAGTAGTATTTAAAAAATAAAGTAATAATTTATACATTTCCACGAATCGCCTCTTGATATTTCTGCTGTATCACAAATGATCACACCTCTGCAGCGAAATTTCCCCATTGAGTCTGGGTCCTGCGACTGACGGTGGTGGGTCGTGGTGGATGCACTGTCATTGCTGAGATGCTTTCACTATTACTGGCACTGTCGGAAACATCTGAAGTGATGGTGGCGGAAATATGCACATCCATAATGTCGCTCACAGTTATCGCTGGTTCTAATATATCCGTCCGTAAGACAGCGGCGGTACTAGTGGTTGCCAATGTCGTTGATGCCGTAGTGATGGTAGTCGTCATGGTGGCTGCTGTAGCTGTCGTGGTGATCACTGTAGCTGTCATGGTGAGGACAGTGAGCTGTACCATAGGCTGAGGCCATGGTGCAGGAGCGGATATGCTAGGAGACGACATCTTCCGAAACTTAGCATATTTTAATAGACGACTTGGGTTGATGTTAGGCATCGGCTGAATATCCTGTGTGTGGGCGATCCGTCTCTTTCCCATGTATGGACGTTCCAGCGTGGATCCCTTTCCGATTGCTGGGTCAGAAAAGCGAGGAGGCGGATGCTGAATAACACGGGTCAGAGTTACACTAATTGTCACAGGCTGCGACGGACTTGGTCCTTCATCTATGGTAAGTTCGGGCGGAGATGGTGACTGCGGGTAACTTGGAATGTCTATTTCCTCAGGTGCCGTAATCACTACCGAAATCGGCTGACTGGCTAACACTGTCTTAGACACTATGGTGGCGGGTGTAATGACCATAGCCGGATGGCTAATAACTGATGCGGGTGCTGCCGAACTGGATTCTGCGGGAGACTTTTGCTTCTTACTCCGCTTCAGGACTGGTGTGGATGAAGTGACTGGTACTGGCGTAACACTTCCAGACGTGGCTGTGGGCAGGATTTCACATCTGGCTGTCAGTACGTTGCTTATGGTAGCCGCGGGAAGACGATGACTAACGGGATATCTACGAGTAGGGGTCTTTGTGCGGGCCATTTTCTCGGTCGGAAGAACTTTGACCGGGAGCCGAGATTCGAAACGGGTGGCTAAAACGGCACGATCGTCGTTCTCTTCTCCAGGAACTAATGTCACTTCCAACACACAGTGATGATAATGGAGCACGTGCGTCACCCCGTAGCGAGTAGCGGTGTAGAGATACTGGCACGTTACACAAAAGGCTGACTGGATTTTCTAGTGAAAGTTCTGGTACATGGCTCTCCGCTAGCTAACACTGAGTTACACGGGAACTGTTTTGGGACTGCTACAGATTCTTCTTCAGACGAATACAATAGCGCTAAATCTTCAAGGAGTGACATCTCATTCCCGCATGGTAGTTGGCTGCGGGAACCTTATTCAAAACCTAATGCCCTATCTCTTCCTTGTTTAAAACTTTCCAGGCCAAATATAATGATGAAATAATAAGAAAACAGCAGAATTTGGTTTACGACACGAAAGAAGCCTAATGCTATGTTCTTCCATGGTGTCGAGTTTTGACGGGAAAACAAAGTTTCAGAGTGTGCTTCCTCTTTTTATACTATTTGGTAACGTCATAGGCGGCGGATGACCACACCTAAAAGTTTTAACAGGTGATTCGGTCATTCTTATGTGAAAGTTTCCTCTTTTTCTGGCCTAGACGTCAGGGGATTAATTCTTCCTGTATAAAGAGAGTACTTTTAATTATAGGAAGATTGGCTTGTTAAACTTGTCTTAATTTCGCGCATTTAACAGCTTTCGATCAACATAGAAACGTGGTACTACTTTTTCTTTGCAGTGCCTCACCTTTTAATTAGCGTGAGGTTGTTCTCCAGATTGGATGCTTATAAACTTGCCTATTTTAATTTTAGGCTGGGGCGCTCGATGGGGGTGTGTGGGAGCCAGGTGAAGTCAGCGCTAATCTCCCGGACTCACCCTCGCCACTCCTTCATCACGCTGTGGTAGTCACATCTTTGTGCGGCTTTTTTGTTTAAAGCGTTTGATCCAACTTACTGGAAATAGCAGTAAATTTCACGTGGCTCTAAAAGCACGTGGTTGATCAGAAACATATATGCTGTGTATGGCGACGGCCAAAATACTGTTGCTGAGGTG
Organism: Chaetoderma sp. LZ-2023a; assembly: GCA_034401795.1. Classification (NCBI taxonomy): domain Eukaryota; kingdom Metazoa; phylum Mollusca; class Caudofoveata; order Chaetodermatida; family Chaetodermatidae; genus Chaetoderma; species Chaetoderma sp. LZ-2023a. The sequence continues at coordinate 142,007,478 of CM067369.1, read as the reverse complement.
TACTCTGTTGCAGAAGCGAGAGATAAAAATATATATGTTACATCAAGATCTTTATAATATCCCGTATCTGCGCGAGTTCTTTAATATGCGCCCGTGTTGATTATAGACTGGACCGCAAGGAAGAGAATTTTTGAAATTCTCTCTGTAATTATACTGTCAGATTTTTTATGCCGCTTTACCGGCCCATGCGCTAATGATTTGTAGCACGGTAGAGCAGTTGTGTTCTTAATAAAAAAATTAACAGTAAAGTTGTAAGTAGTTTGATGTGTGGTTTAAACAGATCTATTCAGGTGGTGGATCAATGTTACTGATCCCGTCAAGATAGCTGTGTTTTCCGAGCTGGAGGGCTGGCCAAGCATTCTCCTCAATGGGTAGAACTAGCTCCGTCCTGGCCTAGACCAGACACATTAGTACCATTTAATAATGGATAAATTACAGTACAACTCAAAAGTGTTTGCCACAGTTATTACAATTTACAATGCCGTCGTTCGGAGATTGTGAATACAGTCAACCTGAGTGTCTGTGTTTCTGACATGTTGGTGATTTGAATCTGATATGCGTGACTGGTTATCTGTGGATGATACTTGCGCTATGGTGAAGGTGACATGTTTATGGCTGCCAGGTGCCGGAGTGGAGAGGGAGTGGCGGCGTGAATGTCAACTTTATCGAACCCTGAGGGTATTTCACTCTGTAATGGCCGAGCCTGTGGGCGGGACAGAGTTACTTTAGAGTGCAGATGACCTGTCGGATGCTGTCGTAACTTTGATCAATCCATTGTCGAATTCAACCTTTCGGTAGTAAAATCCTACTTGTGACTGACGACAATGCGGGCATCTTGCTCTCTTAAGAATATCGACTGTTATTACGTGTAGATGAAGTCTGTAGATTTAGCTGTTTCCATACGACGTCGGGAAAAGGGAAAGGGGAGGCGTGTTGGACAAACGGCTCTCCCGTGACGTGTACTGTAGATGGCTGTAATGCATTCCTGATATCCATATGATCAGTTCTCCCGTGAGTGGATAAGAGGGTGTGTGTGGGAGATTTATTGGTTGTTGTCTGTTGATGATTTTGCTGTTGTCGGGATGTCCGGGCTGCTGTATGATGCCAATATTATAAGCAAAGTGGGCGCATTCCAGTTTTCTATGCTGGTGAATGCCAAATCTGTTGTTATTTGCGGGAGGTGTTGTCTGCGGGAGACATTATCTCTCCCGCAATTTGTGCAGGAGGACATTTTTTGTCTCTACTGGGAATTAATTAATACCGGTAGGTGCTGCTAAATGCTGTTGTTGCCGATGTTGATTGTCTCTGTTATGTTGAGTATAACCGAGCAAGTATGTGATGTATGCACAATGATGAATTGACGTATCCAGTCTTGAAGGTAGGCGTGCTCTTGTGGGTGGTGATGTTCTGTCTGTTGTGTGATGTTCTGACTGCTCACAGGGGAGTATGGTAGGCCAATTGGATATGGTGGCCTTTGAACTGGGGTGTGTAGTCATCTCCCATTACACGACGGTTGATGTCCTGTCATAGTTTTTAGACACCGGGAAAATTCAAGCCGAGAGTCTGCTGAACAGGCTGCTTCCCTGCCTACCACAGGGGGTAATGTTCGTTGGTGCGGTGCGGGATGCCACCTCCTCTGTTGCAGCAGTCTCTCTCATATCTGAAGATTGACGGTCAACAGGCGACGAGGGGAGTGTGACATGGACTGGGCCGGAGATGTCCGAACTTGGTGTATAGATAAGGGATGCCAGTTGGATTTGAGGTGGGGATGCGGCGACGGATAGGGGTGCCGCTTGGATGGGGATTGGTCTGGCGCTTTCAGGAGGTGATCGGATACACCTTGTTGTACGGTTTTGCGGTTCTAGACACGCCAAGGCTTCATGCGGCCTCTTCACTTCCATGCTATTCACCATATGTTCCACCCCACAGGAAGCATGGCTTGGGTCAGCCTCAGCTTCCGCTTGTGGTAACTATATGATAGTGGGCATAGCATGAAGTGGGTGGGAATGGGAAGAGATCGGAGGAACAACTTTCCCATCCGGTCCCTTGGACAAAACAAACACAAAGTTCTTCAGATACGACTTCCCAGATCGAGTAGACCCATGCTGAGGAGGGAGAGGGCGAGTAGGTATCTCGTCATCGTCGTCAGTGTTAGCCACTTGCTCACCCACGTTCTGGCTTGTTAGAACTGGGGCTGAACTAGCACCGCGGTGCTCTGCGCTAACCGTGGGAATACTAATTTCTGTAGAAATATCTGTTTGGGTACCGGTGTCACGAGAAACGCCCAGTCCGAGCTCTGATGCTGGGTCATCACTGACACAAGGTTTAAGACGATCGAAGTGGATGACTGAGGTCAGGCCATCCAAAGCACGGATACGGTAGGTCACGTCCGACGTCTTACCTACTACCACATAGGGGCCTTTCCACTGGTAACTCAGTTCACTTGGCACGTTTGCAGACTGGCCTGAATCATGTACCCAAACCATTCTTCCTGCTTCATATGGATCTCCATGCACCCTCCGGTCGTGCCATGTCTTTTGCCGCCGGTGTGCGGTGGATAGGGTTTCTCTCACTAATTCATGGGCCTGTTGTATCCTTTGCCGCAAGAGTTCGACATAGAGAGATGGTGAATTTTTCTCTCCTGGTATTCGTGGCATGGCCAGATCAAGGAGTAAGGCTAATTCACGACCTAACATTAACCGAGCAGGGGTGTATCCCGTGCTGGAATGTACTGTAAGCCATGAGTACATATGTGAGCCGTAGGTCCCAATCCCTACAATCAAGGCGTGTTTCCTTGGTAAGCATCTCCACGAGAGTTCTGTTGAACCTCTCTACCATCCTGTCACTTCGGGGCTTGTATGGAGTTGTCCTTGTCTTGAAGATATGGAATAATTTTCAGAGCTCTGATATGAGCCTGCTCTCAAAATTACTTCCTTGATCAGAGTGCGACTCATAAGGCATACCAAAGCGGCAGAACTCATTGCTGGCCAAGACCTCCGCTATGGTAGATGCCTCCTGGTCTGGCAGAGCAAATACCCACTTCGTAAAATAATCCTGTAATACGAGGATGTATTTATTTCCATCATCTGTCATATTCAAGGGTCCGAGCACGTCGATAGCCACTCGCTCTCACGGTGCACCAACAATCTTAATTTGAGATGGTGCGATATGGTGTTGGCCAACAGCGCATTTTTGGCATGGGATACATTTGGCAACCCATGCCATGACACTATCGCGAATCCTGATCCAGTGGAATCTCAATTTGATATGGGTAACAGTCCTTTCCATGGCCAGATGCCCGGCGTCACCATGTAGTTGTTTCAATATAAGTTCACGATAACTTTCTGGGACTACCAAACGGTCATTAGTATATAGAACGTTATTTATTAATTGACATTCTTCGTACCCTTGGTAATAATATTTTGCCATGGTGGATAGAGGTGTTACCGATTCGTTAGGAGGACGTACTCCCTCCTGAATCCATGCGTATATATTTCGTGTCTGCTATTCTGTTGTTTGGTGGTGTGCAATTTTCTCTTCCTCTCTGCGCACCTCAATGTGGGGAACTCCGGAGATGGCTGTGTTGACTGTGTCACGGTGGCGGCCTCTTCGTGTTCAGCTTCCACGCTGATTCTACTAAGGGCATCATAATTTCCATGCAATTTGCCTGGACGGTGAACAACGTTAAAGTTATAGGCCTGCAGGGATTCCTGCCATCTCGCTACCTGGCCCTCCGGATTTTTTAAGTTCCTGAGCCATCGTGGTGAGGCATGGTCTGTACGGAGTGTAAAAGGGCGCCCACACAGAAAGTGTTTATAGTACTTGACGAAATGGACCGCCGCCAGTAGTTCTCGCTTGGTGGTTGCGTATCTTCTCTCCGTTTTATTCAGAGTACGCGAACCATAAACCAACACCTGCTCTGTTCTGTCTTTGGTGACCTGAGATAGAACTGCGCCAATAGCGAAAGCTAATGCATCAGTGTCTAAGATGAAATCGAGGTTTGGATTAGGGTGAGCAAGAATCGGGGTGGTCGTCAAGAGTTCCTTCAGTGCCCTGAAGGAGCCTTCACACTCACTCGTCCACTCAAATGGTCGATCTTTCTCGGTGATCTTGTAGAGGGGTGAAGCAATCTCGCTGAAATGTCAGATGTAATGGTGATAGTACTGGTATAGGCCAAGAAAACTCCATGTCTCCGTAACTGAAGAGGGCCGAGGACACTCTGCTACTGCCTTAGATTTTGATGGCTGAGTAGCCACTCCATCAGCGGATATGACGTGTCCCAGGAACTCAACGCTCTGGCTTAAGAGATGACATTTCTTTGGTTTGAGTTTCAAATTTGCCATGCAGAATCTTGATAGCACGGTGTCCAAATTGATCAAGGTTTGCTCAAACGTGGGTCCAAAGACTATTACGTCATCGATGTAACAGAGACAGATTTCCCATTGCAGGGTAGTTAATACCTGCTCAATGAGTCGTTCAAAAGTTCCGGGAGCGTTGCACAACCCGTAGGGCATCTTGTGGAATTGGAAAAGGCCATCCCTACAAACGAATGCGGTCTTTTCCATGTCAGCCTCGTCCATGCTACCTGCCAGTAACTGCTAGCTAAGTCACGGGTACAAAACCACTTGGCTCCGGACAAGGAATCCAAGGCCTGATCTATCCGTGGTAATGGATAAGCATCCTTAAAGCTAAGATTATTAAGGTGGTGGTAGTCGATGCCAAACCGCAAGGTTCCATCCTTTTTGCCTGCTAGCACTATAGGGCTAGCCCATGGAGATGCTGAGGGTTCAATAATACCCGTCCACAACATGCCGTTCACTTGTTAGTGTGCTTACTTGTTGGTGTGCTTCCGCTTCCTTGTGAATGGGAAGACGTCGTACCAGTTGTCCTACAGGGTGATTATTGCCTGTATCGATGGAGTGTTATACGAGATGAGTTTCTCCGAGATCCATGTCTCCGGAGGAAAAACTATCACGATATTTATGTCGTAGTTTCCGAATTTCTTGTTTCTGTGATTGCAGTAATCCAACGGTGGCATGTAGATACAAATCATGTAAATGTTCGGGTAAATCATCAGTCATTTGCAGTGGTGTGTCAGCAAGTGCAGGTAATTCCAATGAGATTATGTCCACTAAATGGCCGCAGCGTACTCCGGGTCCCAGAGTGATGGGATCTGCAGTACCATTGAACACTCTAAAAGGTATCTTTTCCCTATTAGTAGTGTCTATTATGATGCGGCGACTTGCGCATTGTGAGGCGATCATATGATCAGGATCGGGTTCCAGCATGGCGATGTGTGTTGCTTCCTAACTGTGGTGCGGTGGCCCATAAGATCTGTCCCTGTCCCGGCTCAATTGTGGCAGTACTTGATAATATTACGGCACATGTATCATACAATGACGATGCTGGTCTGAGAAGTATTCGTCGGCCGTGTATGTCGAGTTCCTGTTGTCTGCAGTGTATAATGGCTTCGCTGGGACTGAGGAAATCAGAGCCAAGTAGGGCATCGTTATGAATAGAGGCAATGACAACTCGCTGAATGAATTGCATCTCCTCTATTTGGATAACTAAATTGACTACACCAGCTACGGGTACATCCACTCCCATAGACGTCTGTAGTTAAATGTTTGTAGGCCTAAGGGGAGGCTTCTTATGAGGTGGGATGGTCTCATATAAGCGCTGGTTAAATACTGTAATAGAAGCACCGGTATCGACGGTGGCACTGGTGGAAACTCCACTAAACAGACAGGCACATTTGTATATTACTTTGCTATGTACCTGCGAAGAGTTTCCAATGATGCTGTCTGCGATAATGGCGTTGGAGCAGCATCACTCTGTATGTATTCCGACTGTTTCCGTATTGCTTCTTGTAATATTGTAGATGGCTGAGTGGGGAAAGGGCCAGTTCGCCATCGCCGGTGGTGTGAAGACTGCGCTGAAGGCAGAGCTGGGGGTATCAATGGTGGTGGTGTTGTTGCCGTTTCTGTGTAGGCGGTATTAGTGTAGACGGCGGCACGTACGGGATAATGGATAAGCTCTACCTGTGCAAGCCATTTCCTGCAATGCTTCATAGGATGTTTTGGTGAAGCACAGAAGAAACAGTGATGTCGCCAAGGACGTGCGTTTCTCCATCTATGTCGGTGCATGTAAATCCATGAGGCGGAGTGAATCATTTCTCCTGAGTCGCTACTGTCTGTGGATGCGGGAGATGATGCTGGATGGGGTGGTGTTCTTCATACCACCAAAAGGACACCGAGAATCTGTGTCTTGGTGGCAGGATGTGGTGCTTGCAAACACGTTGGTTCAGCGGAGGTGCTACAACCTACTACTGCCGTTTTACATAGGAAAGAAGGCTTGTCGTGTGTGGAGAAAGAGGGGGCTGTCATTGCTGCGGATGGGGGGGGGGGGCAACGTAGGCACTGACATATGTGAAGTCGTGCATTTTGGTGTCGGTGTGAAAGCTGATTTCTGTGGATGATGGTTGGCTACTGAACGTTGTTGCAAGAAAGCTGCAGTTGAACCGGGAGGCAATATGGGCACCGAAGTAGCTCGCTGTGATTCGGTGCCTTTAGGAGTTTGACTGTTTCTCTGGTTGCAGTGTGCTGTGGTCGGGAGCAGGCGTTGTAGAGGGAGGTCGGTTAAGACACCGCTTCCTCCATTGTCCTGCCTGACCGCATCCGAAACAGGTGTTCGGTGGTGGTGCGGTGCTCGTGGTGTTTGCTGTCCTAAACTGTGTGGTGGCGAGGTTGGTGCTAAGTGTTGTAACTGAATTGGTGAGTGCGGAGATTTGCTTGTTAGTCTCGTCTATACATTCTCTCATGTTGCCGTTGTTGTTGTTTCGCTGGTTCCTGCGCCTGGGGGGCCCATTGTAATTTCCTCTACAGGTACGCCCCCTTCCTCCAGGTGCTTGATTTTGACTGGAATTCTGCACATCTGGTGGGGGTGGTGTTTGTGTGGCCAGTGTTGATGAAGTTGGGGGAGCACTAGCGGGTGGGGCGATAGCTGCACCCTCTATCTCGTTGATAGGATGGAGTTGGCGTCGGTTACTCTTCTCCCACTCCAGAAAGTTCTCTATGCGAACCGTGGTTGCCATTAATTGGGCCAAACTCCCGTGGTCGCCGAGAAATAGTTTTTCTTTCAGGGTGGGTTCACCGCTTAATGCATCAATGAAAGTATCGAGATGGAAATGAATCACGCCCTCCGTATTGGTGCTCGGATATCCGTGGGTGACTAGCCTCCTGATTCGGCTAGCTAACTCGGGAAGAGCTTCTCCTGCGCGTCGTTGGAGATTTTTAAGTTGAAGACGACTGGTTTCACCGAGGGCTGTGTCGCCAAATCGCTCCATCAGTGCTCGTTCCAATTGTGTGTATGTGGGTGTGTAATCAGTTCCCCGATCCGCAAGAACTTGGAGGGATTTTCCCGAAAGCTTTGCGGTAAGATATTGACCCATTTGCCGATGATTCCAGCGGCTAGTCCGACTTATGATTTCGAACTGTATCTTATAATTGGTCCAGTCTCCCCACTAAACTCGGAATGGAGGATGACTCGGCCAAGACCGCGGGAAGAATGCAGTGGCTGAAAACCGGGTGGTGCGGGTATCTGGGAAGTTGATGAATATGCTGAGGTTGGTTGTGGTGCAGGTGCCAGTGGTGTTGGTGTTTTCCGATGCCCAGATTTCCAATTTAATGAGTCCACCCCGTTTGTAGAGCCATAGACCGGCATGGGTCTATGGATGGGAGGCGGATTGTTGTGAAGATTGCGCAGTCGTTCCTCCCGAGGTGAGGACTGACATTCCTCATATGGTGGTGGTGCAGTCGGCTGACAGTCGTGATGTGTTGCATGACTGATATACCGGCGAAATGGTGGTGCCGATTCCTCACGATAATGCCGCGGTGATCCCCTTGAGTATAGCGCTGGAAGGGAGCGGTGCCGGAGGTTGTCTGTATTGTGGATTATCACCCGGCCATATGGTTTCTGTAGATGACACAGGTGAACGATACTAATCTGAAGGGCTGTATATATGCCAGTAATCGGGTCTTTGTTGGAGTCGCCCACGATTCGGCCCTGTTGGTGTTGGCCTGTCGCGGACGTCCGATATGGTTCTGAACTCCGTTCCGGCCTGTGAGGCATCTCGAAATGTGCCATCGCTAACAGACGAAAACAGGTTATAGTACGGGGTTGTTGATCCAGCTGAATTTCTGGCATAGTCGGTGAGCATGTGCACTGAGAATCCATCATAGGACGCTACCTCTTGATCGAAGGAGTCGTCGCTAAATGGAGATGGTATAGAACTGAGCTCATTATATGTTCGCTGCGGGTTACTATTGATGTTCTTCGAGCCCCACATCGGGCGCCACCTGTAGCTCGCCGGGTAGTGTCAGGCTGTTCCGGTGTATCATGTCGACTCGCCATGCCGCAAGTGCATGATGAGTGATGACACTGGTTAGCATCCGGTCACGGGGTGATGGACCTTGTACGAGACTGCCCTGTGGGAAACAAAAACCGGCTCCTAAGGCCGGTGGAACTCAATCGTTCTGGTGGGGGCCATGCGACCATCGTCGCGAACATTAAACATAACTGTCTCATCCCAAGAATTTGTGTCACCCGTATGCCTGTCCATAGCAATTTCGTGATCTATGGACTTACAAGATTTGATTTGGTGGCCTAAAAATATAAGTCTACACAATGAGTTTACCTAAACAATTATAAATATGCTAGATAATACTACAGTAAGAGCATACGAAAATACGAGACATAGAGACAGGTAGATGAACTGTTAAACATGGGGCTCCCGGAGGTACCACACGGACTCGTAGGTCCGCAGAGGTATCCCCGCAAAGGAGGCTCCCGTACGCGAGACGTAGCTATTTAACTTAATATAAGTTATTATACCTCTAAGCTGAAAGGAAGAAGGTTATCTCGGACGAAGAAGTTATGTGCCTCACGCAGGCACTACTCCTAGTGCTAGTTTGGGTGAGGAGTATTATCCTGGTGTGGACCGTCATCGCTGAATCCTTGTGAGAGGCAAGTGCCTCATGCGGTCCTCCGTCTCGGGAAGGTGTCGCCATTGCTTAAAGCGGGAGAAGAATAGTAGACAAAAATGGGCCCACTAATATTTCAACCAGAAATGCTTGAGAAAGAAAAGACCATACCTAATGATATTATGACTATAGGGGTGCGTACTGTTTTATGTGAAGACGGGATGGGCGATTCCCAATGGATTCCCTCGTCACCGTCTTATGTGATTCTTGGTATGCTGAATTAGTAGTTGCCACTTTATTTATGCGGGCTTTCTGCTTTGCTTAATTCGCTTTTAGTTGTTTTCTAAACAAGAATTATTTTAGGCCGCAACTGGCTGATATCTACCTAGCCATTACACACAGCTGTCATGGAGAACAGATGCCCTAAGACATCAATACTAAAGACAGCGCTCATACATGTTATGTAGCAAGATCTCCAAACTGGATAAGAATCCGGACATCCCGCCCCGTAACCACATAAAACGTTCCATGAGTTACATTTCACGAAAGCATTATTAGACCATTGTTCTATCGTTATGGTGAGGGTAAGAGAGACGAATACCCACCGTAAATGTCCTTCCCGCAAGGGCGTGGCAGATCTAAATATCATGCCCAGACATTCTAACAGAATTCAGTTGGGGATATGTATCTCGCCCATCACCGGCTCCTATGGAACTAACCGTTTAACCTGTCGTTAGGTTTATATACAAGTTGCCCTGTTTTGCACTGCGGTGCGGGAGGTTAGTTTAGTAAATAAAATAATAATTAATACATGTGTTCGCAGTGCCTTCCTACATTGGCTTAAAGTGCTAACTACTAGGTATCCAAAGATACATGGGAATGTGTGTGATATCGCACCCTGGCCATCACCGCTCGTAAACCTCAATAGTTTCCCAGAGTCGGACCAGCCCATGGTGTGGAGGGGGACATCCAATCAATTAAGAAGCCACAAGGCTGAGTGGAACACGAAGAGAGACAAAATCTTAGAGTTATGAGTCTTACTGGAGTGCGGGGCTAGATTATCGCACTATCGGAAAAGAAGAGTATATTACAGAGTATGTAATGAAGAAAGTGTCTCTAATCATTTTGAACCTATCCTATTGAGCTGAATAGAAAGGGTCTAGTCGGTAGCATGCCGGGCTAAACAGAGTTATAGCACGGACAGCGACCTGAGTGATAAATTGTTGGTGGCGGGAGAAAGTGCTGCATATATAAGTGTTGCTGTATAGTGTTTCCTACGTGCACTGCAGTTCTATATTTTCTATGAATAAGCAAAACATATGAACGGATGGCCACTGGCTATATATATATATATATATATATACATAATGTAACCAGAACAATCAATATGGTATCAAATGATCAGATTTATATATATATATATATCTATTAGTACAGGTTAACGAACCTACTATAGTGCGGTTAGCAACACATTGAGGAAAATGAGAATAATTATAAACAGATACAGAAATTGTAATTAGCGGTCCTAAGACCATTACGGTTCCTTTTAGTCAACGGGGCCGTTCTTACGGATACAATATAATTACCGAAATACATATAGAGAAATAATTAAACTATGAAGTACAGTTACTTGAATACTTGGTAGTCATTCTTAAGTTAGGCTACCGTGTTACTGAAATTGATACGTCAATCCATAGTCGACGTGATATGATGCGCTCTCCGGAAGCTGGAAAGTTCCCGCAGGTTTGTTCCCGCACGCTGTTTTCCGCAAACAAGACTCCCGCAAGAACACTCATGGCAGGAGTACATCACTTAGTGCTGTTAGCCTAATAGAATGTCTAATGAGCAGTCAGCAAAAGATACGATAGTACTATGGTGGTGAAGAAAGTTCCCGTACACCGATGGCATGGATGGAAGGTGTAAACAACCCGATCACAAGCAGGGGTTGTCAGATGTGAATGAAGATACAAAACAAAGCTTCACGGTGCTTGGTACGTCAGCCAGCTCTGAAGACGCACTGGGCAGAGTTCACTTGCTGCGGTCGAAAGTCAAAAGAACCCACATGATATTAGTGCGGGGACGGTTGAAATACCACTTTTAGGCGTGGCCGGCAGATCCAGCGAGTCATCCATCAAAGAACATCCTGCCTCTACATCTGTAGACTCACATATTCAGGCCGTAAAGGCCTCACCGCAAATTTGTGTTCCGGGGTAGATATTGATATTCGTGAACAATAATCAGAAGGTCAAATTTACTCCCGTAAATGGGGAGTTACAAAATTGTTTTTACTGTGGTGGGTTGGCTACTGCTAGCTACGGGAGAGAGACAGAAACTGAAGTCATATGCGTAATATCTGTCGATCGCAGCTGGTACAGGTCCAACCTGTTCGGCCCCTGGCCAAGGACGCTCTCGATCACTGGAACATGTCTCCTTTTATACTCCTCATGACGTCACAGGCGCATGCTCCAACCAATCATTGTTCGAGCAACAGCCAATCAGCGCGTAGCTAATAATAACGCAGCCGAATGTTCGGGTTTTGCGTCCACGTGGTTATGACATCACGGCAATATTTTGAAGATAATCAAGAAGAGTTTTCGTGGATAACTCAGCCATTTCTTAACCGATCTTGAAATGGTTTACAGATTTAAAAAGCCCGTAGAATTCCGGTCTTGACTAATGCCAGATTTAACGGGAACAGGCAATTAATAAGGATTACAGGGTACCATCTCGGTACACTAAAAGCGCCATCCTATCTTGGTCATAACTACCCGCTCTATCAAAAAACAGCGTCCTGGTGCGTGCATGCGCATCATGCGTTTTAACGAACATAGTCATTTTTCGCCATGCTATCTCTCCCATAGGCCTATATATGCTTATGGCTCTATCCATGGGGGCGTGTTCAGGAAACGAATCCAGGACGGGCGGCGTGTACCCAGCTTAGCTGGTACAGCTGGTATCTGACCGGTCGATCCGAACTACAGTAGGTGTTTGCGGTGGCAGGAATCGAGTTTCTCTAGAGCTGCCTTCGAAGCTGCCCAGCTGTTACAGTTATACAGCATCAAGGATACGCATGTTGCATTGTATAAACATAGCCTTTTTATCAAGGACATTTTTTATCTATGAAGCCGTAGCTTCCAGAAGGACTGGAAAGCTATGTTCCCCCCATGACGCAGCGTGCAGCAACATCATCAGTACTGCAAAGGATTGAGCCCAGGATTGTACTTTTCCTCCATGGTTCGCCGCCGCGAGCTGGGTCGTCATGGGTCGTCATTTTCTTTAGTTTCATGCTTTGTAGATAGGTATATGTGGGTGAACTCTGTTTTGGATTCATTCATAAAGAGATTCTCAATTTTTAGTTTGCTTGCAGCTATTGTGAGAAGTTTGTCAAGGGGTTTCTTTTCCTCGTCTATGAAGTCCACATCGTCAGCATATTCCATCTCTAACGGCATATCCAGTATTGACACTGGTGGGTTTGGTCTTGTGGCACCTTCCCGCATGGATTTCAATTCAACAGCAAAGTAACAGTTGAAAAGCACCGGACATAGACCATCTCCCTGTTGGGAGCCGATTGATATCCAAAACTCTACAGACTTCACTGACTTGACTCATACTCTCAGCTTGGTCTCTGCAAGCAGTAGTCTCATTAGTCGTCGTTCATCTTCATTGAAACTGACCTGGCGTAGTACATCTAGGATCTTTGAGCGTTTAATTGCGTCGAAGACTCGTGACATGTCAATGCCCATTTTGTGGAAATCAGTGTTTGGACATGACTACCGACACAAGCATGTGTTGAGCCCATACGATATCTACGCAGCTGCGTCCACGTTTGAAGCAACTTTGATATGATCCGGTGAAGTTATCGATCTTGTCTCGGATGCGACATAGAGTAACATTGAATAGGGTTTCGCTTATGCTGTTGAGGAGCACAATGGGCTGCAGATTGGCTGGGGCCAGGTGGCTTCTTGGGCTTGGGTATTTCGATAATGGTACCTTGGCCTACAGCGTCGATGGGAAGGTGGTGCATAAAAGCTGAATTCATTAAATACATGATCGGTTTTGAGATAATACCACTTGCATATTTGAATAGGTGATTGCTGATGCCATGAGGTCCAGTCACCGAGCCGGTCATTCAAGTGATAAAATTTCAAAACTAGTCTTCATTCGGTCTATAAATGAACATTTCTCAAGACCACTACATAGAAATGTTTTGCCCGGCGTGAAAGGGCTTTGTGCATTTCGTATTTCAACACCATTTACCTGTACTGCAGGAAACCCCCTCCGCCGCAAATACCAAAGATTATAAAAAATAAACACATACGTTTTTCTGCGATTTAAAATTGTTAATACGCCCAATCAAAATGATATTACCGCATTAGGTACACCAAATAAATTCATATGCAATCGTAGCTTACCTCGTTGCATGTACCTCATATACAAAGAATATCCCCGGATAATGAGTCGGATGCTGAACAGATATGCGCTACAATGTGCTGTGTGGCTGGTCATAATACTCTCCTCATACGCATTCGGACCTCACGAGATCTCCTTCGATACGAGATAGAAAAATGTAACTCGTGTGTAATGAGTGGCCATTGGCGTAGTAATTTTCCACAGGAGTAGGGGATGAAAAGGACGCCAGAACTACCCAATTAATACGAGATAATGTTATTTTTCCTAGAACTTCTATATGCTAGTGAAAGGATTAAGATGATAGGAACACGGGGCGGGATAGGGCCGGGCGGCGGGATAAGACGACACATTTGCGAAGGTCTACTCCATAAGTACAACTTTGTTAGCAAGTACCAACTTTGTAAGGAAACGAACGTCATCAAGGGATACGGGCTAACTCTCGCTTTCAGAGACAACTCTGACTATGTCTAAAATTCTAACCATTTTCAAACTAGAAAGTGTGGTTGACATCCTCAGACAATGCGGTCTTCCCAGAAGCTTATCATCGCAACAGGGAATGTATGTGGTCTGACTGTAACATTAAAGAGGAAAGTCTTAGGTGTGAAATCTCAATATCGAGATTTGGGCTTTGTAGTCGGCCCAAGACTTTTAGAACATGTCATTAGTTTCGGATACTTCAATCGACCTGGCTATACCAACACGAAAATGTCCCACCACTAAGTATCACATAATCAATGCATATGGCCCAACTGCTGAAAAAGCCAAAGTGAATCCATCAATATTAGGTTCCTTCGATGCAGAACTGATCTCCGCCATTAATTACTACTCCAGCTAGATGACAACTGGTCTTGCGTGGAGATCCCAACTCCAGGCTGGCTAATCTCATCAAAATGGACAGGAATTTAGGACTTGGTTGTGTCACCATTTGTTCCCACCTCTGTTCGGGTGTATTCAGAATTGTACAAATTGTTATTAATTTTGTCAAATTGTCTGTGATTAAATGTGGCTTTCAGCTTTAATCTCTCTGTTTGTTATTATTAGGTAAGATTCTCGCTCAGTGTGTTTATTGCATTAACCCCCATATTGCTATGTAAATCTTGGAAGGTTTACATTCTTATTTAAACTGCATGTTCTTGATTAAGTGCTTGGAGAAATTCCAGGTAGCATGTTATTTCATTATGCTAATCATGTTGTGTTGTTTTCCTATAGTCGTTCGTGTAAGTTCATTCATGCAGGCGTTATGTCGGGATATCTGTCCCCTGTACATGCTTTTCATGCATCATGCATCATGTTGTAGGTGTGTGCGTTTCATTATGTAAGTATATATTTCATGATATTAACCATTTGACTCTCTTTAGAATCGTATAATTTCACTGATCCTGGGTGTCTGTGTGAAACCAGTTTCATTGACCGCCATTACTATAACATACTAGGTAACATCAATTGAAGTCCACCATGTTTTGTGGCTGTAATACAATGTTGATGAAATGATGCGTCACACCTCAGCCTGGGCATATGGGGTTCAGTCAGACATCTCAGTTGGCCATTGATCATCCATTGCCATGCCATCGAACATCTACTGTACCATCTTCTCAGCGAACTGCCATTGAACTGTAATCAAACTACATGTCATTGCAGTGTCGTCGCACCGTTAATAGACTGGTATCATACTGATTTCACACTGCCATCGTACAGTTACTACTCTGCCATCGTACTGAATGCGCACTGCCAACACACTGATTCTCCACTGCTATCATACTAATTCTCCACTGCCGACTGAATTCGAACTGCCTTCATACCACCATCGTTCCGCATTGCTGGACGTGTCGGGAACAGGTCGTAATATCAATCCACACCAACATATCCTGTATAAGTATTGCGCATCGTTCCATGTGCAATTATACGCTCGAGCATGTACACCCTTATCTCTGTACAACTTTATACATAATACATTTGTTTACTTCCGTTTAAACCCTTTCCAGTATTGTTTATTGAAGGTAATTAGTGACAAACCCGGTAGTTTTGGTGGAAGTAATCCATCTTTGTGATCTCGTCCCGGTAGTCGTTTAGATGGGCATCCTCGCCATTGTTTATTATGACTCTCTTGTGTATACTGCGGGTGTCATAATATGACCAGTGGTGTCTCGTGTCCGGGATCGGCCATGCTTGCTTTCACTTTAACATATTGCTCATTTCACTATTTAGATTTCAATATACCTTTCCACTTTCTCAACCCATCATATGACGTCATAATCAACTACGTGACGTGTAGAATGACATCATAATGAATGACGTCATGAATGACATGGGTAAGTACGTCACGAACGCATATTTGAAGACGGACTATCGGTGTTGCACGAATTGTATGTCTTTATTATTTAACAAATATCCTGTTGAATATTTCGAAACTAATTTGACTGGCGCTGTTCCTTCCATAGGCAGCAACAGCACCCAGTCAAATTAGTTACAAAATATTCAACAGCTTACCTGTAGCGTTTTCAGGAAATTGATAGCTAAGGCATTCGGGGATCGATCAATCCCAACACGGCGAAGTGGGATGGAGCTTAGCTAGAGATGGGTGGAGCATAGCTAAAAATGGGATTGATTACACTGACCATTCCCAGTCTTTGGAATAGTTACTTATATTTTCTAAGTTGTAATTATCCTTGGTTAAATCTTGTCAGTTTGTTATCATTTAAAAGTTCCTTACATAATAAACAAATTCGATTTATGGTCATGCTAACCACTTTCTTGTAATTTTATCCAAGTGTTTTGTTCGATAAATACTTGCATATTTTCTGATACTGTATAGTCATTCAAGGGTTACGAGAATGCTGGAATAAGAAACAGGAAGTCAATTCATACCTATATATGTTACTGTTCGATATACTGGCTGAGGTGTGACGCGTTATTTATTTTCTCCAAATTCGGCAATACATTGCCTCTGATTGCTAAAATTTTGTCAACATTGGCTGGCCCAAATCACTATCGATCATTCAGTCGCCGTCTCGAGCGTGGACCTATTTATTGACTATGCTTTAGCCATTTCATTGTTGTTTACTTTATGGTGCTTTTGGAAGAGACTGGCGTCCATTTGGAAACCTGTTCCTGGAAGCTGTTGCTGTCTGGGACGTCGCCAACTTCCGGTGGCGATTTCGAAATGAAAGACAATTATTACAGAAATGTAATGTTGTTAAGCATAAACATGGTGGCAATTTAGCATTGAAATGATTATACATTAATTGTTGTGTTTGAGACACGCCGGTATGAGGCACGCGTCTTACTGCCGTCCGTGCGAAATTGAGTTGTAATATATTATATGGAGTTTATTTCACTGGCGTCTACTTAATTACTCGCGTGTGTAGGGTCAGCGCGTAGTATTTCAGTTTGGAAATTGGAATCGTTTTAACCATTTATGGTCCATAGCATTCAATTTGTTGGCGTCTGTTTTGCATTATTGATTGATATTTAATCGATTGTCATTGTAAATTAGCGTGATGGCGGACTTACGCGATATTGAAGTATTTGGGTATTGAAGTCGCTGAATTGTGTGAGTTTGTAGAAGCCGAAAGGAACCATGAGCAAGAAAATGTAAAATTGATCAAGAAGAGGATAATAAATGCCTGGTTAGACGATAAGGATCGCCAACCCTACGAATCGGAATTACGGACATGGATTTCGAAATTTTTGAAAAACGGAATAATGTCCTGATCAAAGTTCTTCTATTAACAGTAATTAGTTTATTCATAAACCGATGATGGCGATAATATTGAACAATATTATTGCGCTGTTTGTGGCCAACACAGGTTTTTTTCAATAATATTGTACCAATATTATTGTCAATTATATTGATTGTGTATGGGCCGCTTTACACGATCAATATAATTGACAATAATATTGTGAATTATGAAAATTGACTTCAGAATGAAATATTGATCAATATTCTCAATGTATACCACCAACGACACAAAAATATTACGCAACCATCAATAAATATCTACAGGGTATTGATTCCGTCAGAATATCACGCAAGGCAAAATTTGACCTCAATATTACACACTAACGATCAATAATATTGTCAATTTTTATAACTGGCAATATTATTGTCAATTATATTGATCGTGTATGGACCGCTAGACGCAAATTCTCTTCTGCCAAACAATCCACAGGCGAAGTCCATAAAGAATTCGTATTTCGTCTTGAAAGTCATTTTGATCGATGGGTGGAGTTTGTAAAAAGAAAGACCGCATTTGAATCATTACGATAATTAATCTTGGTTGTGCACTATTTGAACAACGTTCCTTGAGATTTATGCATCTTCATAAGGGAGTATAACCCTAAAATCATAACTTAACTTGTTAAACTTTCAGAACACTACGTGGAAGCGAGAGGGTGGAGTCGTCTGTCGACCAATGATAAGAAAGTATTTTCTGATAAAAACCGAAAATAACATTCCCAATCAGATACAAAAGAGGCCAAGTAATCACTCAAGTACTCATTTAAGTAACCATTCAAGTAATCACTCAAATACTCACTTAAGTAATGACTCAAGTAACCATTCAAGTAATCACTCAAGTACTCACTTAAGTAATGACTCAAGTAACCATTCAAGTAATCACTCAAGTACTCACTTCAGTAATAACTCAAGTAACCATTCAAGTAATCACTCAAGCAATAACTCAATGTCTTGTTTTAATTGCGCCAAGCCAGGTCATTATGCACGTGAGTGTAGACGTATTCCGTGTAGCAGAGCAAACCTGAATTACCCAAGCAATGGAGGTAATGCTAATCGAAATGCTGCTGCTTCATGTGTGATTTAAACCCAATGATTCAAATTTATGCTCTGTTCACGAAGGTGTGGTTTGTTGAAAATGTTTTTGTTCTATGCCTATGATAGGAAGTTTTCAACTTAATTCTTATATTCCTGTCTCTTCCTTACCTATTGTTAAAGGACGTGTTGGTGACGTGGAAGAATCTGCGATGACAGACACTGAAGTAGTGCTGTAATAAAGAGATGTCTGGTGTCTGATAATCAATGGACCACTCCACTGTATCCTTCCGTCATAATCAACTGTGTGACGTATAGAATGACATCATAATCAATGGCGTCAATATGACATCATGAATGAAGTAGTCGTGATTAGTACGTCATGAACGCATAATTGAAGACAGACTATTGTCGTACGAATTGTATGTCTTTACTATTTAATAAATATTCTGTTGAATATTTTGAAACTAATTTGACTGGGCGCTGTTGCTACCATAGACAGCAACAACACCTAGTCAAAATAGTTACAAAATATTCAACAGTTTACCTGTATAGTTTTCAGTAAATTGATAGTCAGGAACTTCAGAGATCGCTCGACCTCAACATTGACGAGGTGTGGGTGGAGCTTATATAGAGATGGGCGGGGCATAGCTAAAACTGGAAAGGTCAATTCACTGGTAAAGTACAACGTGATGTGATGATAAATCGGACCCTAAGATCAGCTCATATTGCTTGTGTTATTGTTAATAGTCCATATTTTGTGGGGCCTGTCGAGACATTATGTTTACAGAATCCAGTTTGTGACGTTGTAATTGGAAATATACCTGGCGCCACAACAGAGATACAACACGTGACTAACATACAGACGCTAGCATCCGTTGATTAAACAAAGATTGTAAATGCTGAAATGGAGACAACAACCGCTGTTGTTACACGTAGCCAAGTAGCTAATTCTAGTAATTCTAGTAAAACATCTAAAGTGCACGAAATGACAAGTGTTGGTTTATCAACGGATGAACTCATCAGTCAACAGGACAAAGATCTTACCTTAAGACACACATCGAATATTATTGAAACGGTGAGCAGGGATGCCAGGTCGTGTTATGAACGTTTCGCCCACGGTCGGGAGTTTTATATCGCTAATTTTAGTACTAAGAACAATCTTGATCACGAGGTTAAACAACTTGCTTTGCCCAATGATCCGCGTATCGAAGTTCCAAAATTTGGTCATGATGTAATTATGTCTGGTCATCTCGATGTTAATAAAACATTACATCGCATTCAACAAAATTTCTACTGGTCTGGAATGTCTTGCACATTATGCGATCAGTGTCAAAAGACAAGCCCCACCGGTTGAGTAACAAAAGTGCCAGTCCGACGTATGCCACATATTTAAGTCATTTTGAGAGAGTAGCGATCGATATTATAGGTCCCATTGGACCAAGAACTGATCGAGGTAACAAAGTCATTCTGACTATAACGGATTATGCGACCAGATATCCTGAAGCAAATGCCCTGCCTTCCATAGAAACTGAAAGTGTGGTAGAAGCCTTAATGCAAATATTTTCACGTACTGGAATTTCACGAGAGTATTGTATATTAAGCAGCTTTTACAACACCATATCATGCTATATGTATCGGTCTGGTAAAGAAATGGAATGAGATATTGGGGCAAATGCTGAAAGGGTTTGTGCGGAAAGTCCTAAATACTGGGATAGAAATAATGAAGCATTAGTATTTTCCTACAAAGAAGTACAGCAAGCAAGCACTGCGTTCTCGCCATTTGAGTTGGTCTGTGTTGAGGGGACCGTGGACCAAGGAAGACGTTCGTGAGGAAATTAGAACAACGTATGAGTACCGCTTCAAATTGCGCAATCATTTAGAACACATTAGTAATATGGCTATAGGTAATTTATTATGTGCACAAGAGAAGCGAGCTAAACCAAGAAGCTTAACGCCAGGTCAATCAGTTTTAGTACTCTTACCCAGTAAAGATAATAAGTTACTTATGCAGTGTCGAGGTCCATGGTAAGTAGCTAAGAAGTCAGGAATCAATGATTGCCATATACAAATCGCGTCAAAATTCAAGGCCATGCATATCAATATGCTAAAGTTGATTGTAAAGCGAAATATACCTATGTAGTAAAATGCCATGGCAGACTTAGACTATCAAGAATGGTAACCTGAAGTATTTGACGATCACAGTGCTGGGTCAGGTAAGTTAGTTGCTCTAGAAGAGAAAGTTGAACGTATTCGTGACGCTACAAGACCCAGAACTAAGACAGAATTTTGTTCATTTATCGGCCTAGCAGGATTCTATCAGAGGTATGTATCAAACTATGCCCATATTTCCTGACTTTTGACAGATTTACTTTGAAAAGGAAACCAATTGTTTTGATTTGACAGGAAATTCAAGAACAGTCATTCCAGACATTAAAGGGCATGTTATGCCAAGCGCCTATATTTCGTCTTTCAGATTTTTGCCAAGAATTTGTTCTCCTGGTGATGCATCTGATGTAGCCATAGAAGCAGTACTGTTACACCACCATGATGAGTTACTATGCCCGATTGCTTATGCTAGTCGGAAACTACTAAACAGAGAGGTCTCGTATTCAGTGATAGAGAAAGATTGTCTGGCAATTATTAGGGCGGTAGATAAATGTATGGTATATTTGTGTGGACGCCCATTCATTCTCCAAACAGATCACCAACCATTGCAATTTCTGAAGAAGGCTAAATTGGATAACCTATCATGCGATGGGATTTGTTTCTGCAGAGCTTAAACTTCAAAGTTCAGTTTATCAAAAGTGCTGATAATGTTGGTGCAGATTACATATGTCGGTCAGATGTCAAATCGTGATTATTGAAACGTTTATTGTGATACACGTTTTAGAAGTGTAGGTGTGTCTCACGATTTGTTTCCACCTCTATTCAGGTGTAGTCAGAATCGTATAAATTATTATTAATTTTGTCAAATTATCTTTGATTAAAAGTGGCTTTCCAGCTTTAATCTCTGTGTTTGATATTATTATGTAAGATTCGCTCTCAGTGGGTTTATTGCATTAAATTAGATTAACTTAGATATTGTTATGCAAATAGATGGATCAGCCAAAGATGCAATTAGGAGCGGAGGTGCCGGACTGCACATACAGTATCCAAACGGACAACATGAGTCAGCTGCAATACCGACAGGCAAACACTGCACAAACTACAGAGCTGAAGTCGAAGCACTGGTTCATGCAGCTAATACAAGCAGGAGAACAACAGACCCTATTGCACAGATTGTTTTTTTATCTGATGCCCGCTCCGTCCTTGAGGCTATCACCAAAGGTAAGCTGCAAAAACTTGAAGAAGCACTACAAACCATCAAATGCTTTCGGATAGCACTGCTGTGGATCCCCTCACACTGTGGAGTCCAAGGAAATGAGGAAGCAGACAAGATGGCAAAAGTGGGTGCAGAAGAGAATCAGACAGAAAACATGGTTACCTATACAGAGATGAAGACTATCATCAAGTCACTCTATAGAACACCTCAATCAGACGATGCCTACCATCATCTCTCGAGGCCAGAGCAAGTGACAATCTTTCGTCTCAGAACTGGACACAACGGACTAAACCAACACATGTACAGGCGGTTCCACCTTACGACATCGCCTGCTTGTCCTTGTGGAGAAGCAGAACGGACGACAGAGCACATACTTCAATGTTGCGGTACGTTTCAGCTGCTGAGAGAAGATCTGGCCTTTGTCAACCTCTCTTCTTGAAAAACTGTATGGGCCTGTGGAAGAACTGCAGAAAACCATAGATTTCATCTTGAGAACGCGTCTCCAAGTGTGATACCGCGATAGAAAAGAAGAAGAAGAAGTTATGCAAATCTTGGCAGTTTTACATTCTTATTCCAACTGCATGTTCTTGATTAATTGCGCGAGGAAACCCAGGTAGCACGTTACTTTATTATGCTAAGCGTGTTGTGTTGTTTTCCTATATTATCTCCTGATGTAAGTTCATTCAAGCAGGCGTTATGGCGGGATATCTGTCACATATACATGCTTTTGGTGAAACACGTTGTAGGTGTGCTCGTTAACTTCGTTTCATTATGTAAGTATATATTTCACGAAATTAGTCATTTCACTATGTTCAGAATCGTATAATTTGCTGATGCTAGGTGTCTGTGTGAACTTAGTTTGTTTGACCGCCATTACTACGACATATTTTTACAAGTACAGAGAGTTGTGTAGGTGTAATGCATTGCTGATGAAATGATGCGCCACACCTTAGCCTGGGCGTATGGAGTTCAGTGAGACGTCTCAGACGGCCATTGATCATCCATTGCCATGCCAACGACCCTCTATTGTATTATCACAAAATTGCTATTGCATCGCGACAAGCCTACCTAATCTTCTCATCGAACTGCCATTGAACTGTAATCAAACTGCATGTCACCGCATTGCCATCGCTCCATCAACATGCACCCATCTGACTGATTTCTCACTGTCATCGCACTGATTTCACACTGCCATTATACAATTACCAATCTGCCATCGTACTTAATGGGCACTGCCAACATACTGATTGTCTACTGCTCTCATACCGATTCTCCACTGCCATCCTACTGAATTCTAACTGCCTTCATGCTGCCATCATTCCGCATTACTGGGTGTGTCGGGAATCAGGCTAACATCAATCCACACCCAAATATCCTTTATAAGTATTACGTATCGTTCCATGTACAATTATATGCTCGAACATATACACACTCAGTAGTACAGACTCCCTATCAGATGAGAGCATTGCCACAGGTGACTGTTTAAACGTGTTCGGGCGGCCCGAGCCCTGAGGGCTGCTGACTACTCACAAGCACTCATTGTACTCAACTCTCAAGCATATTTTATCGGGGAAATTACCAGGGCAAAACGGACACAGTTCGAGAACGTTTCAAAGAACAGTTCACTGACCATGATGATGGGCCCTTGAATCCAGTATCTGGTCACAGCAGGCCATTACTAACAGCAATAGAAAAACTGATGTTCATTCCAACCTGATGGCGTGAGCAATGAACTATTGAAATATGCAAGTGACATTATCTCAAGGCCATTCACGCACATAACCAATTCAGCCTTTATGCACCATCTTTCTGTCGATGTTGTAGGTCAAGAAACCACCCAGCTGTCCAGCGAATCTGCGGCCCATTGGGGTCCTCAGTGTATGGAAAATTCTACTCGATGTTACTCTATGCTAAGACCACATCGATGAGTACAATGGCTCCTATCAGAGTGGTTTTCAGCATAGATGTATACATTGTATAGTTGTAAGGCACCCGTGCGTCAGTGGTCATATCCAAACATCCGTATTTCCACAAAATGAGCATTGACATGTCACGAGCGTTCAATGCAATTACGCATTTAAAGATCCTAGAAGTACTACACCGTACAAGACACAGCTGAGAGTACAAGTCATGACAGTGAAGGCTGCAGAGGTTGAGACATCAATCGGCTTCTCACACAGAGCTGGTCTCCATCCTGTGATTTTCACCTTGAAATCTTAGTCAGAAAGTTTCACAAGAATAAACCCAGTGTGCATACTGAGTATGCCGATAGAGATCATAGACGAGAAAAGGAAACCATTGAGCTACTCCTGATAGCCGCAAGCAAACTAAAAACTGAGAATCTCTTAATGTATGAATCCAAAACAGAGTCCACCCATATACCTATCAACACAGAACGAATTTAAAGAAAATGATGGTGATCCGCTTCATGGCGGCGAACGATGGAGGGAAAGTATTATCCTGGACTCACTGCTATACAGTACCTCTGCCAATTATGCATGCTGGGTCATGGGAAACATTGCTTTCCAATCATTTTGGAAGAAATTCTGCTGAATCTCTGTATGAATCAAACAGCATTCCCAAATGATATTAATCATTGCTGAGCCAGCGTGTTTTATTATTTTCTTTCTATCTTTTGAGCTTGCCTTAGCTATGAATCCCCAGATGTGTTGTTATCGGGAGATATTCTTCTTAGACATGAGTGATTATAGTTTGTAGCGCCTTCTAAAATATAGACATACTATACGAGGTATGCTCCCCCCCCACGCCTTCAAATGGTATATTTACACCTAAGCGATTTGGGGAATAAAAGCTCTATCATGTCACAAAAATACTTCGCAAGATCTTTGTACTAACTGTCAACGAATGATAGATACGTGTGCATCTCCGAAGCAGGGGCATAGTGCATAGCAGTAGAGCTGTTGTGTGGCCACTGACTATGGTATAACATTAAAATTAATAAAGACTGTTGAAGTTTAGCTGCTTCCATTGGTGGTGGGGGGGGGGGAGCGCGGCATCATTTCCTGGACTGGTGTCATATTGATGTTTATACGTTGGCCAACTCATTTCTAAAAGGTTAGCACAGGGTGTGTCTAAGTCAAGCCTGGATGTTCTTGCTTGTGATAAAAACTGTAACCTGGTGAACTTTATTCAACATGGCTGGAATAGAATTTATTGCATCATCTATCCCTTCAATCACATTCTTAACGTATCATTAATCTTCATAACCTTTGCACTGACCCGTTCCGTAAATGTCACCCAACTTTTGGGATAAACTACACGTCTCAATCAAACTTCCCAATAATCCAATCTTCATTCTTAAAAACAAGAGGTTTATTTAATTTCGTCTTAAGCGGCCAAGACTGTCTTCCATTCTTCGTTTGGAATCTGCTACGTAATAGTAGTAGTAGTAGTAGTAGTAGTAGTAGTAGTAGTAGTAGTAGTAGTAGAGAAGCAGCAGCAGCAGCAGCAGCAACAGCAGCAGCAGCAGCAGCAGCAGCAGCAGCAGTAGTAGTAGTAGTAGTAGTAGTAGAGGTAGTAGTAGTAGCAGCAGCAGCAGCAGTAGTAGTAGGAGTAGTAGTAATATCGGTAACGGTAGCGGTAGTATCTCTGTCAAGGTATCAAGCTAGTGTTGTTGTCAAAGTCCAGTTTGACTTTCACCCCTAGTAGACCATGTGATTAATTAGTCGATATTCCTTTTCAATTTGTGTGAACACACATTAGCCATAGTACCGATTTTACTACGTGTCTCCGTCACGCGATGTGTTAAAAGCAAAGTAGCTATCACCATGTCGTATACGATACTACATAGAACGTTTCACACATCTACGCGATTGACTTCTCTCCGTTGTATCTAGACTACTCCCTCAGTCAATCTCCGCATATTTATTTATCGAATGGCAGGTAGATCGTGTATAGCTGACCTTTCAAAAATATTCTGCTCTTTCTATTTACAACCGACATTGGATGGTTAATTGCGAGCGAGATTGGATAGCCAGTGGTCTCATCGGCTGCTGCTGACCATACCGTTCTATTGTATGGTAATTGAGCCATTAATCTATCCGCTGTTCGTGTTGCGATTAACTGTCTCACTGCTTGCAAGCAACCAGACAATGATTTCAATGAGCAATCACTCTGGACGTGCTGAATATTTTTTGACTGAAAGTTGTTGATGGCTTAGCTACCAACAACTTTCAGTCGAATTGTATTTAGAATGTTCAGCATATACAAAGTTAAACGGCATAGTCTGCAGAAATATGCCATGCAGCCGGTTAAAGACATCATGTGCATCGTTGATTAATGGCTGTGCACATGAAGACCTGCAGATACTAAAGAGGAACTCGCACGCCTTCATTTCTTGCATTCTGACATATATTTGGCTTCCGACAAGCTACAGCGTTAAGCCTGTGATAGACGATCCTACATGTCCGATTATACATGTACGATTCTACAAAGTCGTGTATCATAGATTCCGACATGTACAATCATAGACGCAAAAAAGTCGGGCAATGCTCAACTTTCGTCCGACATCCGACGTGTAGGATGACATCATAATCAATTATGGAAGGAATAACCCGATTTAGTCCGTCTTAAGCGCTTAATAGATCGACACTTTATGGGGATTGTATGTCTTTACTCTTTTATAAACATTATATAGCAGCAATAGTACACAGTCAAATTAGTTTCAAAATATTGAATAGTTTACTTGTATAATGTTCTGGAAATTGATAGTCAGGGCGTTTGGAGATCGATTGATCCCATCGCGTGCGAGGTGTGGGTGGAGCTTAGCTAGAGATGGGCGGGGCATAGCAAAAACTGAAAAGGTACATTGCGTACTGCGAAATTAGTTCCCAGTAAAATTATTTTTGATTGGAATATAACTAGCTATTAAAATCCGTATAAGTCTTTGTGGACGAACTTCTCATTGGGCCGGACATAATACAGACAGTAAGGCACTGAAAACCGTGAATAGACCAATATTTAAGTAAATTTTCGCTACTAAATCGTTTGGTACGAAATTACTGCATGGTAGGAATGTAATAAACTCAATACTTCATTAGCGTATTCATATCCCTATCTAACCATATTGGTGAAATGCTGGGGCCTAACTGATTACAGACAGTAAGTATGGCATTGAAAACTGCGGATCTGCCAATATTTGAGCCAATTTTCGCTGTGGAATTGCGTACAACGAAAATGCTTCATACTAGAATCTTTTGAATTCGCTGTATAACTAGCGTATTCAAACCCTTATAAGACTATGTGACTGAAATTCTGGGGCGGAACGGATTACAGACAGTAATGTATAGAAACTTGCGGATCTACCAGTCAAAGCACTGTTTTAATAATCGCAAAGTCAGTGTTAGTGCCGCTTTCCCTGTAAGATTGTGTGCGCGCTTTTCTGCTAGCACAAAAGTCGATCCAGTGCATTTAGATAGAACCATTTCCATGTGAGCTTTTCAGCGCGCTGAAATTCTCTCGCTTAAAAACAAGTCCCGCAGTTCGCGACTTTTCTGCTCGCTTTTCTGCTAGCAGAAAAGTCGGTCTAGTGCATTTCCTATATATACATTTCCACGGGGGCCTGTCCGTGCCGCTGACACGCGCGCTTGTTATGTATGTTGATCTTGTACGCATGCGTGTAGCCTGATAAGCAGGTTATCTAGTAATTGTGGCGTTTAAATGTGTGAAGATTTACATGCAATAATGATGCCATACAAGAGTCAGCTTCTGTATTATTTGCGCAAGAGACAAAGAACTCGCATTCGTATGATGCAGTTAATGCGGTTGACAAACTAAAAAAGAGTGCACAGATATTGGGTGCAGATATTGTTCTACCAGATCAATTAACTACTCCTGTTTTTGAAAGCTCAGCTTCAGGACCTGGCCTCTGTACTTTTGCGACATGACGCATGTAGTGCGTAGGAAAGCAAAAATTGATAAAAAATATGCAGAACTAGCGCCTGAAATTCGCTTGTCTACGCTAGGAAAACAGCCGGATTCACTGGTAAACTCGCCCACATGGAAATAGACAAACCGGCGAGCAGAAAAGCTTGCGAGAACACGCGAGCAGAATAGCTCACATGGAAAGCCTTAGGCATTTTAAAGGATGTCTGTTAGAAAAGACACAGCCATGCCCAAGTAAGTCGCATCCTATTGGCGGTTACTTGAAAAGACTTGTATAGGCCTACTGCTAGTCAGGCGGTCATTGAATAGGGGGCTTTATTAATATAATAACCAAGTGGTATTAATTACACTCTCTCAGTAGGAGGGAGACTTTATTGCTTTCCGGTACGCTGCTGAAAAGTTTGAAAATAATTTGACTTGGTGCGGTCGTTGCCTATGGCAGAAATAGCGCCCAGTCAAGTAAGTTTCAAAATATTCAACATCATCTTTATTAAATAGTAAAGACATGCAATTCATACATCAAGGCTTATTATGTTCATCACCAACTATGCGTTCGTGACGTACTTATCTGTGTCATTCATGACGCCATTGCGTATGGCGTCATCATACGTGTACCGTAGTTGATTATGGTGTCATATGATGGATGGATAAACTGGAAAGTTCCATTACCTTGAAATTGAGATTCTGGGAATTCCTGTATCAAATTATATTAAATCGATTCTAACACGCGTAAAAAAGTGGGCGGAGCTTAAATAAGAAATGGGCGGGGCGGAGCAGCGCTAAAATGGATTCCTACATTACCAGATCAAGACACTAGTCACATGACAATAGTCTCTGTCTAACATTCTGTGAAACGCAGCTAAATTAATTAATTTATCCCATTGTTATTTACGACTGTCGCAGTCAAAATATTCCAATGCTGCGTAGATAGAGCAATGATCTTCAGCTCTACCGTACATACTAGAACAATATATTGGCGCCGAGTGGTATGGATGTAGACCCTATATGAAACAAGTAACATCAATTCACCTTTCCAGAGTATCCATTCATCATCAGACCTCGTATGACGTCATAATCAGCTCAGCGCGTGTATGATGACGTCATGATTATTACGTCACAAAGGGTTCCATATAGACCGTCACCAAATCTCAACTGGTCCGACAAGTTGTATGAATTGTATGTCTTTGTAATTATTGGCTATTTAATAAACATGCTGTTGAATATTTTGAAACTAATTTGACTGGGCGCTGTTGCTGCAGCAACATCCCCCAGTCAAATTAGTTTCAAAATATTCAACAGCTTATCTGTGTAGCTTTTTGGAAATTTATCGTCAGGATGTTCAGAGATCGATCGTTTCCAACGCGAGCGAGGTGTGGGTGGAGCTTAGCTAGAGATGGGCGGGGCATAGCTAAAACCGGAAAGGTCCATTAAATACATATACCACTTCAAAATCAATAATCAATCAAGGCCGTAATATCAAGTTTGTGCCATCAAGTCTGTGCCATCGTACTAGCATACGCCCGCGCACATAGCTCCGCTGTATGATACGAGAGCGGAACGGGAGGGGAATGATCATGCAATAGGACGATGGGGTTGTGCAAGCTGCTGACGTATTATAGTTAAAGTTGACGGATGTTCAGTTCGACAGCAATTTGGATGAGATTAATGCAGTGAAGAACGCCAGTTTATCCATCCATCATATGACGTCGTTATCAAGTACGTGGCGTGTAGGATGAGGTCATAATCAATTACGTTATGAATGACGTAGCCAAATTCGTCACGAACACTTAATTGATGACAGACTAAATGTTGTTGTACGAATTGTATGTATTTACTATTTAATAAACATGCTGTTGAATATTTTGAAACTAATTTGACTGGGCGCTGTTGCTGCCATAGGCAGCAACAACATCCAGTTAAATCAGTTGCAAAATATTCATCAGCTTACATGTATAGTTTTCTGTAAATTGATAGTCAGTGAGTTCATGAATCGATTAAACCCAACACGGGGGAAGTGTAGGTTGAGCTTAGCTAAAGATTGGCATGGCATCGCTAAAACTGGATTCCTCCATTAGCTATGTGTATTGGGAATAATAGTATTTCCAGTTCCACGTTGTTCATCTGAAGTAACTCAACGCTGTCTATAGGGCATTTGCTTGCTTTAAAGTGAAGCTTTCTCTAAAGTGCAGCTATCTTTAAAGTGAAGCTTTCTCTAAGGTGCAGCTATCTTTAAAGTGAAGCTTTCTCTAAGGTGCAGATAGGCATATGCCATATTTTAAAACGACGCCCACATCGGCGACTTTGCATTGCCCAATACAAGCAAAACCACTATAGTCAGGTGCTATTTTCGGCCGTGACTCATTACAGTATCTGTGACATGGGTCAGTGTGAGTTGGAGCAGCGTAGGAACACATACAGCCATGGCGCACCACAATCATATACCCATAGCTTAATTATGAGCATATGATATGATAATGGCATTGCACCTTTCCCAAGTATTTGATCCCAAGATGGTAGCATAATGACTTGGAAATCTAGCGAGGAGGAGCAGATCAAGAATTGAAATTGAACTACTTTAGAAATTGTAACTCTAAGACGTCTAACTATACCCCCAATAATGCGTAATTAGCCCATGTGCGCGTGTATGTGCGTGCGTCCGTGTGCGCAGAAGCGTGTATGTGTGTAGGGCAGGAAGTGTATATTACCAGAGACACATTCCATAGTGAAATGCATAGGTGTTATGTGAGCATCACTTTGCCTATGCGGCTGGTGGTAAAAGTGTTAATCTCACGCTAATCAAGGCAGATAAAATATTTATTGTGTATTTCCCTACGACCTTTACCTTGGGATGGCACTCTTCATAACAATGACATCCTGCAGACGTATGTCTGTATCATGCGTGACTGGGTGGTTGGATATCTCTGCCGAATGGTAATGTGCACAAGAAACATATTAAACACATAGCAAATATCATCTAAAACTAAAGAAAATATAGAAATATTCAGTTTGAGCAAATTCTATGTCGATCATAACGTCTACTGTACGTGGAATAACAGTCGGCCAGGGACACGCCATTAACATGTAACTGAAAGAGAAAACAAGATCGCCCCTGGCACAACACGTCCTACAAATATTAATGAACAGATTGCAGATATTTGACGCCTGCAATCATTATGAGCACCAGCAATCATTATGAGCGCCAGCAATCATTATGAGCGCCAGCATTTATGTCAGTTGTTCTTGCAAACGCTCTTCTTGACATGCCAAAAGTAAATCGCGTCCATTGTCATTAGAAAACACACGGGTAAACAGCCATTTTATAAGCAAGCTCAGTTATTTGACAATTATGCGTTCGTGACATACTTATCTATCTCATTGATTACGACGTCATCCCACACGTCACGTAGTTGATTATGACGTAATATGATGGATGGATAACCTGGAAAGGTACGTTACCGTGAAATTGAAATTCCGGGAATTCCTGTATCAAATTATAATAAATCGATTCTAGGTTGTGGTGGGCGGAGCTTAGACAAGAAATGGGCGGGGCATAGGTATAAATGGGTCGCTCCATTAGCAGTTTAGACTCCAACCACCTGATAATAGTCTCTGTCTGACCGTATGTGAAACACGGCTGAATTATTAATTTATCCCATTGTTGTTTATAACTGCCACGGTCAAAATATTACATTGTTGTGTAGATAGAGCAATGATCTTCAGCTCTACCGGACATAGGCTGGAAACGATATATTGACGCCGATTGGTATGGATGGTGTGTCTATATGAAACAAGTAACATCAATTAAGTACATATACCACTTCAAAATCACTAATCAATCATGGCCGGGATATACGTTTTTTACAAGCCGCTGACTTATTGTAGTGGATGAAGATGCAACGGGGATTCCAGTTTATCCATCCATTTTATGACGTCATAATTAACTACATGACGTGTATGATGACGTCAAAATTAACTACGTCATAAATGACATATCTAAATTCGTCACCAACTCATAACTAATAACCGACTAACCGTTCTTGCACGAATTGTCTGTCTTTATTATTCAATAAACATGCTGTTGAATGTTTTGAAACTAATTTCACTGGGTGCCGTTGCTGCCATACGCAGCAAATCACCCGGTTAAATTAGTTTTAGAATATTCAACAGCTTACCTGGATTCCTCAATTAGCTATGTGTATTGGGAATGATAGTATTTCCAGTCCCACGTTGTTCATCTGAAATAACTCAACGCTATCTATAGGGCCTTTGCTTGCTTTAAAGTGCAGCTTTCTCTAAAGTGCAGCTATCTTTAAAGTGAAGCTTTCTCTAAGGTGCAGCTATCTTTAAAGTGAAGCTTTCTCTAAGGTGCAGATAGGCATATGCCATATTACAAAACGAAGTCCACATCTGTAACTTCGCATTGCAAAATATATGCAAAGCCACAGAGGCACTCAGGACTATGTTTGGCCTTGACTCGGTACAGTATCTGTGACATAACTAACTCATTGAGAGTCGGAGTAGCATCGGTACACATACAGCCATGGCTTGGCACAATCATATACACATAACGGAATTATATGTATACGATATGATAATGACATCGTGCCCTTCCCAGGTATTCGATCCCATGATGGTAGCATAATGACTTGGAAATCTAGTGAGGAATAGCAGATCAAGAATCGAACTTGAGCTACTTTAGAAATTGTAACCCTAAGACGTCTAAGAATGCCCCCAATAATGCGTGATTATCCCATGTGCGCGTGTGTGTGCATGCGTGCGTGTTTGTATAAGTGTGTATGTGTGTAGGGCAGGAAGTGTATACTACCAGAGACACATGCCATAGTGATACGCATAGGTTTAATGCGAGCATGACTTAGTAGAAGAGAGGCGGGATGGCCACCTTTTTCTTTTATTCTTTCCTTTGTTCTCTCCTTTGTTATTTTGACGCCTTTTTTCCTTTGATCTCCGCTGCCTTTTGTGCTGGTCTTTCCTTTGAGGTATCCAGCTTTCCTCTATTCTGATTGTTAGATGTAGAGTGTAGTCATAAGCCCCTCCCCTCATTAAATCACGTGACTCCTGTCATCAAATGAGGTGAGCTTAAGAGGAATTAGCGTAATGATGATTGACAAGGGCTAATGCATTGTGTAAGAATGATTGACAAGGTACATGTCTGGACTCATCTTTTCCGAACTCTGGGAACTCATCCAATCATGAAGCCCCCAGCCCATCTTTGAATCATGTGACTCCTAGCCTTCTATAGTGTAATGATGCTTGACAAAGGTTAATGAGGATAATTAAGCACCAATCTCTTTGAGCCAGGACAAATGTGCAAGGGTTAATGTATTGTGTAATGGTTATTGACTGGTTGCATGTCTGGACTGGTCTTTTCCAGGCTCTGGGGGCTCATTCAATTGTGAAGTCCCACCCCCTCATTAAATCATGTGTCTCCTAGCATTACATCATGAATGACACGATATATTGCACTATAATCACTTAATAGGTCGTCAAGTTGTACAAATTGTATGGATTTACTATTTAATAAACATTATGTTGAATACTTTGAAATTAATTTGACTTGGCATTGTTACCACCATAAGCAGTAACATTGCCCAGTCAAATTAGTTTCAAAATATTCAACAGCTTACCTGTATAGTTTTCTGGAAATTGCTAGTCAAGGAGTTCAGAGATCGATCCCAACATGCTCAAGGCATGGGTGGAGGTTCGCTAGAGATGGGCAGGACATAGCTAAAATGGAACGGTTCAGATCTATTCCAAACATTGACAGCTTTCCTGTTTGCATACCTTGAAATTGTGATACAGAGATTTTGTCCATAAAAGGGTCCAAGAGCTCTACCCCAGGATTTTATATCTCAAACCTCCACATACTTCATATGCCTATCGTCTCTCTCTCTCTCTCTCTCTCTCTCTCTCTCTCTCTCTCTCTCTCTCTCTCTCTCTCCTCTCCTCTCTCCTCTCTCTCTCTCCCTCTCTCCCTCTCTCTCTCTCTCTCTCTCTCTCTCTCTCTCTCTCTCTCTCTCTCTCTCTCTCTCGCTTTCATGCATGCACGTGCACACACGCTATGACGAAACATCTAATGTGATGCATAGTGCATGACCATGACAGCTAGTAAATTTGTGATAAGGTTTCATTAAGATTATTTTTAATTTTAACATATTCCATTTATAACAGCTAGTAAATTTGTGATAAGGTTTCATTAAGATTATTTTTGATTGTAACATGTTCCATTTATATTTACACTTTTGCACTCCGATT
Organism: Chaetoderma sp. LZ-2023a; assembly: GCA_034401795.1. Taxonomy (NCBI): domain Eukaryota; kingdom Metazoa; phylum Mollusca; class Caudofoveata; order Chaetodermatida; family Chaetodermatidae; genus Chaetoderma; species Chaetoderma sp. LZ-2023a. Next base: position 141,973,817 of record CM067369.1, on the reverse strand, counting down.
TGTATATACATATTTCGATTCGGTTATGGAGAGCGTCTGCGGACCGGGAAAGGATTAGCTCTGGGAATTGCCACTGTAGTGACTAGTTAGGTTATCTAGCATGTCATTTCACTGTTAAAAGTCCATGGCTGGTCTTCTATTTGTCTGCAAATGGGCATGTCTCCTGGCTGCTGTAGAAGCTCTTGATTCTTGATGGTTTAATTGTTAAGGGTTAAAATATATTAATTATTCTACACAACCCACAACCGTGATGTATTTATTGTATTATATGTTGATGTGTATGGGAAACTTGGCTATAAGACACATGTCTTATCGTGCTTCCATTAGAACAAAAAATAAATTCTGCTTAAACCAACCAGTCAAATTAGTTTCAAAATATTCAACAACTTACCCATATAGTTTTCTGGAAATTGTTAGTCTGAGAGTTTAGAGATCGATTGATTCCAACATGCTCGTGGTGTGGGTGGAGCATAGCTAGAGATGGGTGGGGCATAGCTAAAAAATGGAAAGGTCCATTAGCATGCTGTGGGTAATCAAATATTCCATTATAATTGCTTAATAGACGGTCAAGTTGTACGAATTGTATGTCTTTACTATTTAATAAACATTTTGTAGAATACTTTGAAAGTAAATTGACTGGGCATTGTTAGCTAGTTTCAAAATATTTAACAGCTTAACCATATAGTTTTCTGGAAATTGCTAGTCAGGGAGTGCATGGATTGCTTGATCCCAACACAGTCAAAGCTTGCGTAGCTCTTACATAGAGCTGGGAGGAACATAACTAAAACTGGCAACAACTTGAAGCAACCATTGATGTGCATTTTGAAAATAATATTGCCAGAGCTTGTCGATGCTAAAGACAACATCAGTTTTCAACAGCCCAGATTTGAAAAGGTTTTCATCAGCTAAATCTCTATATCTGTCTATTATACAACGATAAAGTTGCATTGTTAATTAGCAATATGTCCTAGACGTTGTAAGTGTTCAAATCCGTCTTAGGATCTAATCCTTCGATTTCACAAAAAAAAAATTTAAACCCGTATCATGTTTTCTCTAAAAATGTTTTTTTTTGCACTCTTATTAACCTCTTCATGATGAAGGCAGGTAGATTTATTTTCAGTATTGCGTAGCCTGACCAATACACGTTAAAATTGATTGATAAAATTGTTTGAGTATTAAAAAAATGCTTACACGATTGTAGAGTTCATTATATCACAGAGAATTTCAAGAAAATTCTCTTTCAAGGTTATCCACGAGTCATTAGGGAATGTTACGCTTCTGAATGATGGTTTTATCTCAGTTTGACCTGGCGAAGTAAAGTATCAAAGTTAGCGTAACATACAGATATTTAGTGTTGATAGTCACTTTTAATTGAGGCTCTAATTCATATAGGTAATTTATCTGCTCTACTCTATCGGAACATCTAGCACTAAGCACAGTTTCTTCGATTGCTGGAATCATGGTGGCAAACTTTTGAAATGTATTACCATACATAAACAACTTGTGCTTGGTGGAGTAATGCTGCCAACACCATACTCACGTATGTCTACTGCAAATTCGTCATTACGTTTCATGACGTGAACCTACACATTGTTACCAAGTGCGATGGGCACTTGACAACCTATAAAACATGCAGAATTCATAAATATAATGAGCGTTGAACAAACCGGTTTAAAAATTCAAGAGTTTAAACCATAACCGAACAGATTTTAAACCCTTTTATACAATTTGCCACCCGATTACCACGTGTCAATAGCCATTACATGACAGGGCATTATGAGACATGTGATTTAAAGAATGGGAGGGGATTCATGATTTGAATGAGTTCCCAGAGTCCAGAAAATGATGAGTCCAGACATGCAACCGGTCACTAATCATTACACAATACATTAAGCCTTGCACAATTGTCCTGGCTCTAAGAGATCAGGGCCGTTGAAGGTGCTTAATTACACTCATTAACCCTTGTCAAGCGTTTATTACGCTATAGAGGCAGGTAAATCGGGATTGAATGGGTTCCCAGAGTCTGGAAAAGATGAGTCCAGACATGTACCCTGGCAAGCATCCTTACACAATGCATTAACCCTTGCCAATAATCACTACGCTAATTGCCCGTAAGCTCACCTGATTGGAAGACAGGAGCCACGCGATTTAATGAGGGGGAGGATCGTATGATCACACTCCACATCTAACAGCCAATCAGAATGGAGGAGAGCTGGACAATTGAAAGGAAAAACCGACACAAAAGGCGGCGGATATTCAAATGAAAAAGGGTGTCGAAATAATAAAGGAAAGAACAAATGAAAAACGTGTGAAAAAGGGGCCAGCTCTCCTCTCCTCTAATACTTGCATATGCGGCTGGTGGTAAAATTGTTAATCTCATGCTAATCAAGGCAGATCCATAACAATGACATCCTGTCTGTATCTTGTACGACTGGGTGGTTGGATATCGCTTCCGAATTGTAATGTGCACTGGATACATATCAAATACATAGCAAATATCATCTAAAACTAAAGAAAATATAAAAATATCAGTTTGAACATAGTGATAATGATGGCAGTTATTCTGGCAAACGGTTTTCTTGACATTTCAAAAGTAAATTGCGTCCATTGTCATTAGAAAATACAGGGGTAAACAACCATTTTGTAAGCAAGCGCAGTTATAGGATGAAGAAAAATATGCTGTCGAGCTTTTATATTGAGACCACCTGTCTTGGGGAATCACATTCATGTGAGGCCCATGGGATATTACATATGATAGATGCCTTATATTGAGAAACCCGTTGTTTTGTGTCGCCATTTGGTAGGTGTGTTGGTAGAACTCTTCACGAAATTTCACGCAGTATTTTGAGAAGAGAAATAACAAAATTAATTAAGCGTGGCTAGAATGCCCTTTGACTGGCAACACCAAGGTGGGCTGCTATGGAGCACATGCATGCAAGCGCGTTCATAAGCTCATCCGGGTATATACGTACACGCTCACACATGAGCGCGCACTCAAACGCGCACACACGCATGCACGCACGCATGCACGCATGCACGCATGCACGCATGCACGCACACGTACGTGCGTGCATATGATTCCCCTCCCATGCATTTCCCACCATTGTTTACATATAATGATTCTAATAGTATATTAATTAAGTAATGATTTCTTTTGTCGTTCAAAATGAATGAATCTATTTACAGCATAAAAATGTGTTGTTTTTGATATGTAGGGGCTAAAATTATGTCATTCTACGCGCATGCACTCATCTTCCCGCATGTACAGCTCACTAGTGTCCTGAATGCTCTGTATGTTAAATCGATCCATCTGATCTGCCGCTCAAGGATCTGATGTCATAATCCAATATATCACATGTCATGCCGACCAAGTTAACAGCTTAGCTGAAATAATCGATTAATCCAATGACTTCACAATGCTTTCACGTGATTTTAAAAATGGTGGCTCAAGCATCGACTCAAGTTAGTCTATAAATGAAATTTCGATAGAGGGTAAATTAGTCGTGACATCATAGCGGCACTGTGCTAACCGATTCCGATACCGATAAACGATAACGATTTATTTGTTAAAATCAGTACTGCAGACCACAACGATAATGATAACTATTCCATTTTCAGAAAAAATCGGTATCTGTGGAATTGCTGCAAGAGCGATTCGTTTTATCCGATACATTTAATGAACCAATCAAATCAATAGTTATCCAGTATTATAGACCACGCCCATATTATTTCCACGTGCACAGACAGAAAAGATGGACGATCTGGGAGAACAACTAATGTTAGAGGTAGAGAAAACCACAGTAACATATAATAAAACGCACCAAGATTTTAAAGATGTTACCAAAAGGAGAGACGTTTGAAGGCCTATAGGTGCTAATTTGGGTGATGTGTTTAAAATTCTATGCACATACTTCCACTGGTGTACGGGAAAGTGAGCAATATTTCATAATTATGGCGACATGCATGCAGACCAAAAATGCCAACTTACTTGTTGTTGACTTATTTGCATACTTGGGTATTGAAAGCAGCCTCCAGATAGTGTAGGGCAGGCCCTACTCAGATTATTAATTTAATCATACTACAAGTATACGTATGCGTGTGCGAGAGCAGTGATTTTATTCAATTTTAAGCCAATCAAGTGGACTACTACTACTACTACTACTACTACTACTACTACTACTACTACTACTACTACTACTACTACTACTACTACTACTACTACTACTACTACTACTACTACTACTACTACTACTACTACTACTACTACTACTACTACTACTACTACTACCACTACCACTACTACCACCACTCATCCTAATGCGTTCCATTGCTCTGTGATCATCTATAGTACCGGGGTGGTGTTGGTATCAACATTTTCCCTTGGAGGTGCGGTAGGCGAGGTCTTTTGAAGAAAGTTATGCAGGACACATGTTGCTTAACAACTCTGTCAACATTATGTGGGTGTAGTTGCAGCCTCCTCTGGTAAATCCGCCATCTAGCCTCCAAGATGCCGAATGCATTTTCCAAAATTCTGCAAGCACGAGAGAGCCTGCACTTAAATATGCGTTTGCTATCTTCCAAATAATTCCCTGGGTATTGAAAGAATCTGCCTTCATGGGAAGATAATTCCTGCACTAATTTATGAAACTCTCTCAATTGTTCTCTCCGTTGTAATACCTCATGTACCCATAACTTTTTCTTCTGTTGCCTCCTTTTCACCTTCGATATAGCAAAATCATCAGCAGAAACTCTTCCTCTTCACTCTCAAATTCAGCCATATTGGTTGAAGAAGGGCGCGAAATCTGCTTGGCAGTGATGCGCAAACATGATCGACAGGAGTATGCCGACTTTCTCCGAATCGCCTCCTTCTAGTGTGACCATTCAATCCTAACCATTTATAGGTACAGGAAATCGTTATCATTTATCGGTATCAGAATCGGTATAATGTGACCTGGGCTAAGGTCTTAGCTTACCGCATGCGGTGAAACTGAGCTTGACATATCCACTTAGCGAATGCCTCCCCTCCCCCCCCCCCCCCCAACCTGTGCGTCTAATGTTACGATCAACACCAACGCCTGCATGCTTATATATACATAATCATACACATATTGGTATGGTATGTCGTCACTTAGGTGGTATCAGTCCCAACTTTTCTCAGATTTGTGTATGTACATTATTTTCTCTGGATTTCTTGCTATAAAGGAAACAACTATGATGTGACTTAGGCTAGGATTCCATAAGCGCGAACGCAGTCGCGAGGTGTGCTTCCATATAAATTGGGCAATGCGCGTGTATTCAATTTTTTCCTGTGCAGATATCAAAAGATAAGCATTCGTATCAGCTTTGGAAGCCTGTCAATGAGGAAAAGGTGAGCATAATTATTTTGGTAGCCTAGAAAGTGATCCAAATAACACACAAATTTAGAAAAACTGAGCATTGATGATGGATCCACAGACTATTTCAGAAGAGGAGTCAAGAAAGGGCGGTTTCCCATATATTCACAAAGCTAGAACATGATAGTAAACGGCTTCAGCAATATTCTCGTTTGACTAGACAACGATTTTCACAAATACTGGCAGTTATTGAATTGAGCCTGGCATTGTGACACATTCTCCTGGCAGACAAGTGATAAAAGCAAAGATTTGAGATACACTTAATGTGGGCTCAGTAACATATGTACGCATTAATAAATGAACACATACAATTACTATGTATTACATTCAAACCTGCTCTGAAGATCACATTGCTTAAGATATCACCTGTATACAAAGACAACTTTATTCGATTCTCAAATCCTATTAAACAATATATTAGTCACTTTTTAAGAGGCCACCTAACTTAAGAGGTGACTTTGTCTTTCTCTTGGGTTGTCTCTTAATACATGTTTCATAAGTTCAACTGTAGATTTTTTTCTTATGTAAACAGACAATAAAATGAATGCAAAGTTATATGATGTATTCCATGTCATGATAATAATGAATTCACTTGAATAATTCTCTGCGGAATGAACACGCGAGCACATCTGATGTACATACTGATCGCTTGTTCAACATTGTACTGTCGTTGTGATTGTTGCATGACATATTGTGATCGATCCCATCTAGATGCATCCCAGCCATCAATGAAACGTTGGGCTAATGTTGGCCAAACGTTGTTTGTTTCATTTGGGCTTAGGTTGCCGCAACGTAGCACGTAGTTTCTTTCACGTAACTACAACGTCACCCCAATGTAGGACCTATCTAAATCATGTTACTAGGATGGCGCTCTTGGTTATGTGTCTTCGGCAGTGGCGTAATTAGTAAGGGTGGTAACAGCATTGAAGAGAATTATGAGATTTGTAGTTGTAGATATGATCGGAATTGGCTAGACGTATTTCGAATTCCATAAAGGCACCCTCAACGTTCTGCTTTATCATTTTTGCTGACATTCCAGCACGGTTTCAATTGTGATGTGTAAGAAAATTTGTCACGGCGTTTTGCATCTCATCGCCTTCATGGAAGTTTTTTCCTCCCCTAAATGGCAGTGTTTCTGGGGGTTAAAACAGGCAGAATAATGAGGTCTAAAATGTTATATTTGTGTATAATACAATAACCAATATAGATGCATTCAATTCATTCATCCATCTCTCCATCCACCCGCCCAATAATCCTATCCATATGTCAATCTGTCTATCAAATTATCCATCAGCCCTTCCACTTATGACCATCTATCTATCCATACATTCATCTATGCACATTTTCATTCATGGACATATTCTATTAATTTATGTATTGCCGATTTCTCGCAACAGGAAAATCCTTCCCTTCGATTGCATGCAACTATCCAGATGGGCCCGCTACTGCAGGGAAAATAATTTATGAAGTATTGCAGGATTTATAGTATCTACTCTCTGCGGAAAAGCCCTTGCCATGACATCATTTGTTGGATTTCCCCGGCGATAGGTGCGTGACTCATTTTTAATCGCTACATGGAGCAAAAAAAAAAAATATCGTCTTCGCGTCCGCGTGCCATTCCGCGTCTGCGTCCGCGCTAATGGAATCATCTCTATTAAGATTAACTAAATTGATTTTTAATGCGTCCGCATCCGCATCCGCGTCAGCGCTTATGGAATCCTAGCCTTAGACTAAGCTTAGAGAAGCATAGGACGAAAATAGCCACCACCTACGCAGCCACGCGATATTGATGACAGCCATGAGAAGAATGTATTCACCTGCGTACCACCTCTCCCATCAATTAACCCCTCTTGTATCACCAGCGCCCCAAAGCGCTCAAAACACTTCTTGATATACCAATTAAACATTTTAATGACCAATATTTTTCAAGATATTTTAATTTTAGAAGTAAATTTACCACTGAATTTCTTTCGCCGGCTTGACCATTAGAGGGGTAATAGCAAAGACAATTACAGTTTTTACTTAGTCAGTGTCTATCAGCAGCCCGAGAGAAGAGTATTTTTGAAAATTTACCACTAGAATGACTGGCTCGGTTACCGAGCCAGTCATTCTAGTGGTAAAATTTTCAAAAATACTCTTCTCTACGCCTTTTAAATAGCCATGTCTGAAGATCATTGGAAACTTGTTTTTTTGGCCAGTTTGACCACTAAAGGGTTAAGTTGACGCAATAGGGTTTAGCACGGCATTGGTAACACCAGCGATGACATACGAGCGAATGCTGGTTGACCTTTCACCAACACGATTCTTCATCGGGAAATAAGAATTACATTGGCCTGATTTAACGGAAATGATCCAGTATCATTTCATGAGATGCCACATTCCATCCGATCTAATAAACACAGAGAAGACGACACCGCGCCTCCTTCGAGATCGTTTCCGTCGCGTCACTCTTGAATTGAGAATCAAGCTCGTACTTTTATTTTTCCTTATCTATTCACGGGAACTATAATCGTACTCCGCTTATTTTATTGCCTCCAAATCCACCACGTGTCATACTTGAAGGCGTGTACAATTCGGCGTTTTATGGCGAGAAATGAAAGTCATCTGCCTATTAAGCTGTTAAAGTTATCACAACTCGGAGACAAAATACCCGGATGAAACGGGAATTAACCTCAGCACTAGCTTGGCAAAACAAGATAAGAACGAGTGCCTGGAGGAAGCCATAAAGCAGCACTGCGTAAACTCGTTGACAACGTGGTTTGTGCAAGAACACTCTACTTCCGGTGTCATTTCATACATAAAAATGGAAGAATACACAGGATTGCTTGAGTTCTCTAGAACCCCGCTAATATTAAATTATGTAGACAGCTAAAATCAAATTACACTGTTAACCCCTCTTGTGTCAACTTAACCCTTTAATGGTCAAACCGACCAAAAGCAACTTTGCAATGGTCTTCAGAACGAAAGGCCAAGAGAAGAGTATCTTTGAATATTTCCCACTAGGATGGTAAATTTTCAAAGATACTCTCCTCTCGGGTTGCGGATAGACACTGGCTTAGTAAAAACTGTAATATTCCTTACTATTACCCCTTTAACGGTCAAGCCGGCAAAAGAAATTCAGTGGTAAATTTACCCAAAAAATTGTGGCATATAATAGACGGTTACACAGACTTCGGATACCAGCTAGGCACCACTCAGTCTTTTAGCACCACTCAGTCTCAGTGAGGTGTAAACGCCCATTATTCTCTGTCAACAAATGTACGGGTTTAACCCTTTCATGGCGAGTAGTAGTAGTAGTAGTAGTAGTAGTAGTAGTAGTAGTAGTAGTAGTAGTAGTAGTAGTAGTAGTAGTCGCAGTAGCAGCAGCAGCAGCGGCAGCAGTAGCCGCGGCGGCGGCAGTAGGGTTGGCGATGGTAGTAGTAGTAGTAGTAGTAGTAGTAGTAGTAGTAGTAGTAGTAGTAGTAGTAGTAGTAGTAGTAGTAGTAGTAGTATAGTAGTAGTAGTAGTAGTAGTAGTAGTAGTAGTAGTAGTAGTAGTAATTGTAGTAGTAGTAGTAGTAGTAGTAGTAGTAGTAGTAGTAGTAGTAGTAGTAGTAGTAGTAGTAGTAGTAGTAGTAGTAGTAGCAGCAGCAGCAGCAGCAGCAGCAGCAGCAGCAGCAGCAGCAGCAGCAGCAGCAGCAGTTGTTGTTGTTGTTGTTGTTGTTGTTGTTGTTGTAGCAACCACCTGCTTGTGGGACCAGAGGGTGGTGGATTTTGAAGATGGGTGGTTGTACAATCATGTGTCTTGAAGGGTCACCACTCTGCAGTCTCAAAAAGCCACCAGCTGTATTAATTGACAATCCTAAATGAACACATTTTAGCGACTTCTCTTTGATTGTTTCTAAAGTTGTCGCTATAGACAGCTCCCACTGTATTTTCATTGTTGATCTTTACATACTTTTTCTTTCACTAGCAGGCTGTGGGGACTAGGGGTCTGCATCCAAAGGGTTCACGTAATTTAGTTAAAACTTTTGCAACTTCAACATTGTTCCTATTGTATGTTAGGGCAAATGGGATTATCTCCCTTGTATATGATAGCCCTGTGTTTACATTTAGGCCAGAAGGACATTTTGTCTGCATACATTTAATCCAGTATGATTCTCTGAGCAGTTGGCACTTTCCTGTTTCTTCTTCCGTATCTAAAATCGATGTTTGTTCATTTCGTAAGATTTCCAAATCACGGTTGATAAAATAGTCTGGCAGATTGAAAGGTTCAGCTACGCTGCTGTCCTTATTCAGATTTATGACGGATCTATGCCTAGTGGCACGTACTCTGAATGGACCTTTTGTTTGTCATACATATTGTTTTAAACTAGATCTTCTCTGTCGCATCCACACAGGATTGAATTTGGAAGTTGTCTATCGTTTGAAAGCTAGTGAAACTATCTTGGTTCTGGAGAAGTAGATCTAATTTACAGCTAGTTTTTCACGTTTCCCGGAGTGTCCTCTCCTAGAGACCTTTTGGTTGTGGCTAATCATAGTGGTGGCCAGAACTGTTGGATTATATTGTTTATATGGTATCATATGTAATAAATCCGACTTTAATCTTATTTTCCAAATTGGCGGGCGGAGTAGCCTCTTGTTTTCAGTGCATGAAATTAGATTGAGCGTGCTGAATTTAGACTTTCTTTATCGCTAGAGTTCTTATGAAATCAAACGATTTGTGATTTTACTAGTCCTTCAAATATGTGGGCTTTAAATAAACCTTATGTCCTAAATAACTCGATGCCTTGAATTTAGTGCATTTGTAGATCGTTAAATCTAAGAAGTCAACTGAGGTATCATTAATATCTGCCTTAAATGTGATATTCTGGTCATGGTTATTTAGAGTGAGTAGGAATACTATGAACTCCTCTATAGAGTGTGGACAAACTAAGAAAATGTCGGCCAGATACATAGCAAAGTTAAGGGGGGGGGACTTATTGCACTTTTTAAGGGATTCGTCTTTCAATTCTGCCATGCGAAACCAGGTCTAAAACGTTTGCCTATGGCGCAGACACTAATCTGTTGGTAGGTATCTCCATAAAACTAAAAATAATTGCGTTTTAGACCAAGTTCTAATAGGGTCAATATTTTTGTATTAAGAATCTGTATATCTGGATATTTCTTAAAGACCCGTCGGACAGGGGCAGATTAAGCTTACATGGGGCCCCTGGCTGTAGCTCAAGCAGGGGCCTTTCGTCAAGAGCAAACGTTTTGATCTTGACAAAACTAAAGTAGTAAACAATATTGAAAATCATGACAACGATTTTGTTCTGTTAACTAATTTTGGGGGCCCCTAATTATTGAGGCCCCTGGCTTCAGCCCAGTCAGCCCCCCACCCCCACCCCACCCCACCCCCCTTAATCGGCCACTGCCGTCGGACCGAGTTCATGCCCTTTTCAATATCAATGCATTAGGTGGGACTTTAATTCGACCCAGTTTCGCTAGGAAATCCTCAGCGTTTTAGAGAGCTCCGCTGGCTATTAGCAATGGGCTGGAGATGATCATCAATAAACTCATTGATCCTGTATGATTTATTTACCTGGTGGTGTTATGGGATTCATACAAGAGCTTATAAGTTTATGAATTTTAGGCAGTAAACAGAATGTACGTGACTTAGAATTATGTTTGGCAAACAAGTACTTAAATTGGGTTTTGACTAATCTTATTCTTTTGTGTTGTGTAATGGCTCGAAAATTTCATTAAATATGGGATAGTTTTTTGGCTAAATAGCTTCATCCAATCTTTTGTAGTGTTTAACGTTATTCGACTGTGATTTATATGCTGCCAGTGTATATGCTTTACAGTCGGTTTTGTGCACAAAAGGATAGAAATTACTTGTGGTGTTTCCAAAAAAACAGGCAACATCCATGTTATGGTGGGTAGTAAATGTAAAAGCAAATGTATCCTACTAAGATTGGACGAGCCAAAGGGGAGACTTCATTTTTTATGTAGGCAGAGACCAATCAGCTCAATGACTGTTGTCTCAGCTCGGAATTTCCAAGAAGGTGGTCGTTTCCGATGATACAGGTTTGTTGTTCGGAACATGTAAGTTTGCTCGTTTGCAAGGTTCGTCTGGTGTGGGTGTGGAACTAGGCTGTGGCAAGATGGAGGAAGGAGACACCGTGTTGATATTGTTTCTGCTGCTATTTCTCTTCCGCAGTCGTAGAGACCGTGAAGGAAGCGAGTGCTTATTTTTTCAGTAGGTGATGATATATTGTCAAATGTGTTACTACTCTGTTCACTCTGTGATGGTGGTGTATCATCTGGCAGAGGAGGTAGATGCTGGAGAGAGGCAATCAAATCTGTTAGCATAACTGCCAAGATAGCTAACTGATGAAGTTGATGGGCCACCCACTAATGTTAATGGAGAGTGTTTCCTATACCAACGTTTCAGCGTGAGTGAAATTTCTGTTGACGGTCTAGGACATTTGTGCTGTCGTGCCAGTGTAGTTGACTCAACAGTGTTCGGAATTCTGGTTGTTGCAGGGTCCTGAGGGCTTTTGACTTTTGATTTCATGTCTACTGGCTTAATGAATTCGAACATCGCTGTAATAGCATGTTCTTCTAATATGCGTAGGGAATTGTTTTGGCTCAACCTACAGCTACGTTTTGGGAACGTTTAAGGTTAACGCCTGGCGATTTTTGTGCTGAAGCCGACACTCACAATAGCAGTAGCAGTAGCAGTCTCGCTGGATCCACGTTTAATCCAGAATAGTAGGGTTCAATATGTCAAAAATCATTTCGTGAAAATATTTGGGGAAATTTACCAACTTGGATTTTTCATAAGAGCTTGGGCTAAAGTCTTCAAAAACCAATGTTGGCATTCTGGCATTTGTCATGTGATGTCATTATGACGTCATCATTGGCACAATTTGAATCAATCTGGGCGTACCTAAGCTAAATCATAAATACGCTTTAATCCCTCTATAATATCCCGCTCAGTTTAGCCACAAAATAAAATGTTTTAACGTGTTATGCCATGTTATTATGAGATCATAGTTATGTAATCTGATTAATAAATTGAAGGCTCCGCTTAAAAGATGCGGGAATTTAATGGATATGTAGTATTATAGCTTGAAAATATGTAAGCATTGTTTAAACCTTACTCCACCTCACATAGCAATACACATTTATAAAATACTTAATACTGTAAATTTGCTAATTTTAAAGGGACTCATTCATCAAGTAATAAATATTTCAGCGGTATTAATACATAGCTCTGCTTCTAGAAATCACACAAGTGCAAACGAGTCCTTAGGCATTTAATTCAAAAAGCATCTCGAAACAGTCGGTGATTTATTGTTTCTTCCTCCTCAGTGATTTGTAGAGGTGTTTGTTCGATTGGAAAGATTTCAAAGCCCCGATCTGTTATGTTGCCCTGAAGATTAAAGTAGGCAGCTACGAGGTGACCTCAAGAAAGCAGGATTAGGTACACTCAAGTCAAGAATGGACCTCAGGAAGCTAAGGATTTTGGCTGAGGACAAGACACGGTGGGCAAAAGCGAAGAAGGACTGATTGCAGCTGTAGGATGTTTCTACTATTACAGCCGCAGAATACAGTAATCATACATACACTGGTATCTTCATTTAATCTTCTGTCCGAAATGCATATGGATGTGCGCGCGCGGAAATAGCCCTTTTTTCGCCTACATATTGTTTATGACATAATTTGCATCCTAGCAGATAGATACTGGGAAGTCAATGTGCAAAGTATAGAAATCCATCCCAACACCCGCAAAACGTGATCGGAACTTAGCTAGAAATGAGCGGGAAAATCTAGAACTGGATAATTCTTTTTTATGTCTTTAATAAATCTACAATTTAATAAGGATTCTGTTGAATATTTTGAAACTAATTTGACTGGGAGCTGTTACTACAACATCCACAGTCAATTTTGGTTCAAAATAGTCAACACCGTGCATGTGTAGTTACCCTGAAATTGGGATTCTAGCAATTCAGGTTCAAAGTATATAAATCGATCTCAACATGCGCAAAACGTGGGAGGCACTTAGATAGAAATGGGCATGGCATAGCTAGAAATAGATCCCTCTATTGGCCTGAAATGGATGAATCCAATCTGCCATTCAAATATATGATGCCATAATCAATTACATCAGATGTGAACTGACGTCATTATCATAATCAACAGAAATACATGGTCATGAACTTAGAATAATCCGTCAAGTGTACGAATTGTCCGGCTTTGATGGAGTAACTATTTAATAAACAGTCTGTTGGATATTTTGAAACTACTTTGACTGAGCATTGTTGCTGCCATAGGCAGCAACATCATCCAGTTAATTAGTTTCAAAATATTCAATAACTTACCTTTATAGTTGCCTTGATATTGGGATTCTTTGAATCAGGGTCCAATCGATCTCAACGCGTGGGGAGGAATTAGATAGAACGGGGCGGCGCGTAGCTAAAAGTTGATGCGTCTATTGGTATGGTAGGGTCGTTCACATGGACTGGTCACATTCTACTCTTTACGCTAAAACTTAGAGGTAACCGTCATGTTGCATGGGAGGACAACAATTCACATTTCCAGGGTATCATATGACGGCATAATCAGATAAGTGGCGTATAGGATGACGTCATAATCATACGTAATAACTGATTCTATTTGGCCCGTCTTTAACTCTTAATAGTCCGACAAGTTGTACGAATTGTATGTCTCTACTATTTAATAAACATGCTGTTGAATATTTTGAAACTAATTTGACTAGACGCTGCCATAGGCAGTGAAATTAGTTCCAAAATATCCAATAGCTTACCTGTATAGTTTTCTGGAAATTGAGAGTCATAGAGTTCACAGATCGATCAATCCCAACACGAGCGAGGCGTAGCTAGAGATGGACAGGGCATAGCTAAAAATGGAAAGGTCCATTACTTTTTGTATTTCTCGTTTAAACAGCTTATATTGTCAATGGATGAATCCATTTTTAGCTATGCCCCACCTATCTCTATATAAGGTCATTCCACGCTTTGCCCATGTTGAGATCGATCTAACCCTTCCCTCCTTGAATCTCAACTTCCAGAAGGCTATACCGGTAAGCTGTTGAATATTTTGAAATTAATTTGACTGTGCTCTGTTGCTGCCTATGGCTGTTTATTAAATAGTACAAATACAAATCGTACAACTGACGGACGTTTAAACGTTCCTGACGGATATAGGTGCGTCATCCATTGCATATTTGATTGTGACGTCAGCCTATGTGTAACGTAATTGATTATGACGTCTTATTTTTGAATGGCAGATTGGAGTCGTGTTTATAAACAGAAAATTGACAACGTGCTCGTTTCTGAACGAACTATTTTATTCAAAGCATAGTACATGTCCAATAATAAATACAGACCATAGCGGATTATAAACAATTTGCCATTTCGTATCAAAGTTCTCACATATGGCCAATGGACATTTCCAGAGTACTGACGTCATATGACGTCATATCCAGCTGAGCGGTGTGTAGGATAACGTCACAATCATTACGTCATAAATGATTCTTTAGCTCTTAAAAGTCCGACGCGTTGTAAGAATTGTGCGTCTCTACTATTTAATAAACATGCTGTTGAATATTTTGAAGCTAATTTGACTGGGTGCTGTTGCTGCCCATATGCATCAACCAGCACCCAGTCAAATTAGTTTCAAAATATTCAACAGCTTACCTGTATAGTTTTCAGGAAATTAATAGTCAGTGAGTTCATGGATCGATCGATCCCAGCACGCGCGAGGTGTTGGTGGAACTTAGATAGAAAAGGGCTGGACCAAGCTAAAAATGAAAAGGTCCATTCTATCAGTTACAACCCATCTACCAATATGAACAATGTTAATGACAATTCACTGATGCGTTGTTCCTGAGGTTTTCTGTTGGCAAGAGGTGGTCCATGATGGTGCTTCATTCAAATATACGTGAAGATAATGTAGACTGTTTTTTTAAATCACTAGCTAAAAAACTGTAATCCAAACACAATGTTTATATTGTATAAGATATACAATGTTCTAAAACGTTATTTGACAAGATTATTGGACGCGATATTGTCTTTGGTAAGCTATATGAAATAGAATCCAAAACTTTGAAATGTCAAAATTCCCATGTGCATATTCCATTTTCCCAACTTAAATCCCTGGAACTAGATTCAAAGTTTGTAATTCTATGTTTTCTAGGATATTAGAAAATAAATTTTGCTTTCATGCTTTCATTGGTAGCAATCTTGAATGTTGGCGAGTATGGTTATGTTGCATTGCCCCAGAATATGCTGCAGCAAATTAAAAAACTGCTTCCATTAACAAGAATAGATGAATCCAATCTATAGATTAATCATATGACGTCATAATCAACTACGTCACATATAGGCTGACGTCATAATCAATTACGTCATGAATGATGTATGTCCAAAATAAACGCTTAATAGTCCGTCAAGTTGTACATTTATTATTTAACAAACATTCTGTTGACTATTTAGAAAATAATTTGAATGTTTTGAAACTAATAGGCGCTGTTTCTGCCATGCCAAATTAGTTTCAAAATATTCAACAGCTTACCATTTATAGTTTTCTGGAAATTGAGAATCCGGGAGACAGTTTTGAGTTTTCAGTTTATTTTATTCCACTCAGACGATATAACAATAGTATATGAGGGCAACATTTGTACAATTTGGCGGTAGATATTATTATTATTATTATTATTATTATTATTATTATTATTATTATTATTGTTATTATTATTATTATTATTATTATTATTATTATTATTATTATTATTATTATTATTATTATTATTGTGGTGTTCATCTTCTCCTAAGTTGCATGTGGTACATAATCGTTCGTTTCTGTCTATGCCGATCCATCTTTTCGTTTCTATGGCTAGCCGATGGTCGAGTGTGAAAAAGTGCAAGAATCTTATTGCATTTGGTGTGGCAGTATTTTGAGATATTTTTCAAAGTGAAATGCTGTTTTTATGTCTGTGTAAAAAGATAAACGTGTTGATTGATTCAGGTCTCTAGTCCACTGGTCCATAAACTGTTGATGTAAAGATTGTTTTATTTGTTTGACTAGTTGTTTTGTGCTTCTATTCTCGTCCGTAAATGCATTTTCCAGTCCGGGGATAACTAAGATTGTTTGAATATGCTCAATCCGTCTGATGCCTATCTGTCCTTTTTAGGTAATGTATGCACATAGAAAATATAGCATAGATGACA
Organism: Chaetoderma sp. LZ-2023a; assembly: GCA_034401795.1. Classification (NCBI taxonomy): domain Eukaryota; kingdom Metazoa; phylum Mollusca; class Caudofoveata; order Chaetodermatida; family Chaetodermatidae; genus Chaetoderma; species Chaetoderma sp. LZ-2023a. Next base: position 141,957,203 of record CM067369.1, on the reverse strand, counting down.
ATTTGTTATACCCTCCCTTCACAAGGTTTGCCCAAAACCTAATCATGTTGCATTCTATTGCAATACTAAACGGAAATCTTCCCAGTTCGCCGTAAACCATTACGTTTGGAGTACTTTTTTAAGACGAAGAGATGTTTTGAAAAACTTAACTTGACATGTTTCTAACTGTTTGGTGTTTTCGAATCTCCAGATTTCTGAATTGTATGGTAATATGGATGTGATCATTGTATCGAATAGTGTAGAGACAGTGTTCGATCGATCCTAACGCGGGAAAAGCGTGGGCGAAGATTCGCTTAGAGACGTGTGGGACATAGCTAAAACTGGATTCATCCATTGGGCCTTTCAACATCACGGAATAAGATGTCAGACTTAATAGTTTTAATGTTTCGAAGCTAATATTTGATGGAAACTGGTTTTGCCTAAAGCTACTGTGTGAATTGAGCGAGCTTACTTTTGGAATATTCTTTCAAGATAAAAGAGATTTTTCAGCACTTATTAGTCTTCGTATAATATATCGCTTTAAGTGATATTACAGGTTAAAAAATTATCCGATGGACGACGTAACAATGATAGCACTAACAAATTCGTTTTGAAATATGAGAGAAACATAAACCTTTCCATAGATGGCTCCGGGGGCGGACACTTGGTAGAAGATGGCTACAGGGAATCGAACTCACAACTAGCGACAGTGCCTAGAATCAGAGCCACAAACCCCTCCACCAGCGCCGCAAGAAAGATCTTGTTTTGCGTATGGCGCTTTCACCGACAAAGCAAGATTTTTCTTTGGTTGTTGGTCTGGTGGAAGCATTTGTAGGCTGTGATGCTAGACGCTGTCGCCAGTTGGGAGGTCGATTCCCGGTCAATACCAATATACGGTAATGTCACACCTACCTGTATAACGTAGTAAAAGAAGAGGAAGTTGCGTCTAAAATTTTTATAATGTCGAGGACAGCACTGCTGTGATCCTTCACATGATAGATGCAGCCAAGTCATTTAGACCTTCCACAGCAGAGCTCCCGACTGATATCCTGGTGCCGTTACTCCACCATCTACACCGCGCTACGACCTCTATCTGGGTGGAGATTAAAAGTAAAACCACTGGACAAGCATACCAGACTGCTACTACGTGCTGGGATTGATCGAAATCTGAACTCCATGAATCTCAACTTCCAGAAAATTATACAAGTAAGTTATTGAATATTTTGAAACTAATTTGACTGGTTGCTGCTGCAGCCTGTCGTTGGCAGCAACAGCGCCTAGTTAAATTAGTTTCAAAATATACAGCAGAATGATTATTAAATAGTAAAGAAGTACAATTCGTACAAGTTCACAGAGTATTAAACGTTTATGACGGCATTTATGACGATATGTCATTCTTGGCGTAATTGAGCGCAACGTCAACCTGTAATGGTGTATTTCATTATGACGTCATATATTTGATTGACAGTTTGGATTCCTCTGTTGAGGGAGACATACAATAACTGACAAATCTGGAAATTTAATGTACGAACCCATCGCCATAAAACACTTCTCGTAGTCTTCTATAGGCGAATCCTTTTAACATATATATTATATCTAACGCCACTCACAATGCCCAAGAAGATGCATAAACAAATAATAACCCTCTTGTGTCAACTTGTCGTTATAATGGTAACACCGCCTTTGCAATAGTCTTGTGGTCCGTCTATTTGCAGGTAAAGAAAGGTCTGTTTTTGAAAATTTATCACTGGATTGACTGGCTCAGTTACCGAGCCAGTCATTCCAGTGGTAAATTTAAAAAAAAAGTCTTCTCTTGGCCTACAAATGGACACTGACTAAGTAAAAATTTGGATTTCCTAGACGATTATTTTTCTAAATTCCAGTGGTAAATTTACAACAACAAAAAATCCAGTTCTCTTGGTCAGCAAATGGTCATTGACTGAGCAAATATTTGAATTTTCTCTTTAAATCTTGACAAATGAAATTGATGAAAGCATCATTTTGAAAGCATTGAGGCGTTGTTGACCCAATAGGGCTTAACAATACAAGCACACATCTGACAGCGGAATATCGGCATTAAGCAAAGACTATTTACTATTTAGTAGATGCTTGTGATTCATCCATAGTTCTATATAAATTAGTATTAGGGTTCCAAGCGCGAAATGCTGGAATCCAATCGTAATTGCTAGGATTATTATTAGACTTCCAAGCTGCAGGCTGGAAGCCTGTTTTAATTGTTCTAATTATTAAGGATTCCCAATTTCACTTGGAATCCTTCTATAAATTGTTTTGATTATTTACTTTTATTATTATATATCTGCAGATGTAATCACAGATTATTATAATTACTCGGGATCTTTCTTCTTATTATTATTATACTTAAAGATTTTACGCCCTATCTACTTCTATAGTCTTATCACTATGAGCGCCAAATTTAGTCAACTTGTAGTATCCATTGGGACTTGTATAGCTCTTAATCCTATTTTGGATCAGTCCAAGTGTGTTCGAGCTACACACATCTCCGTGGGCAAAAAAAGTATCATAGAAAATATGTGGGGATTTTCAATATTAATCTTTGAAGTACTACTACACCTCGAGTTTGTATCGGATCACTACAATACTTGGGTAGGATATTACACTTGACGTCCTGTCTGCCCACCTAAAAGCTGACCCTGATTAACTTTGACCTTTTTGGCCACCCCCTTCCCCAACCCCATGCATGGAAGATGGCGCCATAGGGAATGAATGGGAATTTCCATGATGGATGTTTGAAACGCGACTACACCTAGTGTTTTGATCAAATCATTACCATACTTGGTTAGGATGATGCCATTGGGGGTTTTTTAATCCCCTTTTCAAAATGGCTGCCAGGTCGCACATTTTGGTGAAAAATACCAGTTTTCATTTTTAGCAGAAATGATCTCAGGATGAAAAATGTTGAAATTTTTTTTTTTAAATTCCTTTTTCAAAATGGCCGGCAGTTTTTGGTAAAAATTATACGAGTTTTAGTTCTTTACAAATACACTCAGGACGTCAAACTGTAAAACTTTTTTTTCTCAAAATAATAGCCGCCGAAATTAGTTTTGCTTAGATCGACTTGAACCTTGATGATCTTATATGTCCTCTATCGACGTGATTTCATATCAATTTTGAACAGGCTCAATCCAACAGATTTTGAGAGATCATCTTTTCCGTGCCATATATCATCATAGTAAAGCTATGGGAGCAATATCTGAACTGCGCTTTCTCCTAGAGTTTTATTCCGATTCTCTTCACGCCTGAGTAGAATCTAGCGCATTGAGAGATCTAAATAATTTCCAATGAAAGTCTTAATATCTCCCTTGGGGGTCAATGCCATTCGAGGGTCAACAGATTTACCGTTACTTCTGTAAGTGTGTTCTAGTTATTATTATTATTATTATTATTATTATTATTATTATTATTATTATTATTATTATTATTATCATTATCATTATTATTATTATTATTATTATTATTATTATTATTATTATTATTATTATTATTATTATTATTATTAATATTATTATGACAACGACAACTACAACAGGAGTAGCAGCAGCAGCGTCGTTTTCGTCGTCTTCTTCTTCTTCTTCTTCGTCGTCGTCGTCGTCGTCGTCGTCGGCGGCGGCGGCGGCGGTGGCGGCGTCGTCGTCGTCGTCGTCGTCGTCGTCGTCGTCGTCGTCTTCACCGTCGTCTTCGTCTTCGTCGTCGCCGCCGCCGCCGCCGTCGTCGTCGTCGTCGTCGTCGTCGTCGTCGTCGCTGTTGTTATTATTATTGTTGTTGTTGTTGTTGTTGTTGCTGCTGTTGTTGTTGTTGTTGTTGCTGCTGTTGTTGTTGTTGTTGTGCAAGCTATTGAGGATAACTTTGTAGAGTTTATCAACGAATAGTTGGATTTGTCAATTAGTTGGCTTTTCTGACTGTGTGTATTTATGATGGGCCATTAGCGTATCGGCATAGCCACAAATATCACATAGGATTGTGGTATTGATGATACAAGTATCGTAGTAACAATAAAGCATTATGATGAACATTTCTAGATACAGAACCACTTCAAGATATCATTATTGCGCATACGTGCCCTTTTTAAAAATAAATTTAAGTTCTTTTTTGTGAGGGTATCTTAGAAAAACTTCCACTACGAATGTATTATTGTGAATACAAACATGGCATTTCTTGTAGCAATACCATATTACATGCTGACCATTTCTAATACAGACAGGTCATCAGTTGTCACGTCTGCTCATAAGCAAATGCTTGAACATGTGCATAATATGGGGTTACTTGATTTAAAGCATGTCTAGTGAAAGGAAAAATATATTTATATGACTAATATATGTCAGAGCAAAGAGAATGCTCCATTACATTTCAAACGATACATATCAACAGGAGGCAAACTACACAATGCACAATTTTACAAATATATGAACCCGTAGAAGCAAAATATTATTCTGTAATAAATATCTGTAGGTACTTTTGGAAAATTTAATGTGAAGTAAACCTAGTTCTTACTTTATGCAAAATAACAAATACTGTCGTCACCTCACCCTCGCCTTTGCGTTTCATGGTATTTCAGAGAGTTCTAGTCTGAACATTGTTTCTTACTCTCTATGTAGCACAAATTCAGATATATGCTGATTGATACATGCCAAATATTACTTACTATAAACAGAGCAATGATATACTGCGCATTTTTTTTTTAGCGATTTGCTTACGTCCATAAAGTTAGTATGTCAAAACGTATGCAATTGGTAGACCGTAATTCGTCCCATCCACCTTCTGTTTTTGTACCAAATATTAACTGGTCAAATTAATTTATTTGGCAGGAAAACACAGAGGAGCGATTTGAATGTCCGGCAGATTGAAGAGTTTTGGTCTGGATATAAATCATGCACACAAAACCTGATGAGGTTTCATGAAATACAAGATCTTCCTGTTGAAATCAATCTGCAGAGGTTAGACAATGGTGATGGTATTGAGAAAACATTAAATTTAAACAAAGTTTCATGACACGAGTCATGTAGGTGTAAATTCAATATTACTAAACTCCAGAAAAACGGAAGTACACCGGTTCCACCAGTGAACATCCTGCACAATCTGGTGCTGAACGCCTTGTTTGTTTCTCCTGTGACAAGGAGTTGGGAGAAGATCACCTTACAGCAGCTACAGTTCGGTTAGACTCTTAGAGTACGAAAATGTGCTCTGCTTTTAAAAGATAAACCTCCGATTGCAAAGTTAAGTAATATCGATAAGACTCAACTATAGGCCCAGTATTTAAACTGTCTGATCTTGCGACTTTATATACGGCATGGCTGTTGCAGCTAAGTTTGAAAGTTGACATACGAGTTCACTCTACAAATTTGAAGCGCCGAATTTTGTATAATACACCATATCTAAAGGCACATAGCAAATGAAGAGATCTTATGCTTGCCTTCGAATCTGATATCGGACATGCTCTGCACAGAGCCTGCGACCATGATGGTGATACTAATGCCCTCTCCCGTACCAAGACTGCAACTGTTATACGAAAGGAACTGTTTGACATACGATCATCCACTCAGGATTTCAATAGCATATTTACGTCAGACTGCCAAAGCTCTGCTGTCCACACTTCATTGCTAGCTTTAGTTTGGATGGTACAAGCAGAGCCCAGCATCAAGAACCGAAATGTCCACCCATCACCAACTAATCATAAGTGCACTTGTAGCTTCGCAGATAATTGCTTTTAACATTGCTAAGTTTAAAAGAGACCAGCCTTTATCACAGCAAGGCCGTCATACAAGAAAGCAAGAAACGCCATTGCCCATTTATATTGGCAAATGGTGTTTTGTAAGCGGTTTGAAGAGGATACAGTTGTATGTAATTAACCAATCTTGTGTCAACTTATTCATTTAATGCTAAAACTGGCCAAAGCAGTCGTTTCAGTTGTGTTGAGGAATGCCCATTTTCAAGTCAAAAGAAGACTATTTTATTTTTAAATTACTACTTGAATGGCTGGCTCTGTTACCGCTACTTAGGCGCTCTGCCAGTTTCCTGTAAATCTGTCAAGCTTGGTTTTGTCGCTCATCTTCTATTTCTGTGTACTGATCACTGAAACATCTGATTGTCTGAGTTGGTCTATAGTCAGAGGTCAGAGAGTGTTCTGCAAAGAGCGTGGTTGCTGTGGCTTTCTGATTCTCAATGATTTGCATCCTCTGAACAGTTTATGGCAGTCATCGTTGCAGGTGATCTTTTCATCGGCTGTTCCTTCAAATGTTCGTAGATTTTGCACAGACAATGGTGGAATCCAATTTATTCATCAATCACATAACGTCATGATCAACTACGCGACGTGTAGGCTGACGTCACAATCAATTAGATCATGAGTGACTTAAGTTAATCCGTCTTAAACACTTAATAGTCCGCCATGCTGTACGAATTGTATGTCTGTACCATTTAATAAACATGCCGCTAGCCAAATTAGTTTCAAAATATCTAACCGCTTACCTGTATAGTTTTCTGGAAATTGAGATTCATAGAGTACAGGGATCGATCCCAACACGGTTAAGCGTGGCTGGAGCTTAGCTAGAGATAGGTGGGGCACTGCTAAAACTTGATTCCTCCATTCACATCTGTCTACCTGTCCAAAACAAATGATATGAATGATGAAGATACAGTACTCTGAGGCGATGAGAAGCGGGGGTGGGGGAAGAGCAGAATCTTGGATTCACTCCTCTGCAATGCAACTGACAGTGTCCTCCTGAACAAACCCTTAGTATTTGTCATCCCAAAAACTTTTGAGCCATTAATTATCGCTGCTAGCCACACACCCTATTCTCAACATCATACTTTACAGAATGTTCAATTGAGTGCCGCACCCTGTGATAGTATGCCGAAAGTGACGGAAACAATAGTCAGTACTGTAACAAGGCCAGAGAATATGCCCTCTCAGAAAGAATTTGGAATTCTCAGGATTAGGTACCAAAAAGTGCCATGTTAGCTAGCTGCACCCTCGTTTTGCACCTGTTGGTGTTGATTTATATACTTTTAAATCTGAATTACCAGAATTTAAATTTTACAGGAACAGGTAAGCTGTTGAATATTTTGAAAGTAATTTGACTGGCTGGGTTGCTGTCTATGTCACCTACAGTTCCCAATATCAAAAACATAAATTTGCGCACTTGACGTACTTTTGGGCTACATGACGGAGAGATAGTTCGTCATTATGATAGTGATGGCAGCCTATGTGCGACCTTATTGTGTCTGACGTTATTACGTCATATACGTGAGTGACCGATGGAATCCCTCAATACTTAAATACCTGGGACTGAGTAGTGCGCGTCATCCGGTGGCATCTCCACTGACGGCGAGACTCTGGACCAGCAATAGGCCCGTACAAATATTTCCATCCCAGATCACAAGAAAATCGGTTCAGTATTTAGGGAGATCGATGCTCTCTTAAGATACAGCTGCACCTCTCTCAACATCCCTCATCCTGTACATGGTGACCCGGCAAAATAGGGTTGCATTTTTATCAACGAACGATCTCGTCTCATCAACCTGAGAGGCGACTGGGCTCCCCAGTCCCCATAACCGCTAGCCGTTATCAGTTCGCCAAACCCGTTGCTCCGTGACAATATAATAAATCACTTCTAAGACTTTCAGTATTTCCTGAAGAGAGTATCCACGGATCACGCACCAGATGAGAGGGTGTGTAAACTCACCAATTCTCTCAGCATGACCAAAGTGAATAACTTTCTTTCGTCATATTGACGTACTATCACGCTCCTGGAAATTGGAATTGGCTTAAGCACCGATAATCCTATCAACGTACATACAAAATACAATTTTTATCAGGCAATATATGTGTAGCATCATTAATCATCATCAACTGTGACCCGATATATTCGCTTTGACATTCTGCGAGGCATGCATAGCAGATATCACGATTGAGCAGCCAGTGATTAACTCTTTCATGACGAAGTCGGCCAGCAATGGCCCTTTACAGACCAAGAGCAAAGTGCTTTTGACAATTTTACAGTTGATTGAATGACTGACTCTGGTCTCTTAGATCTTTGTTCACACTAGAGAGTTCATTCGGAATAACGTCATACTTCACAAATTAATAAATGTTCCATTGAAGATTTTGAAACCAATTTTTTTGTGAGCTGTTGCTGTCATAAGCAGCAGATTGTCACCGTCAAGCTAACATCAAATTCAAAATATTCAACAGCCTACCTGTATAGTTACCTTGGAATTGAGATCGTGGGATGTATTGTTCAAAGAGTTAAAATGGATTCTTAAAATTTGCCTGCAAATGTGTGTAGGTAAGCTATAAACTGGCGGAGCATAGGTAGAAATTGACGGAGAATAGGTAGAAATTGACGGAGCATAGGTAGAAATTGGCGGAGCATAGGTAGAAATTGGCGGAGAATAGGTAGAAATTGGCGGAGGATAGGTAGAAATGGGCGGAGCATAGGTAGAAAATGGCGGAGGATAGGTAGAAATGGGCGAAGCATAGGTAGAAATGAATGTAGGTAACAATAGTATAAGTAATACATGACATGATACGCCGTGGATTCTGGTGTAAGAATAAAGAAGACTACGAAACTTTACGAGACAACGTAATTATGAATCAATGGTCCTTTCCAGTATATCCGTCAATAATATGACGCCATAATCAGCTACGTGACGTGTAAGATGACGTCATAATCATTACGTCATGAATGACTGGATTTAGTCCGCCTTAACCATTTGAACTCTGAGTTCCCAGAATCAAAATTTAAAAACCAGGGTACAGGTAAGATAGGCAGCACCAGCTCCCAGTCAGATTAGTCTCTAAATACTCAACAGGATACTGATAAAATCGCCAAGGAATTTGATGCTTTGGCTTTTAGCGTTCAAATGGTTAAACACTTAATAATCCGCCAGGTTGTATGAATTGTATGCCTTTTCTATTTAATAAACATGCTGTTGAATATTTTGAAACTAATTTGACTGGGAGCAGCACCCAGTAAAATTAGTTTCAAAATATTCAACAGCTTACCTGCATAAATCCCAACACAGGCGAAGTGAGGGGGGGGGGGTGGACTTAGCTAGAGATGGGCGGGGCATAGCTAAACCTGGAAAGCTCCATTCTAAGCTCTTTCCTTGAATTGGAAATTATGCAATCAAGATCTACCCGATAGCCGTAGGCGGAAGCACTCAGAACGTTCCAGCGAGGTGTCTGCGTTTCGTGATGCGAGGAAATCGAGTAGGATGCGATATAAATGTAGTTAAGAAATTAAGAATGAACAGGAAATGACTGGCACCCATCCTGCTAATGTAGCTGATGGATGGTAGAGGAGGCGAATAGTAATTTATTCTCATCTGTAGAATGTCTTCCAAGAGGTTACTGTAAAACGATATTGGTAACACCCACCGGGACATAGAAGCGGATATTGACCTTTTACAAATACGACTGTTCCATTGGCAATACGAATTATATTACCATGGTCATACTCGAAATGCTCCATTCTTGTTTGTTGAAATGTCAGATCTTTTTTCCTATTTCCTCCGATCTACAAACACAGAGCAGACGGCAGTGTGCTTCCGTTCGAATCGTTTCCGTCAAGTTACTCTTGAATTGAGAGTCAGACTCATTCCTTTAGTTTTCCTTATCTGTTCGCTAGAACAATAACCGTACTAAGCTTATTTTATTGCTTCCAAATTCACCCAGTGTGATTACGACAATGGGTTCAATGCAGCCTTTTATGGCGTAAAATGTTAGTAATCTGTCCATTAAGGTTTAAATTTGTCACAAGTCGGCGACAAAGTACCCAGATAATATGAAAATCAACATCATCATGAGCTTGGAGGGCAAAATCAGCCGACAGGAAGGAAGCCAGTGACCTTCACAGTAAAGCAATTGTTAACTTGGTTTGTGTACACGTTATGCTACTACCGAGAACATTCCACCGGACGTGTGTAGAACATAAGTGGTGCTTGGAGTTCTATCTTGCAGCAATGATTACAATCTATAATTAACTAATCCGGATATGTTACAATTGCACATACTGAAAAGGAAAGGTGTGAGCTATCATATATATATATATATATATCACTTGTCATGAAACTATTTTCGGTAAAATGGTGGCTGCATAATAGAAATGGTGGCTAGATCTCCCAGATTGAATTCTCTCTCATCATGCAGTTGCATAACTTATAACTTTCTTTGGGCTTATTGCCGAACTATCAGCTCCTGTAAATTGGAATTCACTCAAACACCGCTGATCCCATCAACTTATAATCAAAACCCGATTTTCTCTAGCAATATATGTGTAGCATAATTATGACTGTGACCCGGAATATTCATTTTGACATTCTGTGAGAGATTCATAACAGATATCAAGATAAGTAGTAGGTAGTGATTAATTAATCTTTCTTGACGATGCCAGCCAAAACAACCCCTGTGGTTCCGTTGGAAAATGGTCCTTTACAGACCACGGCAAGACTACTTTTTTAATTTTACCATCGAAAGAAGAGACTCGCTAACAGAGCCAGTCATTCCAGTGGTAACTCTTCAAAAATAATAATCTCAAGTATCTGAGGTCATTATGAAATATGACACTGGTTAGCTGACTTCACAATTAAATGACGTAGGTGCCATAAAAATGGGCAAAGTTCCGACAGTAACCGTCTGAATTCATCTTTCCAGAGTATCCATCCATCGAATGACGTCATAATCAGCTCAGCGCATGTATGATGACGTCACAATGATTACGTCACAAAGGGTTCCATATAGACCATCATCAAATCTCAAATAGTCCGACACATTGTGTGAATTGTATCTTTTTGTAATTCCTTGCCATTTAATAAACATGCTGTTGAATATTTTGAAACTAAGTTGACAGGCCACTGTTGCTTACCTGTGTAGTTTTTTGCAAATTGATAGTCAGGGTGTTCAGAGATCAATCGATCCCAACACGAGCGAGGTGTGGGTGGAGCTTAGCTAGAGATGGGCTGGGCATGCTTACAATGGAAAGGTCCATTGGAGGTCTTTGCTGAATCTACAATTTAATAAATGTTCTATTGAATGTTTTGAAGCTCATTTGATTGGCGCTGTAAATCTCCGCCATATGCAGCAACAGGTCACCGTCAAGCTAGCTCAAATTCAAAATATTCAAAAGCCTACTTGTATAGTTACTTTGACATCGAGATCCTGAGAATTTATTGTTCAAAGAATCAAAATGGATTCTAAATATTTGCCTACAAAATACTCGAGGATTTGTTAGAAATGGGCGGATCATAGCAAAAATCGGATCCTTCTATTATGAGGATTTAGGTGATAATAGCATGCGTGCAACTTGACAGGACAAACTGTGCATTGCGGTCCAACAAGAAAGCAGATTATGACGCATAAAAACACAACGTTATTATGAATCAATTTATACTCTTTCCTTGAATTGCAAATTATGCGATCACGATTTATGCGATAGACGTAGACGGAAGGACTCAGAACATTCCATTGTGGTGTCTGCGTTTCATGATGCGAGGAAATCGAGCAGGATGCGATATAAAGGTAGCTAAGAAATTAATAAGGAATTGATTGGCACCCATCCTGATAATTTTGATGATGGATGGTAAAGGAGGCGAATAGTAATGTGTTGTCATCTGTAGAAGGCCTTCAAAGAGTTTACTTTAAAACGATATTGGTAACACCCACCGAGAGATAGAAGCAAATATTGACCTTTTACAAATACGACTGTTCCATTAGCAATACGAATTATACTACCATGGTCATGTTAGAAATGATCCTTTGTTGAAATATCAGATCTTTTCTCCCGATTTCATCCAATCTATAAACACAGATACGACGGCAGTGTGCTTCGGTTCAAAAGCGTTTTCGTCAGTTTACTCATCAAATGAGAGTCAAGTGTATTCCTTTAGTTTGCCTTATTTGTTCGCTGGAACAATAACTGTACTAAGCCTATGTTTAGTGCCTCCAAATTCATCAAGAATGATTATGACAACTGGTTCAATTCGGCCATTCGTGGCGTAAAATGAAAGGACTCTCCATTAAGCTTTTAAACTGGTCACAAGTCCTCGACAAAGTACCCAGATAAAATATAAAATTAGCCTCAACGTGAGTTTGGCAGGACAGAACCTGCTGACAGGAAGGAAGCCAGTGGCCATCACAGTAACGCAATTATTAGCTTGGTTTGTGTACAAGTTATGCTACTTCCGAGAACATTCCACAGGAAGTGGGCAGAATATAAGTGGTGACTGGAGTTCTATATTGCAGCAATGATTAAAATCTACAATTAACTAATCCGAATATATTGCAATTGCACATACAACAAAGGAACGGTGAGAGTGATAAGCCACATATGACATGGAGCAATCAAACTCTCTAGTTTAGATCAACATTTTGGAGCCACTAAAGACAAGCGTTTTTATCCAGCTCTCTTGACATGAAACTATTTTCGCTAAAATGGTGGCGGCATAATAGAATGGAGGAAAGGTCTCGCAATTTGAATTCTGTCTTGGCGTGGCACACGTGCATAACCTTCTTTGGTCCTATTGCCGAACTATTACGCTCTTGGAATTTGGATTTCACTTAGACACTGCTGATCCTATCAACTTACAGTTACATATAAAACACGAGTTTACTCTGACAATATTTGTGTAACATGGTTAGATTGTGACCCGAAATATTCGTTTTGACATTCGGCATACATAACAGATATCAAGATGAGTAGTAGTTGGGCTTAACCCTTTCATGATGACGTCGGTCGAAAAACAGAGTCAGTAGTTGTCTTCAGAAAGGGCCCTTTACACATACCCCGCACACGCACAAGCGCAAGCAGACGCACGCGCATACGTACGTGTACACGCGCACACACACACATACGCGCGCGCGCACGGGCGTGCCAGGAAATTGTACGAATTTATGTACCAGCCTATGTCTGGTGAAATTACAATTTAATAGTAATTTCCAAAAATATTGGTCCCGATCCCAGGATGATTCATAATAAGTACAAATTAGTTATCTCACCAGGAACGTAATAGTTATGCTGTTGAATATTTTGAGACTATATTTGACTGGAATCTGTGAAATCACGGACACGCAAACAAATCCGCCGCACATATTCCAATTCACTCAGGCTTCGCCACACTTGTTTGATTTTATGTCTGTTGAAAAACTGTAAGGACAATACAAGAAAACACTGTGTACACGCACACTGCTACGTTCTTCCAGATGTGACAGAAAGGATGGATCTGATCTGTCACTCACGTATATGACGCCATAACCAATTACGCCACATATATTACATGCATAGTGAATGACATATCTAGCTCAGACATAAACATTGAATAGCCCGTCAAGCATACGAATTGTATGTCTTTTATGGATTAACTATTTAATAAACGTTCTTTAAGATACCTTGAACCCAATTTGACTGGGCCATAGGCAGCAACAACGCCCAATTAAATTAGTTTCAAAATATTCAACAGCTAACCTGTATAATTATCTTGAAATTGAGATTCTGGGAATTCAGGGATCAAAGAATATAAATCGATTACAAAACGTGGATGGAGCTTTGCTAGAACTGGGCAGGCATAGCTAAAATGGATCTCTCTACAAGTAGAAGACAAGTCGTCGGTTATAAGCGATGAAGTGAATTAGGCAAGACGCAGTTGAGCCATGTCAAGTGTTCTCAGTCTATATCGCTTTGAACTCACATAGCGAGCCCGGTCTCAGTGTGATGAACATATTGGACTTCAAAGATGTAGCTAGCTGCGTAATTTTCCAGTATCCTTTGCAAGGTTTGGTCAAGATAGGAGAAGACAGAATATGAGGTGAACGTGTATTTTGAGTGGTGCATAAATAACCTAAGAGAGCTGGAAGAAACACCCACTCCTTACCTGAAAACTTCAACTCAAGATTCAAATATGCCTAGTAATGTATTTTAAATATCATCCATTCACAATCTTCCGGACGGTACGAGCAAATTGCCAATTCGCCCCAATCTTATCATCACCAGATGTCATCGCAGCAACATTTAGAATAGAACTTAAGACAGAGTGGTATTATATTTAGAACGCTAAGCTTTATTAGGAAAGACTGTTTGAAAACTTCGTAGATTTCGGGAGTTGAAAATCTACAAGTAGAATATCTTTAATCTAGTGTATGCGTGAACGCACTGTTGAAAGACCGGATTTTGCCCATTGACGTGTAATGGGAAATACCCCGAATAATAAACCCCCCCCCCATGATAACCTCGACTATCTCTGCTTAGCCGGTGTCCAACTCTGTCTTAGCCGGTGTCCAACTCTGTCATAAATGTATGAATTCAGTTTTAGCTATGACCCACCCATCTCTAACTAAGTTTCACCCATGCTTTCCCGTGCTGGGATCAATCGATCCCTGAACTCTCTGAATCTTAATTTCCAGAAAAATATACAGGTAAGCTGTTGAACATTTGGAAACTAATTTAGCTGGCTTCTTTTGCTGGCAGCAATAGTGACCAGTCAAATTAGTTTCAAAATACTTATTAAATAGTGAAGGCATACAATTCGTACACATTACGGACTATTAAGAGTTCCTGGCGGACTTATATACGCCATTTATGACGTATTTTAATTGTGACCTCAGCCTACCTGTTCCATATTTGACCAAGACGTCATACATATACTTGACTGTCAGATTGACACCAATAATTATTAGTGAGGCGTAATTATAGACCCTATTAATATTATTTTATTAGAATAATACTTGACCTTTGGTCAGTTTAGTCTGTGCTATCGTCTTTACTAAATGCCTTGCTAATAAAATAAATGAGTTCTAATTTTTACATAATTTTAATAAGCAATGTAAGCTCTTTATTGCAAAGGTCAGTGAACATATTAGAAGTTACCAAATGCCACCCTTTAATATCGAGATCGTCCTTTTAAGGAAAATCGTAGAACTGCGACTATGTCCACAGTTTGTATTCGATCATCAACAAACCTGTCAACGATGTTGTGCTTGAGATCCTAAGGAAAATTGTTGACATTGACCTCCAAATGTCCGGGTGTGGCAAGGTCACAATTTATGGTATCAAACGTATCAGCTTTAAACATTAGCACGAATGAAATCCCCTTAATCACATACGTGTAATGGTCATATTAGACGATACCATATTAGCCATAGTTGTATCCAGACACCCCATTTTGGTCAATTGAAAGCAAAATTTTCTTTTTCCAAATTGGCCCCCTGAATCTTTGTTCGTCAGATACACTTGAAACTCAGCCAACTGCTACCTTGACTTCATTATGCACCAATTTTATCTTGGATCCATTCAGTGGTTTTCGAGAAATATATTTTTGCTGTACTCAATGTGGCTCCCATACGAAATGTATGGAAGCAATATTTAAAATGCGTTTATTCATAGAGGTTTTAACCGAATGACTTGAAACTTGGTAGATGCATAGCCGTTTTCATGACCATATGCTGTAAAAAGTGTCAGGTATAATTTCCGCCAAGATAAAATGCTTTGTAGTCGCAGTCGTCCGAAATATATGAATAGATCGTGTAGTCGTTCGTATAAGTATACACATATTCGAATACAGATGTGTATGCGAATACCGAGCACTATAGTCCAGTATGAATTGACGTAGTTTTTGTCAAACCCAGACATTTTAGTCAACACAGTTTTATATTCAAAACTTATCTTTGTATGTCCTAATATCTGCAAGATGAATCCCTACCATTCCCAAATGGGGTTAGCACTTTATTTGTAGGTCAAATATATGACCCCCTAATAAACTGAAATAACGCTCTTGACAGTAAATCAGCTAAATATGTTATGTATCTCAATTAAATAAACATGTTTTGAGGTTAGTCCAGTTGTTATCTGTTGTATTTGGATCCAGATACATTTCTTCCTGGACTATAGGTATGCAAAATAGAACCCCTCTATATAGTCCACCTGGTCTTTGGACCACAGGACGGTGATTCTTCAAGACGGGTAGCCGTAAGCCCACACATGTTAAAGAACGATAAAATGGGTACAAGTTGTCACATGCGTTTTATATGTATGGACCCTAGCTAGCAAAATGAGCATTGACATATCCCGAGCGTTCGGCACAATTAAACGCTCAAAGATCCTAAATGTACTACACCAGGCCAGTTACAATGAAGACGAGCTACTACTAGTGAGACTACTGCCTGCAGACACCAAGCTGAGAGTACGAGTCGAGTCAATGAAGTCTGTAGAGTTTGAGACATCAATCGGCTCCCCACAGGGAAATGGTCTATCCCGTGTGCTTTTCACCTATTACCTTGCTGCTAAATTGAAATCCGTGCTGGAAAATTCCACAAGGCCAAACACGCTTCCCCCCACCCCACCCCCACCCCCGCCCCAACCCCCACCCCCCAGTGTCAATACTGGGTGTGCCGCTAGAGATGGGATATGCCGACGATGTGGACTTCATAGACGAGGAAAAGAAACCCCTTGACGAACTCCTCCCAATAGCTGCAAGCAAACTAAATGTTGGATATCTTGGAAGAGATCAGATGCTGAGCAAGCGCTGTGTATCTTGGTAGTTGTGACAAGCGAGTTTCATGCCGTATACACGACAAGTGGGATGGGCAGTGTATGAATGTCCACAGAATATTAATTGGTGTGCTCGGGGGTAAATTACTGACTTGGTTTAATGTGGAAATACATGGACCACTTTTAACCGTGGCAACTTTCCAAAATTCCAGTTAAATCTTCCAGCTTGAGGGATGACTTATGATATATTTCAGCTTGCACATTTGTGGAGTATTTGTTGATGGTTAATATGAATAAAAGGAAACAAGGGAATGGACCTTTCCAAGTTTAACAATTCATCATATGACGTCATATGACGTTATAAGCAACTACGTGGCGTGTAAGATGACGTCATAATAATAACGTCATTAATGACTCGATATAGTCCGTCTTTAGCACTTACTAGTCCGATAATGTGTACGAATTGTAAGTCTTTTAATATACATTATGTTGAACATTTTAGGCAGCAACAGCACAACAGTCAAATTTGTTTCAAAATATTCTAGATGTTGCCCTGTATCGTTTTCTGGAAATTGATAGTCCAGAAAGTCAGGGATCGATCGAGTGAGGTTTGGGCGGAGCTTAACTAGGGATGAGCGGGGCATAGCTATAAGCGGCAAGGTCCATTATTGCACACTGATATTTAAAGCATAGGGTTTTTACAGATGTTAATTCAAATAGTATTTCCCTAATGTGATTATAGTCTGACCTACATCGTCTCAAACAATGTTGTAACCAGTGTGAATAAATTAGGATAATAAACCTGTGTCATTCTGTGAAACTTTTATCCGAATTAAAGCTCCTGAGCCGAATACCTAATTTTAGACGTCAATCACCATTTTTGCTTATATAGTAACGGAACTATACAGAAACTTAAAATTAGTCAAGCACTTTGGCGACCAATTTAACATTTATGAATCATTTGGAATAAATTATCATAATAAGCATTTTGCAATCTGATATCAGACACTACAATTGTTTAACGTGCAGTTGCTGGGTGGCCGAGTGATTAGGAATTTGAGCTCGTAATTCTAGGTTCGCGAGTTCACTTTCTTGTTCGCCGCGTTGTGAGTAACTGCGTTGTCCATAGGTGTAAATAGGTACTTGTGATGGCATAGCTCTCTATGCGGCGTATGTGGCTGCCGGGCTTGGACAGTGGACAAGATATATAGCATGCAATATAAATGTCCATTTATGGACATCTATCTATAGTATATAGTAACCTAACTATGTAGAAACGTACACTTTGGCGGATACTTTGAATTCTTGCTAAAAACATTTCCCCCCCATTCAAAATTCACAGGGAATTTTTTGGCTCATTAATTTGGCTAAAGCCATATGCAAAGATATGGATGTTAAGTAAAATGTCTGGGTCCATTGTCATTTTGTACTGGAGTATTAGTATTGCATAAATATTGTATTGTTACTCTTAACCACGGGGATTCGAGGGCAAGTCATTAATGATGCTCGGTGAACATGGATCTAATCACATAATCCATAACATCTAGGTTAATTATAACACCAGTGAGGCGCTAATCCGCTTTTCCTGTTGCGATTCGATACCGCACGCTAAAAGGTTGATTTAAAGAGTGTGAGCTGGAAAGGCCAACCATGCACACAACCCCCACCCACCCATAACATGCTAATTTTTTATGGGTGCCAAAATGTGTGTTATGTTCCAGCATCAAGAAAAATGTATGTTCCCAAGAAATAAACTCATTTGCACCGTTAACACAGCCACTTATTTATTTTGTCGATATCGCCACTTCTAATTGGAATTTCTCTACAATTTAAAATTTCTTTTGGACATACCAATCACAAGGAATGGAATTAAGTTACAGCTATTATAATAGGAACAAGTTTCTATTTAATAAATACAAAATGGCACCCATTTTGCCTTTTGTGCACAAATTGGTGATACTTGAGAGTATAAACATATTTTGCAGCCATAACAAATGTTCATATTGGGATGCATGTTGATCTTCTCCAGCTCCATGGGTACAATGGTAATTTATTGGAACAGGCAATCTTGTGTTAAAGTTGAGACACATCAGTTCAGTTGTTTCCAGACAAGCAGACAGACGAACAAACAAACAAGTTGCATTTGGCTTTAAATCATTATTTAAATCATTTTGGAGTAGTACGGAGCAATGGAATCTACAAAACCGTAAAAGGCAAGAAGAGGAAACAATTAGAAGAAGCCAACTGTTCAATCGCAAAGAAGTGGCAAATATGTATAGCGCATTTTAATGAATCAAAATCGAACCTGTTCACATATTTATCTGATACAAAAGACCCTGAGAAAAGACTACTTCATCTCCTTGATATAGGCCGCCAAAGACTGTCACGACTAGTTAGTTCTAATTACAGAATGGATGCTGTCTGTGCTTGATACCAGAAGAGTCAATTCCTGAGCATGGCTCCCACAGAGACTGCTATCAACATTCCACAAAAAACGTTGGTCGCTTACAAAAAACCCAACAAAACCCCCGAACAGCACATATGCCACTGGAGTGCCGCTAGAGACGCAGACCAACATCTGAAGGAGAAAAAATACTGTTTTACAAAGAACTGTACTGTTGTTCCAAAGAGGATCGCATTTCCACAAAAGATAAGGGCAATTGGACCACAGAAACAACATAAAGGTTCAAATCAGATGGAAGGAAAATAGTTCTTGAATTTGCAGAAAATAAAAGAGATGAACAACTGTTGACAAGCATAAGAGGGATTAACCTTTTTGCAGTTGAGGCACACTTGCACCCGGCATGTTGACAGAAATATCAAGATCCTTTTCGGTGGACGAGTACTAATATTGGGGTAAGAAAACAACAGGTGGAACTGGAGAAAGCTCATAACAATGATTTCACTCCGGTCAGAATTTCGAAGGAATTTGTACTTTGAAAACATGTTCTTAAACTAAGTGATTTATGTGAACAATGTCATGCTTAGAAAACACACCCTTTCGCAGCCCCATGTACAGAGCTGAAAAGTTGAAGGAAAATTTGGAAAAATGAAACATATGTTCATAAGATAGCATTTTGTAGTCTCGATTCTCAAGGACAATTCAGATCATACCTCATTTACAATTGGATATGGATTTAGCAAGAGCTGGGCAGTGTTCCATTCAGTTAGGAACTAAAGACAACCTGAAAGCTGTTGCAACACATTTGCGAAGCGTAATTATGAATGCGTTTGAGAGGTCTGATGATTTGAGATGACCACCCACTGCCGAACAAGTCATTAAGCCAAGATGATATTCTTACAAAACAGTAGACGCTTTCTTAGATCATGGCATTTCTGCAGATGTAAAATGTGCTTCTCCACAAACAGACAGACTTGTCCAATATAGCGAACAAGACATCTGCCATGCAGTTAGTAATGTTAAGTGAAAAATGCACAAAAATATCCTTTTATGCATGATATTACGAGACTTATAAAGAAGTAAGCAACTGCTCACTCTTGTGAACTGATATGGAACTCTCGCTAAGATTGCAGTCACAAGAAAATCTACAAGAATGTTGTGTTTCTCATCGAAAAGTTCCTAGCTATAAAGTTGTTCACCAATTATATCCTGACAGTGATGGGTCTGTGAATACTGTCCAACAAAAAGCATTGTCTGGTGTCTCCTCAGATTAGACAAGTATGAAATATCACCTGGGTGAGGGGGGTGGGGTGGTGCGAAGGGTTGTACCAGGATGGACTGAATCTATTTCTGCGACAGGAATTCCATGAACTAAGTTCACCAGAATTGACTACTACCCTGTTATCAATCACCCTATGGCAGAATACAAGACAGTTCAAGAGTGTCATATGCATGCTAAGGAAGTGACCAGGGAGTTTGGCCAATCTTAACCGTGGCAACATTTGACCTCGTGGTATATATACCCCTTTGGTGTGGAATAGTCCTGTTAGATAAGAAAAACACATACTCAGGATGAGGACTTTTCTTCTGGCATGTGCATATCTAAAGATGACTGGCAAGAAAATGGACGTGTCTTGTCTGTCTGGCGTAATTTTAGAATCAGGTCTAATAGGAACAGGGTCAATACAAGGGGTGATATTTGGGAAAACACTATGAAAGGGAAATGCACTGCAATAAAGCTGTCCTGGAGAGTTTCAAAAGAGTATTGCTTGTAGGGTTTGTTACGCAAAGAAGGGTGAGATAGTATTCTTGAAAATTTGTCAAAGTCATTCAAGTTGAAGCTACAAGACTTAATCCGGACCACGTGTAGAGAAGTGTTAGACCCAGTTCTGCAAGATGAAGCATTGACAAAATACATTACAGAATACTCGGAATACAGAGAACATGCCCGGTTTGAGATTGTGTATTTGGATCTGGCTTATTTTAGCTCTCATATAATCAGTGAGGCAGAATAACTTTCTCCTCTGCGCAGAATGTTTCAATTTGGTGTCTGGCTGTTTCTCCAGCTCCAGTGGACAAAAGTCTGTGTGGTACCTTACATTCTCTTATATTTTCATAGCAAACATCAAAGAATCTCATCCAGGAGCATCAAACCCTTTGAAAAGAGGTGTAATAATTGCGGCATGGCTCCTCATACCTGGGAGTAGGTTAAGTCAACATGAAGCACAGGAAGAGTTATAGTGGAGCTGGGGCATGTGGTGCTGGTCTGGAGGGTATCCTAGGAAATCCTGACGCTTGTCAGAGGTGGGCGCGAGCGACATACAAGTGCTCAAAATATGTACAATCAACTTTGAAAGTGGTAGATATGTTGACTGAGTTGGATGGCTGCATACGTCCTGCAGAAATTTAGAATAGTGAAACTATTGTTTGCACGACGCAAGAAGTCATCAATTCATTTACCACAGATCAAAAGGATAGCCTATATTATATATCACCTGGAGCAACCCTACCTACAAACAACGAGAATGATATATCCATGGCAGAGGTTCATGGAAAAGTAGTCAAAGAAGCATTCATCAAATATCGACTGGAGGGAAACAAGATCTTTTAAACAGTGAAACGACTAAAACCCATTTGCTTACTAAGCCATAAGATGAACAAATGCATATTGATATGATCGATCTACCGAAGTACACACTGACACTGGCACTATACTGCATTGGTACAGCTGATGAATGTCTAGTCAAGACAGATAAATCTACAGGTTTTAAATACCTCCCATATGAGGCCAGTATGCCAAAATAAGTCAGCACCCTGATCATAGGAGATGCAATCGCTTTGTTATATTTTATAAAGGCTATGGCACACAATTTTGGGCATATATGTGACACGCTATTCTACACGATGCCACAAAATTTCTGCATCAAGACTCAGTAAAGTCAATGGAAATGGAATACAGAGGATGCATTGAAAGATTATTAATACAAGGAGAAAACGCTAAAAACCTAATGATTGGAAGGTGTTCCTTAGCACCGAAGAAAACAAGATTCAATTTGTCCAATCGATGTGTGAAAAGCTTGGTACAACGATGCATGTTCAAAGTGACAGCAAGGACGAAAGCTCATCCTGATATGTGATGGAAATGCCTACCTCTTAACAGCTCATGATGGGAAAAGTACAATAAGGACTATGATTGATATCGTGGCGTCAACACATGACGAAGCTGATTCAAGGATAATTCTGTACTGTCTGCATACCACTGAAGAAGGACACAGCAACATAACAGTCAATAGTCCAGATTGTGAGATTATTCTTCATTGCGCTCTACTACATGTACCTACGCAAGATTGTTACACTTCTATTTGATAGCGGTATAGGTAGCAACAACACAGGACTGACATGGCAAATGTTGCATGCACGTTCACCCAGAAACGCTGTGCCGCACTCCATGCATATAGTGGTTGTGATTCACCAAGTGCTTTTAAAGCAAAAGGGAAGATAAAGCCCATTAAAATTCTAGAGAAGATGCCTCGATTTGTACCATACCTCGTCCGATTGGGAACCTCAGGGACTGTTCCAGATGATTTCATAACTGATCATGAGGTGTTCACGTGTGCCTTATATTGCAAACCCAACTTAAAGGAAGTCGACAAATTAAGACTCTTCACAATGTTGATATGCAGACATGTCCGACATGTAGGAAATGCTTAGATCAACACATTCGAAAAGTGAAATACCAAGTTGTGATATGGAAAATTTCACACATTACAGACCCAGATATTCCTGTAGTAACAGATGGCAACGGATGGACATATGTAGCTTGAAATCTCGTGCCTCTGTGGATAGAGGGTGAGATTCCACCACAGCAAATGTTTGATGTTCTTCAGAAGGCACATGGGATGATACTGAGACATTATCTGAAGAGAGCAACCCTGATAACAATAAGTGATGGGAAATACATAGGTCACACATTTGTGTATTACATTTGGTTCAGACATTTACCATATTCACATTTGAAGTCTAAAATATGACAATTAATGTATAAAATGTGCAAAATCCGTGACATTTTTCATTTATAAAATAGACACTTTTTCTCAATTATAATAACTGTTGCTTAGTCTCATTCCTCGTGATTAGTACATCCAAAAGAAATTTTAAATTAGAAAAATTCAGCAAACTAATTAAGTGACAGGTTTAATGGCGGTCATTTTGGATTTAGGCGGATTATTTCTTGGGAACATCCTTTTCCCTAACACGCATTTTGGTACCCATGAAGAATTACCATTTGGGGTGAATTGTGGGCCTCTCCAGCTTCCGACCTATTAACATTTCCACCACAAACATCGCAGTGGCTCAAGAAGACAACCGTATATATGCAATCTGTTGAATATTACGAAACAAACTTGATAAAGACCCCTTTCTGCACGCTGATCCGTATGCTAGCAGCTAAATTAATTCCAAGAGGTTCAGCAGAATGGTTTCTGGTGTGTAATGTTTAATAGGTTAATGGATGAATCCACCTTTAGCCATGCCCGCCCATCTCTAGCTAAACTCCAATCGCGATTTGCCCATATTGCGATTAATCGAATGCTGGGCTCTGAATCTCAATTTCCAGAAAGCTATACAGGCAACCTGTTGACTATTTTGAAACTAATTTAACTGGGTGCTGTTGCTGCCTATTCATTAAATAGTAAACACATACAATTCGTACGACCTATTAATCGTTGAAGACGAACTAAATCGAGTCATTCATGATTTATTATGACGTCACATGATTGACCACGAAACTGGATTCCTCCAATGGGAATCATGTCCGAATCCATGTCAGTGAATTCAAAATCGCATGTTTAACATTCGTTGCTGTTATTAGTCGTTATAGGACATAATAACAAATAAACCGATCCAAAATGTATGCATATCTATGACAATTCATGAATCCCGTTTCCCAGGCAATCATATGACGTCATAATCAAATACGCGACGTGTAGGTTGACGTCATAATCAATTACTTGATGAATGACTCGATTGACGTATTCAACAGAATGGTCATTACAGACTATTAAGCATTTATGGCGGACTTAGATATGCCATTCATTATGTATTATGATTGTGACGTAAGCCTGCCTGTGATGTAATTCATTATGGCTTCATATACTTGACTGACAGATTGGATTTCTATATTGCCATGTAAAGGAAGACCTTCACAGACTAACGAGGAAATCGCACATATTCCATGCGTGGGTCATACTCGAGACATTGCCTCTGGCTATTGTCGCATCGGCGGTTACACAGATTAACGAGTCATATGTGCTTTGGGTTTAGAGAAGAGAATAACTTTTAACTACGAACCCAAAGTATCACATTTAAAATCATTTTAAAGTTTGATAAAAAGAATGGCGCTGTGTGCTAATTTACCTGGGAGTTGTTGCTGCCTAAATCTGGTTTTGAGCTATTATATTTACTTGTATGGTTGTCCATAAATTAGAGTTCTTGGTCTTTGAATTCGAATGTTGATTTGTGATGATATGTTTGGCAGGAAATCACTAATACTTTAAAGAATCTAGGATTTTCTAGGGAAAATATTAACACACTTACTTTTGGAGGCCGGTGGGTGGGGGCGAAATGCTTTCACTCATCACGTTATCATAGAACGTCTAGAGTAACCATCTGGATCACACAGCTATGATGAAATGCAGTAATATCTGAAGCAACAATGATATGTAAACGTTATTTAGTTTAATTGTTCTTACTACCTTCTGTGTACAACTACTGGTAGGACGAAATTGTTATGCCACTTATCACTCAACATATAGGTAATTTACAAATTTAGCAAAGCACTGTCACATTTTTAACATGGTAATTTTATTGAAATAACCTACATGACAATCTTGCCATGGGTGTTTCTTCGATAAGACTCCGACGAATGATATATTTTAATTGGGTATTTATTTCGAAGCATTTGCTTGATCGTCAGGTCGGATAACTGATTGGGTGAAAAACAAATATTTCTGAAATCTGTTTTATTTATTTAATACCGAATTAGTCGTTCCAGCTATATACACATCTCTATTCACTCATCAACTCTGGGATTATGTATCCAAATAACATGGTGTGACTTAGAACGGCAGATGGTGACATTAATTTTCAGAATTTGACCATAAATGTCTGGCTTGATATGGCCACCAACTCTTGGGTTATTTATCTAAATAACGGGGTGTGACTTAGAATGACAGATATTGAAATTGATTTTCAGAATTTGAAGATAAGTGTCTGGCGTGATATGGTCATCAACTCTGGGACTATTTATCCAAATAACAGGGTGTGACTTAAAATGGCAGATGTTGAAATTGATTTTCAGAATTTGATCATAAATGTCTGGCTTGATATGGCCATCAACTCTGGGGTTATTTATTCAAATAACGGGGTGTGACTTAGAATGGCAGCTGTAAATTCACAATTTTCTCCACAAATGTCAGACTTTATTTGGCCATCAACTTGGCAGATGAATTAATTTTTCTCCATACATGTCTGTCTTAATATGGCCATCAGCCTTGGGGTTATTTATCCAAATAACGGGTTGTAACTTAGAATGGCAGATGCTGAAATTGATTTTCAGAATTTGAAGATAAGAGTCTGGCGTGATATGGTCATCAACTCTGGGACTATTTATCCAAATAACAGGGTGTGACTTAAAATGGCAGATGTTGAAATTGATTTTCAGAATTTGATCATAAATGTCTGGCTTGATATGGCCATCAACTCTGGGGTTATATGTCCAGTTGTCGGGTTGTGACATTCACTTAGATGGCAATTGTTAAAATTATTAAGTATCATAAGGTTGTCTGTAATGTATGGCTTTATCTGCCTATCATCCTCTGGATTATTTGTCCAAATAATGGGCCTTTTTTCATTAACTGTGGGTTTATATGGGCATTATCACTGGGATGAATTGTCCATTGACTGGGGCTTATATGGGCATTATCACCGGAATTAATTGTCGGTTAAATGTGGGCGTATATGGACATTATCACTGGGATGAATTGTCGATTAAATGTGGGCTTATATGGGCATTATCACTGGGGTGAATTGTCGATTAAATGTGGGCTTACATGGGCATTATCACTGGGATGAATTGTCGATTAAATGTGGGATTATATGGGCATTAACACTGGGATGAATTATCGATTAAATGTGAGCTTATATGGGCATTATCACTGGGATGAATTGCCGATTAAATGTGTGCTTATATGAGCATTATCACTGGGATGAATTGTTGATTAAATGTGGGCTTATATGGGCATTATCACTGAAATGAATTGTCGATTAAATGCGGGCTTATATGGGCATTATCACCGGGATGAATTGTCGATTAAATGTGGGCTGATATGGGCATTATCACTGGAATGAATTGTCGATTAAATGTGGGCTTATATGGGCATTATCACTGGAATGAATTGCCGATTAAATGTGGGCTTATATGTGGGCTTATATGGGCATTATCACTGGGATGAATTGTCGATTAAATGTGGGCTTATATGGGCATTATCACTGGGATGAATTGTCGATTAAATATGGGCCTATATGGGCATTATCACTTGGATGAATTGTCGATTAAATGTGGGCTTATATGAGCATTATCACTGGGATGAATTGTCGATTAAATGTGGGCTTATGTGGGGATTATCACTGGGTTGAATTTTCGATTAAATGTGGGCTTATATGGGCATTATCACTGGAATGAATTGTCGATTAAACTGGGCTTATATGGGCATTATCACTGGAATGAATTGTCGATTAAACTGGGCTTATATGGGCATTATCACTGGGATGAATTGTCCATATAATGGGATTTCTGTCCATTAAATGTGGACTTTTATGTGGATTATAACTGGGGTGTTTCAACCCTATAATTTAAGTTTGTCACAAACCACACCTGGCACTAGCCTAAAAAATGTCTATCTACCATGTTTACATCACACTAGAATATTTAGAAAAATTACCACATGAATTACTGGCTCTGTAAATTAGCCAGCTATTCAAGTGGCAAGGTTACAAAAAATATTCTAATGCGATGCAGGACACAAAAACGTTTAATTTTTATTTAGACATTTTGACCATTAAAGGGTTAAATAATGGTGGTGTCTTCCTTAAAATATGGGAGTTAGTAATATAATATTGTTGACAGGCCTTGAAAGCCAAGAAGTTAATAGATGTAGCCCATGTGCTTTCTTTACCGTAGCGAGCTGCTCTATAACTACTGTATTGAGATTGATGGAACTATGATATTCGGCTAACATAATTTATCAGACAAAATGCTAGATTACCCGTAATGTATTATATTTCCTATAGATCTACCAAAAAAAATTCACGCAAGTTACCTTGAAAACATGCCCTCTTACTTAGGCCATTGAATCTCGCGTTAAGACCTATTGTAGATATGGGATTGTCTTGTGGGAAGTCATGACCCCACTGGATATCTTATATTTACGGATAAGTCCTAAATGAAACTCATATTTGAAAATACCAGGTGAGCTAATAGACCGAGTCACTATATATATTATTATTTAGGTAGGTATTATCAGCACTGGATGACCAGCACTGGTTGACATCAGCTGATGATGCGCAGTACAGTTTCGGCGAAACTGAACCGAAACTGATAAGGATTGATGCATGATATTTAGCATCCAAGTTTAAGTAATGGAATTGAATGGAATAGGACCTTCGGTTCTGAGTTGATGGGTATCTGGCAATAGTTGAGATAAAAGTTGTTGCTGCGAAAACATCACACACTTTTATAATATTCAGCAGTCGTTTTGATCAGTAGTTTAGGAAATAATCGAGGGATAAGAATCGATGGAATCGTACGTGACGAAATGACTATAGTTGATGACGATAGGCATTCGGATTCTCATACGAGAATAGAACAACACCAGCTGGCAATGAGATCATACAGCTCATGTGCCTATTAACGATCGTATCCTACAGGCTTATTCATGGTAGGCAATGGACAGGACAGAGACATTGTAGCGTCCTGTAGGAATTAATAACACAATCGAAATTTGTATATCAACTATGTGTCAATCATTCAATGGCATAGTACAACAACACATTCCATAATATTGTTAGTTAGCTGACAGATCGCATCAAATCAGAACCAGCCAACACCGCTTTGACTATGTGTAGCAGTAGCTCCATAGAAGAAGAGCCCAGAGTTTGATTGGTCAGGATGACGTCATGATCAATGAGCGTCGATCAAACTTTGTGGCAAAGAATTAGGAAGAACACGTTTCAGAGAAGGAATCGAAATATAGATGATCATGGATTGGTCAGGACGACCAACAGTAATGGATAGAAGCTTCTAGGAGGGAATAAGCAGACGTTGATTGGCGGACTGATTACCCACACCAGTCAAGCTGTGCTTATAACCTACCTAGAAGAATCAAGAGAACAAAGAATATATATTACGATATGTAAATAACTATATATCGTAATATGTATAGAACTTCAGAGTTGCTGAAGAGTATAAGTAAGGCACTTTGCCGTTTATTAAATCAATCAATCCAACATCAGGGCTCCGCAGTCATCATCCATGCTGCGTTAGCTGAAATAGATTATACTAGAGCAGTATCTTCTTGAAATCTTCAGAGTCTTTATCAATTAAATTATCAAAGTATTTTATCCGTAAATTATCAAAGTCGTTATGTACAGTTAGAGTAGAGTAATAAATCTTATCATCTTGCAAAAGCAGGACAAAGGTTTGGTTGTATTTGAATAGGAACTCCAGAGTGAAGAGCAACACTTCACCGAAGCCGGGAATCTTCCATCAGTCAGATAGGCCCTATCGTCATTCATAAATATCGTTGCGATCATCTAGCAACGAGGCGAGCCGATGATAACCGCTCTACTGCTTCATTGGTAAGAGGTTGTCGCAGCAACCTATATCATCATAATCTTGCCGGTGAGGTATTAGGAAACAACATCGAGTAGCGACCACCCGGAGATCCAAAATCTTCACTAGGAACACAACTTTTACCAATACGCTTATTTATGAAGCTGTTGGTGAAGCCCACTGTTATCAGCTCGAAGCCCACTGTTATGAACACTGAAGCCCACTATTATGAAGTTCGCAGGTATGTTCTATAACCCCACAGTAGGCACACTAGGGTGCTACCCAGAAGTACCTTCTGTACACTCATGCAACTCACTATCAAAAGTGATCACAACGGTATACTCGTTGGTATTGCCGTCCATGTGTCTGTTGGTCTATCCATATCTCAGGCTGCCCATCTGTTCGTCCGTCAATCTAGGCGTCCGTTCATCCGTTTGTCTATGCGTTCGTCTGCCCATCCATATGGCCATCCATCTGCTCGCTTGTCCGTCTGTCCATATATCCGTGCGTGCATCCATCCATCCATCTGTCCATCTGTCTATCCGCCAGCCCGTCCCCTATCCATCCACCCGCCAACCCCTCCACCCGCCCATCGACCCACCCACTCGTCCGCACACCCGTAGACCAACCCACACATCCATCCATCCATCCAGCCATCTATCTTCTTATCACGGGTTTAGACAGGACTTGCTTGTAGATGTCGTTTATCTTTATTGTAACAGTGTAAGCAGCATTAAAAGTTTATGTTTATGAATTGACTAAATAATTTATGTATGTATTGATTAATTGTTTGATATGATGGCTGATCATCGGAGTGACTAATTCGTTGATCTATCATATGTGACATTGATCGATGAATCGATCAACTATTTATCGATCGATTGTGCGAGTAATTGACTAGTTGGTTTGATTGATCAGTAAGTAATTGATTGAGTAGGTTGATTGATGAGAAGGTTGATTTGAATTATTGCTCTGGTGATTGGCCTATTGATAAATTCATTTATGGATTCGTTCATTAATTGATTAATTCATTGATTTAATGACTCAATTAGTGAATGAGTCACAGATCAAGTGGTTGGACGATTCATAGATTCGATTAAGTGACAGATTCCTTTATCAATTGATTGGTTGATTGGTTGGCTGTTTGAATGATTGAACCGGTGAAGAGTCAATTGTTTGACTAATTGGATGCTCGCTCTTGTCATTGATTGGCTAATTGATGTATTGAATGATTTCCCGTTTAATTGATTGATTAATTGATTGATTGATTGATTGATTGACTATTATTACTGTAATTAATAGTATCATTGTTGTTATTATTACTATGATAATAATAATAATAATAATAATAATAATAATAATAATAATAGTAATAATAATAATTGAAGCGAAAGAGGTGTGAAAGAGTAGTAGTAATAGTAGTAGTAGTAGTAGTAGTAGTAGTAGTAGTAGTAGTAGTAGTAGTAGTAGTAGTAGAGGTAGTAGTAGTAGTAGTAGTAGTAGTAGTAGTAGAAGTAGTAGTAGTAGTAGTAGTAGTAGTAGTAGTAGTCGTATGAGTAGTAGTAGTAGTAGTAGTAGTAGTAGTAGTAGTAGTAGTAGTAGTAGTAGTAGTAGTAGTAGTAGTAGTAGTAGTAGTAGTAGTAGTAGTAGTAGTAGTAGTAGTAGTCAATATTGTCAACGCACTGGCTCAGAATCTTCAATAATTGAAAAAATTCAAAAATTTAAGATATTTTGGTTTATCCTACTGCCTGAGATTTGTCATTTTGTTTGAGGAAAGCCATATGGCATTAATGTTAACCCTTTACTGGTTAAATTTGTTCAGTAAAATCCAAATATGCGCTTACTTATTTAATGTACATTTGCAGGCACAGACAAGGTCATTCCCGAGAATACACCACTGGAACGACTGTCTCGGTTCCCGAGCCAGTCATTACAGTGGTAAATTTTCAAAAATACTCCAATCCCCGCCGGCAAATGGACATTGCCCAAGATCACTAAATTGACCGTTTTTGGCTGACCATCATGCAAGGGTTAATGTTGAATGATTGAGATGGATATTATGGATAGCTATTTGAGTTTTGCTTTTACCAAGATGTCACGTAGATTCGGATTTTTCTTGAACGCAATTACTGGTCGCTTGTTAAAGGGTTGTTTCAGTTTCTCCTGTAGGTTTTGATACTCATCTTTCAAAATTTTGGAAATTTCAACGTTTTTCCGATTATAGGTCAGAATGAATGGAATTTTGTCACGTTGATCAGATAAGCCTGGGTCCGAGTTTATTCCCCTTGGCCACAGTGTTTCGAGTTCTTTAATCCAAAACGATTCTCGAAGTTTTCTTTGTTTATCAGTTTCTTCTGCCGTATCTGAAAGGGGTGGCTGTTCAATCGGCATAATTTCAAAGTCACGAAGGACTAAATGGTCAGGAAGATTAAAATGTTCGGAAACATGTGTGTCTTTCTCTAGCCTAATATCTGAGAGGTGTCGAGTTGCCCGCCATCTTAATGGACATTTGGTTTCGCCGACATACTGTTTTTGGCACAATTTGCAAGAAATTAGATAAATAACATTTTCAGAGTCACAATCTAGATTAGACTGAAGTTGGAACTTGCTTTTGTTCTGAAAGCTCGTGAAAGTATTCTGGTTTGGGAGAAATTCATCTAACTTGCACCTTTTCTTTCCGCATTTGCGAGATTCGCCTACACCTATAATAGGACGATTGTGAGAAATTTTGGTAGGCCGACGATTTGAGGCATTATCTGGAATGGATTCCAAGCCGTCTAATGTTTCAGATTTGATTTTGCGCAAGAATCGTGAGGAGTAACCTCGTGGTTTGAGGGCTTTGAATAGGGTAGAGCACGCTTCTTCAAAAAATTTTCTATCACTAGAATTCCTGTGAAAACGGATTATTTGTGATTTAACTATTCCTTTAAAAGTATGTGGTGGATGGAAAGATTTTTTGTGCAATAGCTGATGCGAATCGGTTGGTTTGAAATACACTTTGTAGTCTAAGTAGCCAGTTGTTTCATACTTTAGACCTTTATATACAGTTACATCCAGGAAATCTACGGACATCTCGTCAATGGTTGCTTTTAATTTGATATTCGGATCGTGATTGTTCAGAATTTCGAAAAATTCATCAAACTCTGCCTTTGTGTGTTGCCAAATCATGAAAATGTCATCAAGGTACCTGCGATAAATGAGGGGATGTTTTGGACACTTTTCTAACGCTTCCTCCTCCCACTCTGCTACGTAAATATTGGCAAAACATGGGCTAAAGCGCTTGCCCATCGCACAGCCGCAAATTTGTTGGTAAATTTCGCCATCGAATTCAAAATCATTGCCTTTCAGACTCAGCTCTAATAGAGCTATTACTTCTCTGTCTGGCCTGTTGGTGTCTGGGTAGTTCACGAATGCTCTACGGATAGAATTTATACCCTTCTCGATGTCAATGTTTGTATACATAGCATCGATGTCAAGCGTGACCAAGAATGAATTTGGAGGTATCCAGGTCTCAGAGACCTGTGATAAGAAGTCTTCTGTGTTTTTCAAGAAGCTGGGGTGTCTATTTGCTATTGGCTGTAGATGGTAATCGATGTATTCACTGATTCTGTAGGATTCTGAGCCACAATCAGAGATTATAGGTCGCCCGGGCGGTGACATTGTGTCCAACCACGAATCTATGGGTTTATGAATTTTTGGCAAAAGATAGAAAGTCCGTGGTTTTGACTCAAGTTTAGCAAAGAGATACTTATGTTGCTTTTCGGTGATCTTCTTGCTATCGAGCAATTTTTGAAGAATCTCATTAAATTTGCTGCAATTATTTTGCCAAAGTGGTTTGCTTAGTTTCTGGTAATGCTTTGGGTTACTAAGTTGTCGTTGTGCTTCACGTTTATAGTTATCTTTAAGCATTATTACAGTCGCTGACCCTTTATCTGCAGGTTTGATGACAATTTCGCTGTTTTTATACAATTCAATTAAGGCCTGGCGTTCCTCATAGGGTAAATTTGGTTGATCATTAGGGAATTTAGAATTTTTAACACGTTCTGAAAAGAGTTCTATGCTTTCACCGATCGCTGGGTCCAGGATTTTTACGTTTGGTGCCCAGCCAGTTTTTTCAATGAATGGTGGAATGTTACTATTAGAGTTACGAAAGAAGTCTGCTAACTTAATACGGTGACTAAATTCAGATGTTTCCATACAGCCATTATCTAAAAGAGCATCCAAACCTGTTTTAGGTTTTGGTGTTGGGACAAATGTAAGACCAAAATTGAGCAGTGACTGCTCTGCTTCACATAATGGGGAGCCAGTTAAATTGACAATATTACTGCCCAGTCCTGTTTCCGGGCGGATGTTACCCTGGCCCTTGTCTAGTTTAAATTTAGGAATTTAAGCCAGGCAGAATACATCGAGTTAGCTGTCTTCTCAGTCCAATGAATGTTATCCTTAACAACATTAAATTCGGAGAGTCTAAGTGCAGGAATGACAGTCACAGATTTTGATGATTCAGCCGTCGAATTGATGGACTGAATCGCCAACTTCTGCTGAGCTGTCAACCGACTTGAATAGTTAAGTTTTGCGAAGTAAATCGCAGTCTTTGGGAATTTGGACTTAATCGCACTGAGAAGCAGCATTAATCTATGTTTTGAACTAGAGATGGGTTCATTCATATCATTAATGCCAATGTTGATCACTATTTTCTCTGGTTTAAATGATCCAGTGTACTTTTGAATTAGTCCTCTAGCATGACACAATTTAGCTCCTGGGTAGCAGGCAACTTGCGTTTCAGGGTGGGGCTCAACATTAATGCGACTCAGGTTCGAAGCTCCAAAGATGAGTACTTTGTTCGTGAGAACAGGTAGTCGCCAGTCAATTTTGTTTTCGATTTCATGACGAAATTTCCAAAAAATGTTTCTCTCCAACATGGTGGGTTGTTGGGGTCTATTTGCAAATTTAATAGGACGCACCTCCGGTGCATTACTTGGACCTGGAGTTGGAGAGAAGCTGGGCTGTGGCAGTTTCCCTGTTGGGGATGGGGTCTTGAGACCCGATGGTTGACTGCTCTTGGGGGATTTCTGAGAAGCGCCAGTCCGTGGACCAGATTTGCTACCATTAACCCTTTCCCTCTGTGGCAAGGGCGGATATTCGTTTGGGTCATTTAGATTGCCTAGTGGAGAGTCAGGTAGTGGGATTAATGATGCTTCAAATAGCATATCTCTAGGGCCAGAATCTAATGGTAGCAATGGAGAGGTTTTATTGTCTACTCGTTTTGTGACTGGCGGCGAAGTTTCAGGTGATCTGAGGCGTTTTTTCATTTGTGATTGTGGGGCCACAGTTGGTATCATGACCAGAGGCGTGGCTTGTGCGAAATTTTGAATTGATCCAAAATCTTCACTAGGAACACAACTTTTACCAATACGCTTATTTATGAAGCTGTTGGTGAAGCCCACTGTTATCAGCTCGAAGCCCACTGTTATGAACACTGAAGCCCACTATTATGAAGTTCGCAGGTATGTTCTATAACCCCACAGTATGCACACTAGGGTGCTACCCAGAAGTACCTTCTGTACACTCATGCAACTCACTATCAAAAGTGATCACAACGGTATACTCGTTGGTATTGCCGTCCATGTGTCTGTTGGTCTATCCATATCTCAGGCTGCCCATCTGTTCGTCCGTCAATCTAGGCGTCCGTTCATCCGTTTGTCTATGCGTTCGTCTGCCCATCCATATGGCCATCCATCTGCTCGCTTGTCCGTCTGTCCATATATCCGTGCGTGCATCCATCCATCCATCTGTCCATCTGTCTATCCGCCAGCCCGTCCCCTATCCATCCACCCGCCAACCCCTCCACCCGCCCATCGACCCACCCACTCGTCCGCACACCCGTAGACCAACCCACACATCCATCCATCCATCCAGCCATCTATCTTCTTATCACGGGTTTAGACAGGACTTGCTTGTAGATGTCGTTTATCTTTATTGTAACAGTGTAAGCAGCATTAAAAGTTTATGTTTATGAATTGACTAAATAATTTATGTATGTATTGATTAATTGTTTGATATGATGGCTGATCGTCGGAGTGACTAATTCGTTGATCTATCATATGTGACATTGATCGATGAATCGATCAACTATTTATCGATCGATTGTGCGAGTAATTGACTAGTTGGTTTGATTGATCAGTAAGTAATTGATTGAGTAGGTTGATTGATGAGAAGGTTGATTTGAATTATTGCTCTGGTGATTGGCCTATTGATAAATTCATTTATGGATTCGTTCATTAATTGATTAATTCATTGATTTAATGACTCAATTAGTGAATGAGTCACAGATCAAGTGGTTGGACGATTCATAGATTCGATTAAGTGACAGATTCCTTTATCAATTGATTGGTTGATTGGTTGGCTGTTTGAATGATTGAACCGGTGAAGAGTCAATTGTTTGACTAATTGGATGCTCGCTCTTGTCATTGATTGGCTAATTGATGTATTGAATGATTTCCCGTTTAATTGATTGATTAATTGATTGATTGATTGATTGATTGACTATTATTACTGTAATTAATAGTATCATTGTTGTTATTATTACTATGATAATAATAATAATAATAATAATAATAATAATAATAATAATAATAATAGTAATAATAATAATTGAAGCGAAAGAGGTGTGAAAGAGTAGTAGTAATAGTAGTAGTAGTAGTAGTAGTAGTAGTAGTAGTAGTAGTAGTAGTAGTAGTAGTAGTAGTAGTAGTAGTAGTAGTAGTAGTAGTAGTAGTAGAGGTAGTAGTAGTAGTAGTAGTAGTAGTAGTAGTAGTAGTAGTAGTAGTAGAAGTAGTAGTAGTAGTAGTAGTAGTAGTAGTCGTATGAGTAGTAGTAGTAGTAGTAGTAGTAGTAGTAGTAGTAGTAGTAGTAGTA
Source organism: Chaetoderma sp. LZ-2023a (assembly GCA_034401795.1). Taxonomy (NCBI): domain Eukaryota; kingdom Metazoa; phylum Mollusca; class Caudofoveata; order Chaetodermatida; family Chaetodermatidae; genus Chaetoderma; species Chaetoderma sp. LZ-2023a. The sequence goes on along the minus strand of CM067369.1, from coordinate 141,921,499 downwards.
GTAGTAGTAGTAGTAGTAGTAGTAGTAGTAGTAGTAGTAGTAGTAGTAGTAGTAGTAGTAGTAGTAGTAGTAGTATGTTAAGGGAGAAGGGAAAGTAAGGTGATAGAACTTTACCGGAATCTTAATTTGCATCATATGCAATAAAATATGATTAAACCAAAAATGGTCTACATCGTTGTCAAAGCTGACAAAATCATGTTCATATTTTGTAAATGCTCATACACGAATACACACGCCCGTGTGTAAGCACACCTGTCCACAAATGTACGCACCCACGCCCTTGAAATATTTTCCATAGCTGAGATATTTTGTTATTCCTATCGAGGGCTGTTGTGGAGATATTATATCCATTCATAATGCAGGCTTACAGCTAAACATGATATAACAATATGAATGTGTCATGTTTATTGTGCCAACAGCGGTGGTATTAGCAATGTCTCTGCCGAACCAACACTTGTGTACATGTGGTATGATATTCAGACAGATTCATATTAAGATATTAGCACCTATTGACGATCAGCTCTTGAGAACAGTAGTCGAACTCGCGGCAGTATGCTAAGCCGGGCAAGAAATAATTTGCAAAATCATAGGTGGATTACACGTTGTTAGAGCTTTCCACAGACTGAAGCGTAGACGATTCCCATTCCGAAATCATAGGCCAACGACCTATCATGATTTTTTTCCCGGAAATAAGTTTGGACGAGCGTGAGAGCGCATGGTTGGTCTTTTTCTGACATAGCTCGCGAGCGCGCGATTTGTCTCTTACAGTGTTTGCATATGTGAACATGTAGAAATGTATACAAATTATCCATTTAAACATCACAATGCATCAGAATATTGCATACCTAAATCATATAGCTACTCAGACTAATTGGATCGACCTAAATAGGATCAAAATTGAAAACGAGTAACATCGGGGCGACCATCTGTAAAATAAATCATAATTTTTCGGATAAATTTGGAGAGATGGCCGCCCTAAAATCAGAAGTACAGCATACCTCATGAACATATTTCTGAAACAACATAGAAACATGTTTGCTCGTACAATTTGGAACACAATGAAAGAAATATGCTGTTGAATATTTTGAACATAATTGGATTTGAAGACATTGCTGCCTTAAGCAGCAATGCCTTCCAATTCAATTATGTTCAAAATGTTCAATAACACGCTTAGAAAAGCAATGCCTTCAATCCAATTATGTTCAAAATATTCAACAGCATGTTTTATTTTGTTTTACAAAATGCATGAGAACAAAATCGTTAAAATTGTATACTTTTAGATGCTTAATTTGTGTATATCAAACGTAATGAAACTAAATAAATCTTAGCACGTGGGAATGTTATTACGTATAAATTACTATAATCTTTTTAATTGTGAATTTGAAATAGGGGCTCGTATCTCTAATTCAATTTCATAACTTAAAAAAATTATATTAATTTATGCGTAATGAAATTCCCACATGTTAAGAGGTATCTCGTTTGAAACCGTTAAATACATAATTTAAGCCTCTAAAACCATACAATTTTAATAATGTTACTTTCAAGCATTCTGGTGTGAATATGCACTGTTCAGCTATATCTTAGCTGCCTGCAGTGCAGCCAGTTGAGTGCAGGAGGTTGTACCTTTGCAAATAACGCGTCTGAGAATATACTCGAATAAAAAAAAAGGTTGCAAGTAGTACGCTGATGGCATTCCCATACCGCTTGGTAAATTGCGGCTTGCGATGTATTACTCCGACATTAAGCTGGAACAAACCAATATGCGTGCTTTAAGGGAATGCTGGTCCCTAGCAACGTAATTAGATAGGTAAGCCGCAAAGCTTCAATTCCAAAACACTAGTTGAGCATAGAATTCGAAATTTAAATTTCTCAATTCTGGCTTAAGAAACGCAAAGCTTGTTTTTGCACAAAAATGAAATCGAAACTCATTTGGGAGTCTCTTCGGTTTGGATGTCTGTATTATGTTTCCCAGTATGCAATTCGTAATAACGAATGCGTTTTTTCAATCGATCAATTTATTGTTGGTTAGTTATTTCCAATATACGATGATATTGTTTTGACAAGCAATTTCTGCAGTAGGAGATAGTTTTTCATTCAATTTCATAAAGGCGTGCCTACGTTTATCTTGGCCGTATAATATTTATCACGTTCTAAATAAGTGTCATTAGCCTTTATATCAGCTTACATAAGAAGCACTCTAACCAGTTGAACCCGACTGACCAAACAAGAAAAATCATTCACAAGGTAAGAGCATACTCCAATGGATACTCCAATGGATATTTCTGAACTTATTTGATTCACCATTGTTGTTGTTGTTGTTGTTGTTGGTGGTGGTGGTGGTGGTGGTGGTGGTGGTGGTGGTGTTCTTGACATCTGATAAATTATCTTCAAACTATTCAACATCTTAAGCAAGACGGTAAACGTGGCTGATATTATTTAGCACTACATAAAATTCATTTGGGGAAAAGCAGAATAATTCGAAGGTAGAAAGAAAATAATATAAAGACAATTAGGCGTCCTAATATATATCCGAAAATATAAGGGATGCCATCGGAGAGCAGCTAGGTTCAAATCCTTCCGGTAGGTGGGAGTAGTAAAGAAGGCTGGTCCCGTTACTGAATTTGTGTATGCACTAACACCACACCACTCAAGCTCAAAATATATCTACATCTTTATCACGTGTACGCTAGTCCTGGAACGGACCTTTCCAGTTTTACCTATGCCCCGCCCACCTCTAGCTAAGCTCCACCCACGCCACCTTCGTGTTGGGATTGATCGATCTCTGAATGCCCTGGCTATCAATTTCTTGAAAATTATACATTTAAACTGTTGAATATTGTGTAACTAATTTGACTGGGCGCTGTTGATGCTATAGCAGCAACAGCGTCCTGTTAAATTAGTTTCAAAATATTCAACAGAATATGTATTAAGTGGTAACGACATACAATTCGTACAGAAACGATTATGCGTTCGTGACGTACTTATCTACGTCATTCATAACATCATAATGACGACATCGATTGTGATGTTATTCTATACGTTACGTAGTTGATTATGACGTCATGTGATGGATCGATACAGTGGAAAGATCAAGTGAGTTTTTTTAGTGCAGCATTCAATGGTTAATATATCCAATTCATGAATCTGAGCCCGATCTCCCTCTCACCCACACTGATCTCCCTCCCACCCACACTGTTACTGTGCGAGCTTCAGTCGTGTGCTTGCACTGATCATTAAGCAACTCTAGTATAACATCTTTCCCCAATATAATGACAATTTAAACATCGTCGATAGAATCCCGGTTGCTGAGGGCTCCGGATTATTTTCGATTTTTCGGATTTTTAAAAAGATTTTCCAGATTTGTTTCTGATCACACACAAATTGTGGAATCCTAGTGCACGGTCACACCCTTTCTATATTAAGATTTGAGCCAAATCGGACAAGTAGATTCTGAGATATTCACAGATCCAGAATTTGATCCGATCCGGATCCGGGGTCTTTTATCCAGATCACGGTCAAAGTCTGGAAATATTCTAAACAGCAAGTTACTTTGTTGTGCTAAAATGCCGAGCCATATCGGATCAGTAATCTGTAGCAGAAGAATTATAGGTACCTGGGAGGAAATTAAGGGGGAAAATATGACACTGCTGGAATTTTGCATACAGCTTCTCTATATCATCAGTGACAACATACCAAAAGTCCACGAGATTTCGTCATTGAGCTAAATCCAGATATCAATTAAATAAGATAATTGACGTAATTATTGCGACAATATTTGGCAAAAATCATTAAAATTCTGGATTCTGCATAAATTGGTCTACTATGGTATCTGTTTAAAAGGAATAATGTATAGAACCAAATAATAATGAATAAAATCAAAATCCCTCATGGCTAATTAATTAACTAATTTATTATTATTAACGTTGGCATAATAAATCTAAAGTAATTTATCCACAACTTTGCAGTTCTACTCCTGCTTAATATTTTGACGCAAACCTCTTCAATAAGATCTAGTAGCTGAACGACACAGTCATCCAAAAGTAAAGTCTTCACATTATCTCCGGAATCCGTCAGTCTCTCATATACTTCATTCAGCTTACCACCAGTGAGCATTGCTTTGTACTCTAGTGTATCTAATAAAATTTTCGCCAGAACCGCTTGCCTAAGAAAATGATCACTGAGTGCGCATGTACATATGCGTGATCTGATATCATCTAAGGTATAGATCAAGATGAGTAAATCATTTCCCAAACTTTTTACCAGTAGCGTAGCCAGGGGAGGGGGCAGGGGGAGCGGTCGCTCCCTCTGAGCTGATCCTCCCAAATGTGGCGCCTAAATCATGTCCATAACACATACCGTACATGTTTGTGAACATCCCAACTCCCAAGCCACCTTTAACAAGTCAGTATATATTGAAAATTAGAACTATTTGAATTTACAACGCTGTTAATGTCTTCTTGTCATGCTTGTTCATCGCTATGTTGAGACTTTTTGCTTTAATTACGCTACATCAAGACAAAGGATAGTAGAATACACGCTACTTTCTCGGTAGAATAAAATAATTGGCGACGCTCGGATGCTATTTTCTCTTTCTTAAAGAAATTTAAGCAGATTCCGACGCCTAATTGGTATGCTGGGTCGTGCCTTTTCAGTCCTCGCTCAAGTGAGGTGACGCATTTTTAGACCGCGCTCTCCTTGACGTGAAAACCTGGCTATGCCACTGCTTTTTCCTATCCACTTCCGGCCATAATAAAACCCGCCATCCCATGTAGCGACATCATATGGTGAAATCCACCTAGTTTTATGAAGAGAGTTTTGGACTGACATGCTTCAACAATTTCTACTGCCTTTATATATAAGGGTTGGTCAAAGGTTACAGCACACATAACTGCGTTTTGTTTAATGCGTTGGTTTTCTGTGAAATACAATACAGAAAACAGACAATTCTCGGAAATTGGAGGTAGATTTATAAATGGTAACATCTCAATGCTAGATACATTCATATGTGCCATTGGAAGTTGTCATCTCCATGTAGCCACACCACGAAGCCAGTGCCGTAAATGGATTGGTATCATAGGCCGATATCCAGATTCCGTCCATTGCAACAGCTCGGCTGAGTGAATCTGGCACCTTGCACTTTGAAAGAACATCAACCACAACAACTGATTTGAGTGCCCGTTGTGTTGGTTGTGAGAGCGCGGCACAGGTGCTTTATTCGGATGGTCACATTAAGCTGGGGGTACCACACCTAATCCTGCATAGCCGATGGAAATTTCTCTTTCCATATAAAGTACATATAGTGTCATCCACATTGTCATACACATAATTTACTAATGAGCCAACAAAGTCATATTCCACATCATTAGTGCGCGCCATGAGAGAATTCTCATTACATTCGACTTCTTTGTATAACTCACAAAAGCCTAGTGAGTGTAAAATATCAACCAATGTCCGAGAGGCAAATTCTCGATGAATGTACACTGCTATGACCAACAAGAGAGATAATATGTAAGATCTGGGCCTGCAGGCTGAAATGAATGCTTGTGATATAGCTATTGCTCGTTTTTGGCTAAGTGGAGTGTCATTTTTTGTTTTAATGATACCATTCACCAAATTCAGTGCGCTCTCTGGGATTATGTCTTCGTTCCAGATATCATTAGGTTCGCTGACATTATAAAGTGTGGATCGAATAACATCTCGTACGATTGATGAACTTGCCTCAACAATTCTGAGACGCTCTATCTTGTCATCATTATTTTCTCGTTAGACCATTGATTGCGCAATATCACACGTGCCCTCTCCTTGAGACAAAAGTAATTCATAGCTCCCTTCTTCTGTGTTATTACAATATCCTTCCCGTAATATTCCTGAAGCTTTTGACATAACATTGAACACCTTCCATGAACTCGTTCATTTTGTCCTCCAACTCTTCTACACTATACTGGCACTCATCATTAGCTTGTATATATGCGTATAGTTTTCCAAAAGCCGCTGCTTTAACTGCGCTTACCGGTCTACCTAGTCGACGTTGATAGTCTCCTACGTCACTGAATGAAGAAGAAAACTCTCCAACATTCATCGTGGTATTTTGATCCCTCAGCAACTATAGATCATTTGTGGATAATATCCTACGTAATACGTTCTCTCCTAGTTCATCTTGCCTCTGTTGTGCACATGCACTCACAGTCTCTCTGAGCGCTATTATCTCTATTGACTGCCAAGGTCTAAGGCGATCCTTTGGCCTTTTATCTTCTAGTTCACATTTGATTCGCTCCCCTAAAACAGACAAGTCCACCTTATTTCTGAAATAATCGGCGTGGTCGATCGTGGTACTTTTGGTACAGCGCGGCTTTCTCCCGAATCAGTCTGTTTTTGTTTCTGCGCTGTAATGCTAGTTGGCTGTGTATAATCTTTGCGACACTTTGTATGTACTTCCAATGGAATCTGAGCATTTTCAATATGCGAAGTTTGTCATCTCGAGTTATGCTCGTCTCTATCAGTGTGCTGATCCCCTTTCTGACGAGGGAAGTTGGCTATCCAGCTAAAGGTACATCTCATATCAGGCAGAGATAATCCATTTTCCTTCAATCAAAGGTGTTTAAATTCTTTAAAATATGGTAATCAATAAATTTATGATGAATTTCTGGTAGAAAAAGCAAGTTATATTTTTACTTTAATTTAGGGAGACATTTATAAAATTGCCCCAGACCATCTATCATATCTAAATAGTTTCATGAATAGCAATCTTAAATTATAAGACCCATGTGTACAAACTAACCAAAGAGACATATTAAAACCGGATATGTATTCATTGACATGTTAGTAACAACATAATAAACGTTCCCAATTTTGCAGTTTGTTAACTGGATATAGTGAACTGTACTGAACAGTTGGTATTTTTGGAAATATTAATTAGCTAATAATCCAATTAGATAATCAGCTATTGGGGATGTGATGTTTATAATGCGATTTACTAACTCGGCCTATAATTTCCTATCGGTAGATACCATACTCAACACACATTTGAGAGGAACCCTATCTTATGTAATTTTATGCCATGAATAATATTAATAAATTAATTAATTAATGAATTAATTGATTAATTAATTAATTAATTAATAAGCTACGAGATAATTTTTATCTTAGTTTTTATTTTTTTAGCTCTATCCGTGATTTGTGATTTTCTTTCGATAGATACCATACCATACCAGACCCATTTCTGACACATTAGTTTTTTTAGATTTCTTTTTTAATTTCTAAAAAATAATCTAATTAACATGTTTAATTGATTTCTGGATTTAGCTCAAGGAGGAAACTCAGTGACTTTTAATATGTTGTTGCTAATGTTGTAGAGAAGCTGTATGCAAAAATACAGCTTTATCATAACTTTTTCCTAGAAAAATAAGTCCTCTACTGGCTGCTGGCGGGCTGGTTGGCTGGCTGGCGTGCTCGCCTGCTCATTCGCTCACTCACTCGATGTTAATGTTGTATATAGTTCATAATGGATCATGCGCTACTTACAGATTGTACTGCCATCGAATTGGGATTGAACTCAGGAATTACGGGACCAAATTATTATTTCTATCGCTCTTTATTTCTGAAATGTACTTTCCTAGTCTTCTAATGCCCACCACTGTAAGAAATTTCAGATGTTTAGTTCCAACGAAAATATGATTCATAGCGATGGCATAAAGATTGCATATCTCGAAACCCCTTTACGACAGCACGTTCTGATATGAGGACACTCTACCAAAAAAATGTTTTAGAGATCTGCTAAAATTTAACTCCCTTGTATTTCCTATGTCGCAACATTCTCACGGAAATGCAGATGTCTCGGAAACCATTCAATGGATCCCATATAAAATTGGCACAAAATCAGGTCAATATATGAGCTAGAAGTTGACCTACATTCAGGTCGACAGGACAATGAAAATTTAACAACTATATAAAAATAAGAAAGTTGGTTTGCAAATTTTCACGAATTCATTCTGCCAAAAATGAAGTGGTAAGTATGGCCAAATTTGGGTTTCTGAATGCCAATATTTACCTTAAAGTATCTTCCTATATAGCGATTGGACGCGAATAAGTAAGGAGTCCATTTCTGCAAAGATAAAAATGTGTACCTTATACGTCATATAGGGGTAACATACCCCTAAATGGGTGACCTTGACATTACACGGAGACATGGTGTAGACATCTCTTCTTTAAACTCATTGCTGGCGCCAATATAAGTTTAGTACAAAATCAAGTCAAAATAGGAGTTTCAAGCCGATCAGACTAAGAAAATGTTGTGATCATTTCGGCCATAAACGAAAACTGGCAATTTTGACCAAAATGGGTTGCCTCGGCAATAGGATTTGCCATAGGGTATCTTCTAATATACCGATTGGACGTAAATTTCACGCCATTCGAAGTAGCCTCCTACTAAATGCGTGACCTTAACATCGTGGGTTGACATATGGTATCGTTTATGTACATTGACCTTCTCTTCCTGATCAAAGGAAGTTCACCCACCCCCATAAATGAAAACCTATATCATTGTCTCCTAACGCTTAATCTTAAGTTTGGACATTTTCTCCAAAATGAGCAGGCATCCTTTGCGACACAAAAGTCAAGTATAATGCCGATTCCACCAGTACTCTAGCTATAGTTGTAGTTCAACGATCAATTCTGAAAATCCCCATACATTTCCTATGGTATATTTTTGGACATGAAAAGGTGGCTTTCTTGAAAACAATGGACATTTCCATTCTATCCATCCATTATATGACGTCATAATCACCTACGTGACTTTTAGAATGACATCATAGTCAATGACGTCATTATGACGTAGGTAAGTACGTCACGAACGCTTAATTGAAGACGGACTACGCATTGTTGTACGAAATCTATTTACAATTTAATAAATATTTTGTTGAATATTTTGATCCTAATTTGACTAGGCGATGTTGATGGCATAGCCAGCAACAGCACTCAGTCAAATTAGTTGTATAGTTTTCAGGAAATTTTTAGTTAGGGCATTCGAGGGATCGATCAATCCCAACTCGGTGAATTGTGGGTGGAATTCAGCTAGAGATGGGCAGGGCGTGGCTAAAACTGGAATGATCCATTCGGCAGATAAAAAATCGAAAACAAAACAATAGAGATATATGCATATGTAAAGATGTAGCTTTATTGTGTTTGCGATTCGGATTTTCACCCAGAATTGTGAAGTCTTCATTTATTAATGAGATACAAGTTAATCTATCTAATGCATTGATTTCAACACGGCTATGCATTATGTCTCTGGGCAAATCACGTTCGCAGAGTGCAGCTCTTTCGTGAAACCTTTAAATTATAAATGCTGCAGATATCGATACAGTTAAACCTGTTTATACCGCAGTCCTGTGTTTCGGGGATTAATTGATGGTGTGTCTATAAAACGGAGTAGGGGTGGGTTTGTGTCATATGACCACGAGTCTTGAGAAACCACCATCATTTGACCCAAAGGCAAGTTGCCATAGGAAATGAGTTATAGTACCTGGCTGACTGTTATTAGTAGACAACAGAGCGATTCGTTTCTAGCTATTCCCCGGGGCCCATATCTAGCTAAGCTCCGCCCACGTTTACGCATGTAGGGATTGATTTATATACACCTGAATTCCCGGAATCCTTATGTCGAGGTAACTATACAGGTAAGCTGTTGACTATTTTATACCTAATTTGACTGACAGTGACCAGTGAAACTAATTTCAAAATATTCAACAGAATGTTTATTAAATAGTAAATCGATCAGAGATACAATACCTACAACTGACGGACTATTCAATGTGAATGACGGGGCTAGATCAGTCATTCATTAGGCATTACGATTGCGAAGTCAGTATACGTGTGACGTAATTGATTATGACGACGTTGACGATCTCTCCATTTTGATCGTTCAGACAGGGTCCGATAAAAACATGTTTTTCCTTTGCTTGTTTGTATCTTGTCTAAAACGTTACATTGTACTGATGGATTATAGATTATGCAATACCAATTAATTTTGTTTTGATTTACAACCCCCCCCCCCCCCTCCCTAACTTAATTTATCCATATCTCGGGGGAAAAAATAGTGCTGGAAGTTTAAGGCGTTATTTTCAAGATTCTGTCAATCTAGACATTTTTCACAGCCAAATCGTTATTACGCGGAATTCATTAGACACTTTCCATAACTATTTTTATTCGCTGTAGCTTTGTTAACCCTTTAATAGTCAAGCCGCTCAGCTCAAAATGGCTTTGCATTGGTCATGAGAAAAGTCCATTTACTGGCCAAGAGAAGACTATTTTTGAAAATCTACCACTGGAATGGTTGGCTCGTTAACGAGCCAACCATTCCAGTGGTAAATTTTCAAAATAGCCTTCTCTTGGCCTGAAAATGGACACTCACTGAGAAAACGTTTTGGATTTTCTTGATCAATCTTGACAATTAACATAATGAAAGGATTAATGCTGTAAGAGCTTCAAACTTCTGAGCTTCAAACTTCTGAGCTTCAAACTTCTGAGCTTCAAACTTCTGAGCTTCAAATTGTGCCCTATTTGTATTTTTTCCCCACCTCCGATCTTGTGTTTTGGGTGGGAATTTTCGTAAAACAAAAGTTGCCCTGGCCTTATTCCAATCGGTACTGCTGGAAGACAGATTATTATTATCCTAGATTCCATATCACCCCCCCCCCCCACCCCACCCCCCCCCCCCCCCACCCCACCCCCCCCCCCCCTCAACACCGCCCCCGCGGCGCATTTCTTCACATTTATAATAATTTTTATGTCTTTTAACATCGCGTTGAAGTTGAAATGTGGTGGTCGCCATTTTGTCTTATCGAGCGATAGCGTGTGATAGCGTAGGTGCGGATTCAAGATAAAAACTATTATGTTGAATAATTTCAAACAAATTGACTGGAAATTGTTGCTGCGTATGTTCAACAAATGGACCTTTCCAACTTTAGCTATGCCCCGCCCATCTCTAACTAAGCTCCGCCCACACCGCGCTCGTGTTTGGATCGATCGATCTCTGAACTCCCTGACTATCAATTTCCAGAAAACTATACAAACAGGTAGGTTGTTGAATATTTTGAAACAAGTTTGACTGGGTGCTGTTGCTGCCTATGCCAGCAACAATGTCCAGTCCAATCAGGTTCAAAATATTCAACAGCATGTTTATTAAATGGTAAAGACATACAATTCGTACAACGTATCGTACTGTTAAGCATTTAAGACGGATTAAATCCAGCCATTCATGATGTAACTGATTATGATGTCATCCTATACGTCACATAGTTGTTTATGACGTCATATGATGACTGGATCATAAACCGGAACGGTCCATTGAGCAGTACTTAGATGCATAGCAACAGCTTAGCACTGTTTTCTATACCAACAGATGAGAAAATACAATATTATCTGACGTGCTCAACAGACCGCCTGTGGCTTGGACCCACATGATGTCAGCTCCTTAAGACAGGTGGCCGCAAAACAATGTCTTTTAAAGAGGCCACATCACATGTACCAGAAGACATGCATATGACAACTGGAATATGGATGAATCCGATCTGTCAGACACGTTTATAGCGTCATAATCCATTACATCACGTGTAGGATGACGTCACAATCATAAATGTCAGAAATACTCCGCCATGAACCTGGAATAGTGCATCAGGTGTACGAATTGTATGTCTTTACTATTTAATAAACACGTTCTGTTGAATAGTCTGAAACTAATTTGACTGGGCGCTGTTGCTGCCATATGTGAATTTTATCTTTTAGACCACATATATTGAGGGGAGCAATAGAAATGTCGTTCCTGTTTGTGGGGCCTGGATTAGTTTTGTGTTGACCATGTAATATCTACTTTCCTTCTTTAAAAATATGTTATAGAGGTCAAAGTATGTGAATACTCCCCTATGTTATCTGATTTCCTCTGCCTACTTACAGTAACCTAATAGTGCAGAGCTAACACACTGATCTCGCATACTATTCCATACAGACACAAAACAATGCTAAACCAGGAGAGGCATTAAGTGAAAAGAAAAACCTGACAAATTTGTTAGAAATGTGCAAGAACACTCAAATTAGCCGAGTTAAATGCGCAATTCATTCATGACATGCTAAAACACATCTCTGCAAGATATTGTAACTAATATAGCAGATATCTTCCAACAATTGGCACAGACAGTATTTAGAAAGTCTACAACATGTTTGTAGTTTATGAGAGTACCAACACACCATTGTACAACATAGAGTGCCGAATAAAATAAACACAGGCTAGGAAAGGCAACAATTTTATTAAAAATACAGAAAGTAGGTAAGGTATGATTAATGCTAGCAGAGTATATAAACGAATGATGATGAGAGCAATAAGCCAACATAAAATCAGGGATCAGAAGAAAATTCCAGAAATGAGTAGTAAAGGTGCTAAAGCATACTAAGAACTGATTAATCAAAAGGATAATAATACATACCGAATAGACACAACAACTATGTACGCATGCTTAAAACATATAGAGGAAATCGCGTTGTTCCTCATATAGACGTTCCGGTCCGTAGACGGGTATGGATCGTCCTCACGCATTCGCTAGTTAGGTGTCTGGGTATCCCGTTCGTTGGAGGTGTGAGTCAGAAGCCGCGATGAATACAAAAGTCGATCTCACGGATCGGCGGAACGATAACGTTCCAGTGAGGCCGTGCAAGCATTCCTGCGTGCATCGTAGTTGAATTCCGCTGTCTCATCAGTGCTATTTGTGAGTCCCATATGCCGAGTATATGTGATGTTACTGCATGGTTTATATTGAATTTATATGTCGTAGTTGGGCTCAACCAGAGGTGCTGCCGAAGGCTGGTTTAGGTCGGGTTTGGCCGATGTTACCAAGGATCCCTAAGGCCTAATATAAGCCATATATATAAATATAAAAATACAACCTTTCTGTCTAAGAAAGCTTTCGCTTAAGCGAGAGGATGTCAATATCAGTATAAGTCTGTCCAACCGAATTTGGCTAAAACTAAAAGTGTATTGGGGAGTGCTTGTGTGACTTTTATACGTGTGATTATGCAGTTTCATGAGATATGGCTGGTCAGTTTCCGCAGATACTGGTCAGGCTGAATCTCTACACTAATAAAGCTAAGCGGATGTTGCTGTAGTTAGAGGATGTTATTCGACGTTTTAGTTGAACACAGATATTAGTGCCGAATAGGCCTATCATCCTAGTATATCGCCTACAGCAGGTTTAGTCTGCTTGCCCAAGGATAAATCTGGCCTCTCATAGGACTCGACTGGTGAACAGCCCCCAACAAACAGACTGCGCGTTACAAGGTTACCATGGCGACTGCCACTGGAGTCAAATAATCGACTCATAACCGAGTGTCTGATGCAACCACAAATAAGACACTACAAGGATAAGAAAATTTAAAAGCGTATTATAAACTATTTATGGCATGGCCGAAGAAACTCTTGGCAGACAGTTGGAGACTTGCTTCGAGAGCGTGGGGGACCCACTCAGCCCTTCTAAGTCACCACAAAGTTGGTCTGCCTAGCATGTCTTTTGCCGCGAACCGACGTGTCAGAATCAATCTGTATAGACCTGATTCCTGGGGGTTAACGGTTAAACCTGAGCTAAGTTTATGTTTAAAGTTGTCCACGATTCACTGCTAAGACCGATAATTATTAAGTTAGTTCGCAGTGAATTCCTACTTTGGCAGAAAGTTACTATCCTAGAGGTATCGTGAGATACAGAGAGAGGTGTGATGTGTCTTCGTTATGATTGGTTCCACTGAGAAACCTAAGTGATTTCAGCAATGGCGCAACTGAACCGAAGGAGGGACTTTGTAAATATAATACAATGTTTATGAACGAAGATAGGCTGGAGTTAGTCACAAAGTGAAACAGTTGCGGGTGGCCCTTTTGGATCTTTTATGGCCCCCTTTGGACTCTTTTGCAGGTATTAGACACTAGACCTTTGTGGCACCTGAAGCTGGCTTTATAATAACTAGCCGCTTTTATTCCAGAAACCAGCTTGGCCAAAATGGCGGCTGATTCAGTTAATTTCAAGATTTTCACAGATGGTAGATCTAAACGTGTATTTGGGCGATTGCTCCTGGATCTCATGTGCCTACTGACTGATTTGGAGTTACTGACAAACTCGAAATATCGATAGTGACATTGACAGTGTTGTCTGCTAAATATTATATTAGTGTGTCAGAAATAGGCTGTATAGCTTGTCGAGATTTATGCAATGGTGCTACTTGTCAAGAAATCGGAAGTTTCGTTTACCTTAGTTGAGATGTCAGTCGAGATCGACTGGTCAAGACTGGGCCTGATGACTCACAGATTGCAGGTTAGGAGAAATGTTGCCTTTCTCTCTACACAGAGTAATAACTTTCCTATCCAAGAGCTAATGTATGATTGCTGTATTCTGCGGCTGTAGTAGTCGAAGCATCCTATAGCTGCAATCAGTCCTTCTTCGCTTTTGTCCACCATGTCTTGTCCTCGGCCAAAATCCTTAGCTTCCTCAGCGCCATTCTTGACTTGAGTGTACCTAATCCTGCTTTTTAGGTCACCTCGTAGCACGCGTAGCAGATTTATGCAATGACATCGTCTCCTGACTCTGTATTTACTGGCCCCGAGTAGGGCGAATTCCAAGGCTCTCTGTGCTAGTGTGTCTTCTGGCATCCTTAGCACATGGCCAAATATGGACCATCTTTGGTGGGCGACTTTTACGACGTATTACACACCTTGGATAGTGAAGCGTTGGAAATTATGCTGTCTGGCCATCGGTGTCCGGTGATGGCGCGTAGGTGTTAGTGGTGGCAGGCGTCGAGTTTGTCTAAAACATGCTTTTGGAGCTTCCCAGCTGTTACAGTTATACATCATCAAGAAATCGCAGGTTGCATTGTATAAACGTAGTCTTTTTATCAAGGGCATCTTTGATCTACAAATCCATAGCTTCCAGAAGGACTGGGGAGGTGTTTGGTCTTGTGGAATTTTCCCACATGGATTTTAATGCAGTCGCCCGGTAACAGATGAAAAGTATAGGGGATAGACCATCTGCCTCTGGGAAGCTGATTGATGTCTCAAACTCTACAGACTTCACTGACTTGATTCGTACTCTCAGCTTGGTGTCTGCAAGCAGTACTCTCACTAGTCGTAGCTCATCCTCATTGCAACTGGCCTGGCGTAGTGCATCTAGGATATTTGAGCACTTAATTGTGTCGAAGGGACGTGACATGTGCCATTTTGTAGAACTCCCAGTGTTTGGACATCACTACCGGCACAAGCATGCGTTGAGCCCATACAATGTCTGCGCAGTTGCGTCCACGTTTGAAGCCACTTTGACATGATCCAGTGAAGTCATCGATCTTGTCTCGGATGCAGCATAAGAGAGAGTAGCATTGGATAGGATCTTCAGTATGCTATTAAGGAGCACAAAGGGCCGCAGATTGGATGGGGGCCAGGTGCCTCGTTGGGCTTGGGTAGCACCAGTCCAAGAACTATTAATAACGATAACGAATATTAATTTATTAAACATGTAAGACAACTCTGTAACTTGAAGAAATAGCTTGATAACTTATAGAGATATTCACAGATTAACTTCTAGAGTTGACTGTATTAAAACTGGCAATGTAACGGCTATAACAAATTCGTACTAAGATAGCTCTTATTACAATAGCGACTGATCTTATGAACGTTAATTGGTCGACTGTTAATCCAAGTATTGTGCAAGTGTCTTATATAAAATTAAGCAAGTACAGGCACGTGCTTATACTTAATTATTACGATAACTATTCCTTGCATGTGATTGGCTATCCCTAAATACTGACCAATCAAATCATATTCTGAGACTTTTTCAAGCTGCAATATTTGCCACATCAATACATTACTAGCCGAATTAAGATAATGAATATTTAACTAGTTAACAATAACATTCATATTTGATTACTTCCTCAAACTCGGATTCCATTTATGCATTCCAAACTCGCATGACATGTCTATGACTAAGGTTCTCATATTCATTTATAATGGGCAAGCTTGGAGTTCACTGAGTTCTTATCCATCAAAGTGCATTTTGGGTTGATCCCTGACCTGGCACATACGCAATGCCTCATTTGTGGAAAAATCCCGAGTGGCTGTAAGTTGTGATTCATAATCACATGCTTCTATTACGAAAGTCAAAGAGAACTGGATATGTAACCACATACGCAAGCTTGATATAAATACTTGGTGCCGTGCCTTAAAACAATGCCTTAAGGAACATCTTACAATGTATTGCTACACCGAATACCTGCACATTTTTATTAGGATAAACCTGCATCAAATCCGTCAATACTGTGTAAACGCCTATATTCAATCCTGTATAAACCATTAACATATTATTCTACATGCGAAACTCAGTCAGTAAAATACACACTTGTCAATTGTAGTTCAAAGTGCACTACTCTAGATATCACATGAATCTAAGATGTCGCTTGATAAACTTACATTCTTCTAAGTTTAAATAAGTTGTTTAAAATCAAATATGACTCCAACGTTATGGATAATAATGTGTACATTCGTTTATGGCTGCTATTTAGCAACAGCATCAGGAGACAAGTACCTGCCATGGCGACAGCAACTTACACTCACAGTACGTTAAATCATTATAATATATATATATATATATATATATATATATATATATATATATATATATATATATATATATATATATATATATATATATATATATATATATATATATATATATATATATATATATATATATATATATATATAAATGGAGCATGGAAGTCTATCCGTACATCCATCCATTCATCCATTATGTTTGTTTGTTCATTCCTAGCGATTATAAAATAATTTTTACATAGTAAAATCCTACGGCATTCGATAGCGATATTACACCATTATTGCGAAATGAGTCAGTCAGTGACATATAACATTACCTGTGCAAAGTGGCCATAATACCTGGCTCTGAGGAATTCCATTATATTAGGTCAGTCCTATTTACAATTAGAATAACTTATAATGATGACATGATGATGTTGGCATTGATGAATATTCATATCTGAAATGACGTCACAAAGTTTAGGGTTTGGTTCGCTGGATCGAGGGGTTAATATCAGGTCTCGATGATTGTCGAGAGTAGCTAATCCTCGAGTCCCATCATGTATCATGTTTATAATGTGAACAAGAACGCAAAGCATTATTTTCCTTATTTAAAAACGTACGAATGCTAGATCTATCAATCGATTGCCAAGTAAAGCTGTTTCGCCAGCTAATATATCCAATTCTGCTCTATGGCTGCGAATCTATCGGGATGGAGAAATGCGAACTAGAGGAGGTTGAAAGTAATTGTATTAGACAGACCTTTAGCGTAAGACGTAGTACACCGAATGATATACTGCTTGGAGAAATTGGAGAAATTCCCCTTTTGCTACAAGCCAAACAACGCATGGTTAATTTCTGTCTAAAAACCACCAGCGGAAAACAAGCAAAACTGTCGGCAAAGATTTATAAGTATATGTGTGCATATTGCTTACAAAACAGCCCACAGCACAAGTGGTTAACCCGAGTCAAAAGCATTCTAGATGAAACCGGATACAGCTACTTATGGATACTACAAAACACACAAAAATTAAACCACATATTGAGAAATATCAACCAGAGGATAAGAGATCAATATATACAGAGATGTGAAATGTCAAATTCCCAGAAAAGAACAATTTATCACACTGAACCATTGAAACTGGACGCTGGGAAGATATACCAAGAGGTGAACGAACGTGAAAACTATGTGCTTATTATGTCATAGGAGAAGGCCATTTATTTACCTGCGATTATTTTTTAAATGAAAGAAAAAAATCCGCTGTCTAAATATTTCTATACTCTAAGTTTAACGAGATACTTTCAAGTAATAAACCAGGATTGCTAAGAATTGCTAAGAAAGGTCTGTAAATTTATCACATTGATACTTCAGGAATTTAAAGACCAAAGAAAACAACAACATAAACAACAACAACAACAACAACAACAACAACAACAACAACAACATGTCCATTCGCGTACCATATCACATTTATCACTGAAATGACTGGATCGATAACAAAGCCCCTCATTCCCGTGGTAAATACCACAAAAGAATCATCCGCCAGTCCGCAAATAGATACTTTCATGAGAAAATCGAAATTTTCCTGAACAAATTTAAACATTAAAGGGTTGAAATAAGTAATTAGAGAAACATTGCTAATGATTAGTATTGGTATGCTTACGTACTTCGATTGTTTACTAGGTTTGTCATTAATTCGTAAAACAGGTATATATATATTTAGGTGTAGCGTGATAGGGGTGGCGGGATTACAAAGGAAAAATTGACAATAACGTAATGTTAAGAATTTTAACCCTTTGAACCGGAAAGCCAAAATACCCAACTCCTTTGAGGGTTTTTATAAATATTATGTTAAGTATTTTGAAACTAATTTGACTGGGAGCTGTTACTGTCTATGGCAGCAACAGGTTCCGGTCAAATTAGTTTCAAAATATTAAACAGCTTACAAGTATGGTTGCATTTATTTATTTGCCGCTATTAATATTGTTGTTGGGAAAGGGTCTAACTAAGTTACAAGAACTTGTACCCAATCCCTTTGTAAAAAGCCTACAAATAAAATATGTTTAATTCAAGTATCAGTATGATTGTCTTGAAATTGAGATTCTGGGAAGTCAGGGCTCAAAGGGTAACGTTCTTATTCTAGCTGAACGGCGTGCTTATAATGTGGGCCCATCGATTTATGCAGTATTTGATAAAAGTTTTTGATAACATTCTTCTGGCTATCACGAGCTATCTTTCCGCATTATGTGTATGTGGCATATTGTGAGCATATTTCAATATTAGATACTGGATTACAGGGATGGAAATTATCAAATACTCATTCTCCTTCATGTAAGCAACCTGGAGTTAATATCGCAATTCCATAAACCGC
The DNA here is from genome assembly GCA_034401795.1 of Chaetoderma sp. LZ-2023a. NCBI lineage: Eukaryota > Metazoa > Mollusca > Caudofoveata > Chaetodermatida > Chaetodermatidae > Chaetoderma > Chaetoderma sp. LZ-2023a. Next base: position 141,902,518 of record CM067369.1, on the reverse strand, counting down.
ATTATCAATAACGTTATATGTGAATGCCTAGGTTTTCTTCCATGTTCGTTTACCTTGTTCCTACAATCTCACGTCAGAGCTAATCTTCCTATTATCTGGGTAATGTCGTTGAGGCTGACAAGTTTAGAATCTTAATGGAAAGATGACTTTCAATTGCCACCATAAAAGGCCGAATCACACCCGCTACGGGGAAATGACTGTTGGCAGGCATATGCAGCGCGGCAGACACGTTTGGCGACTTGATAAATTTAGAGGCAATAAAAGAAGATGGGTTCATTTATTGTCTCCGTGGAATGATAAGGAAGAATAAAAGAATGCATTTGGATCTCATTTTCGAGGACGATACGATAGAAAAGATCTCGAACGGAGGCACAGTTTTGTCTGCACTTTGTCGCTAGATTGGATGGAATGTGGAGAAAGAAGCAACATCTCACCAAATGATAATGGATCATTTCTACTATTACCGCGGCAATAAAATTCCAATTGCCGGCAGAATAGTAGTGTTTGTCAAAGGTCACTCCGCATCTATTGTCAAGTGAGTGCTACCAATATTGCTTAGAGAAAAATGTTAGCCAGCTGTAGATATAGAGAACAAACATTTTTCTTGTCCTCTGACCACCCCCCCACCCCCATCAGTATCATTTGCAGAGTATGCGGCGGGCATTCATAGTCCAATCTTAATCTTAAGCTAAAACGCACCCTAATCCGTTAACATAGAAAAATGGACGAATCCAGTTTAGCTATCCCCGTCCATCTCTATCTAAGCTCCACCCACGCTTTCAAAGTGTTTGGATCGATCGATCGATCGATCTACCCGCACTCTCTGAATCTCAATTTCCAGAAAGTTGTACAGGCAAGATGTTGAATTGCTGTGCGCCCAGTCAAATTAGTTTCAAAATATTCAACAGAATGATTATTAAATAAATAGACAACCTGACAAACTATTAAGCGTTTAAAATCGAGTCATTCGCGGGGTAATAAATTATGAGGTCAACCTACACATCATGTATTTGATTATGACGTCATTTGATTGACTGAGAAACTAGATTCATGAATTGTCGTATCATGCATACATTTTGGAACGTTTTATTTGTTATTATGCCCGATAACGATTAATAACTGCAATGACTGCTAAACATGCAATTTTGAGTCTACTAATATGCATTCCGACATGAATCTCAGTCAATCATTTGACGTCATAATCAACTACGTGACGTGTCTACTGACGTCATACTCAATTACGTCATGAATAGCTCGATTTAGTCCGCCTTACACGCTTAATAATCCGTCAGGTCGTACGAATGGTAAGTCTTTTCTATTTAATAAACATGCTGTTGAATATTTGGAACTAATTTGACTGGGAGCTGTTGTTACCATAGGCAGCAACAGCACCCAATCAAATTAGTTTCAAAATAGTTAACGGTTATCCCTGTATGGTATTCTGGAAATTGATAGTCAGGTAGTTCAGTGGTCGATCGATCTCAGCACGGGCCAAGTGTGGGTGGATCTTAGCTAAAGATGGGCGGGGCATAGATAAAACTGGATTTCTCCATTGCCATGTCACGAGTTCCGTAGTAACTGTAACTTCCATTGGAAGTTTGCAGACATAAAGAACATCTACTCTTGCATCTGCTCGATGTTCCCTTTCCACACGTGGTCCCCGAGAAAACACTGCCCATCTTCTTCCCTCACTCCTCACTCTACTTCTACCCCTTGAGCCACACAACAGCAGTGGCAGGAGCCGCAAGACCATTAATGTCGTGATGCGACCAGTGAAATAACCCATGAAAAACAGCCATGGTCTCCAACCCAGGAGGACAACAAGAACGGCTGTTCTCTGAACATCAACAACACCATTATCAAAAGTTTTGATAAAGGAACGGAACGGGCATCCATACCATCGGCATGTGGGGTAAGGGAGTTCTTATTGTTCTTGTTTTTCCTTTTCTCTTTTCCCAGTAATAAGAAGAGCTGGGAAAAGCCCATAACATCCGTACAATACCACGATGTTGGCATGCGACTCGACTGTAGGAGTGTAGAGTTTAATACGCGTGCAGCCTGTCGGCCTGTCGGTCCTGTGGTGAACACTTTCTCAGGCCTAGCAGCTCTACACCCGGCTATCAGTGCGGTGAGCACGCTCACGGTAGTAATGGGTCTTTCCAGTTTTAGCCATGCCTCGCCCATCTCTGTCTAAGCTCCACCCACACTTCGCCGTATTGGGATTGATCGATCCCCGAATGCCCTAACAATCAATTTCCTGAAACCTATAAAGGTAAGCTATTGAATATTTTGTAACTAATTTGACTTGGTGCTGTTTCTGCCTTTGGCAGCATCAGCGCCCAGTCAAATTAGTTTCAAAATATTCAATACAATATTTATTAAATAGTAAGGATATACAATTCGTACAACAACGTATAGTCCGTCTTCAAATATGCGTTCGCGACGTACTTTATCGACGTCATTCATAACGCCATTCATTACGATGTCGTTCTACACGTCGCGTAGTTGATTATGACGTCATAGGTTGATAAAGTGGAAAGGTCTATTATATGCGACCTCTATGTTCACATTGATGAAGATATTTTTTCTATCTTCACTTTCTAATGCTAAGAAAAATGATTTACTTTTTATCATGAATTGAATGCATATGGCAAGAACAGTGGATGAACCCACTTTTAGCTATGCCCCGCCTATTTCAAGCTAAGCTTCGCCCAAGCTTCGCGCGTGTTGTGATCGATTTATATACTTTGAATCCTGAATTCCCAGAAACCCAATTTCATAGTAACTATACAGCTAATCTGTTGAATATTTTGACACTAAATTTACTGTGGGCAGCAACAACACCCAATCAAATTAGTTTCAAAATATTCAAGAGAATGTTTATTAAATGGTAATGGCACGCAATTCGTTCAACCGACGGACTATTCCAAGTTCATGACGCTGTGTTTCTGTCAAATATGACTGTGACGTTACCCTATATGTGACTTAATTGTGCATGACGTCATATACTTGACTGACAGATCGGATTCATACATTGACATCATTAAATCTTTCTCTTAAGAAATTGACTAGAAATGTCGGCGATAATGATAGCCGGGATCTATTCATTAATATGTGATGGACGTGTTGCACCAAGGGCGAACTTGTTTTCTGTTCCAGTTATATGGCGTGTCCCTAGGCGAATGTTATTACACAGACTGAGGAGTCAAGCTCGTGATCAATACAGACATCGTTTATCTGAAATATGTCATAATGCTTACTTGAGATTTGCGGTTTACATAAATCTATCAGATAGTCTGGCTACAGTTGTGCGATAGACCGATATCGCATCGTAAACCGGTTCAATATGGTGACGGTTTCCAACCAGCCACTGCCATGCTCAAACCGAGAAATCAAGTTTAAGTAAATTCTCGGTTTAAGCAGTACTGATTAACTCATCTTGCGTCAACTTAACCATTTAATGGTGAAACTGACCAAACCAGTCTCTTCAGTGGTCGTGAGGAATGTCCATTTTCAGGCTAAGAGAAGACTACTTTTTTGAAAATTTACCACTGGAATGACTGGCTCGGTTACCGAGCCAGTCATTACAGTGATAAATTTTCAAAAATAGTCTCCTCTTGGCCTGCGAATGGGTACTGATTACGCACAAATTTGAATTTTCTTGACCATTATAATGTTCAATCAGCCTTCACTTACAGGACAATTGAAGCACTTTTTTTTGTAAATTCCATTGGAAAACTTGGCCTGCAAATGGATTGCATTCAATGAGCAACACTTTCTTCTTTTTTTTTTTTTTTTTTTTACAAATCTTGACCATTAAATAGTTAATTAATAGGCCTAAATAAGTGGAATATTGAGCGCTTTGAGGCGCTTTGAGGCGCTTTGAGGCGCTTTGAGGCGCTATTGACACAAGAGGGATTGATTAATCATAGTTTCTTTTTAAGCGCATTGAAGCCAAGTCGGCAAATATGGGTCATTGCAGTGATCATGGGAACGGTCAATTTACAGACCAAAAGAAGAGTATCTTTTTTAATCTACCACTGGAATAACTGGCTCGATAATGGAACCAGTCAGTGCAGCGGTAAATTTTAACAAATACTATTTTCTTAGTCTGAAAATGGACGCTGGCTAAATGAAATTTTTTTTTCATTGCCCCTTTGAAGGTCATACCGGGCAAAACGGCCTCTACAGTGCTCTAAAAATGTCCAGGTACAGCCTAAGAGAAGAATATTCTTGAAAACTTACCGCTGGGATGACTGGCTCGATAACCGAGCCAGTCATTCGAGTGGTACCTTTTCACAAATATTCTTCTCTTGGCCTGACAATGGGCATTTATTAACCTAATATTTAGATTTTCTTCACCAAATTTGGTCACACTTTAAATTCATCAAAGACATACAATTTGTCCACTTTAGGTTATCCATTGGAGAGTGTAGACAGATATACGTATCTTGACATTTGCTTTTACGTCAACTGTCGACTTATCACTGCAGAAAACACATAGCTGAGCAAGCCAATAAAACCACAAATGCGCGTACCGCAGTGCTCGTGAGCTGGATTTGCCGGTAGACTGCCACCTAAAACTGTTCCAAAAATTAATTCAGGCGATACTACTCTGCCGTAGTGAAATCATAGGAGTAGAAAACTGCGAATAACTTGGAAAATGTTTATATCATTTTTTAGGTACGTACTAAAGGTAAACCGCAGTACACCAAAGTGCATGTTGTATGAAGAAACAGGCGAAATACCCCTTATAATCTATATAAAGCTACGTATGATACACTTTTGGCTTAGATTCATCACAGGAAAACCGGCTAAAATAGCAGTCCAAATTTATAAATATATATTAAATGACTATCTTCTTCATAACACACAATACAAATGGCTCAATCAAATCGAAGGAATATTAGAAGAATGTAGGATGGGATATATATGGAATATACAATCAGTAGAACGCAAAAATGTGTTTAAAAGCCAGATAAAGCAAAACGTTCAGGACCAATTTGTACAGAACTGGACGTCACAGTTAGGAGAATCATGGAAAGGGAAAAATCATAGAGTATTTAAGCGTAATTTTGAAATTGAAGCATACAGACAACAACTTGGAGACAGAAATCGCATTACATTTATCATATTCAGAACTAGTAACCATCGCCTGCCGATTGAATTGAAAAGGGTCGATGAAAGGGGCTACCCGGGGAAAAGTGGACATGTCAATCATGTGATAAAATAATATAGGCGATGAGTTCCATTTTATTGTAGTCTGTCCGCATTTCCAGAAAGGAAGATTCGAACTCCTTCCCACGTATTGCTGCTGCCGACCAAATTATTTGAAATCGAAAAATTATTTACAAGTAAAAATACAAACCCTTTAGCTAAGGTTTGTCGCTTTATCCGCGTCATAACAGGTAAACGCTGGCTCATAACAGTCACCATACAACCATTTCTAGCAACACGGAGTATGACGACGAGGACAACCACAACGACATCGGCGACAGCGATGACGACAGAAGTAATAACAGCAACAAAAACAGTGATAACAATGACACATTTATTGACCATTAAGACGACGACGACGACGACGACGACGACGACGACGACGACGACGACGAGAGCGACAACAACATCAACAACAACAACAACAACAACAACAACAACAACAACATCAACAACAATCATTAATTAATAATACGTGTGAGCAGGAGTTGCCGATGTTAATTATCCTGCTTCTATACGGGACTTACACCGCCAACTTGGAAATGAACAAACTGATCTGTAATACGGTATGTCAATACATAATTAACACCAACCGCTTTGAGTAGCTTCCCGTTCGCGAAC
>CM067369.1:141679180-141894180 GCA_034401795.1 Chaetoderma sp. LZ-2023a | reverse complement strand
ATAGAATTTGTACAACAACGCATAGTGCGTCTTCAACTCTGTGTTCGTGACATACTTATCCACAACATTCATAACGTCACAATGACGACATTGATTATGATGTCATTCTACACGTCACGTAATTAACTATGACATCATATGATGGATGGATAGAGTGGGAAGGTAACTTGTTCGGCCACGCTCCCTCTTTGTTTACAGCGAGGAAACAACGATTTCGGTCATCATTTTCTAATGTGAAAGAAAATAATCTACGGTTTATCATGAACTGAATGCACATTGCAAGAAAAATTACATCATTTTATATTCCTCTCAAGAATTTGACTAGAAATGCCACTCATAATGATAGCTGGAATCCATTCGTTAATATTTAACAGACGTATTACACCAGAAGCGATGACATGTTCAGTTCCCTTTAAATGACGTGTCCCGAGGCGAATGTTATTACCCACACTGAGCCCTGATAGCGCAGGTTACTAGGACGGTACTGGGCCGACACTGGATCATGTTAGCGCGGTATTGCTCCAGTAACGACCCAGTATTAGGCTATATCATGGAGAAGTCGAGCTCTTGATCGATATGGACATCGTTTATCTGAAATACGTTATAATGTTTGGCTGATGTTGACACTTTGTATAGGTCTGTAAGTTGCTCTCTCAGCCAAATTGTTGACATCTTTTAGAAAACCACATATGTCGCAATTATTGTTGGGATGTATGCTCTTTGTTCTTTTCCAATCAAAATTTGGTATGTTTATGTCGATTGACAAATTCAGAAAGCATTCAAAACAACAATCTTAGCTAAAGAGACAAAGAAAATCCCCCAAAGCCGTGTGGAAATAGATCGATGAACTCTCTATCAAAGACAAGAGTATGCATTTCGAACCTAGCCATGGAGCTGGGAGACAGCAAATCACGCTTAAGTACATCAGACCAGGAGAAGGCAGATGTATTACGAGAGTTTTTCCTCAGCCATTTTTACCAATAAACCGGACCATGAGATGCTATAAATGTGTCAACTTTAACGAAACAATGCTATTCTAGTAATTACAGAAACCCCTGTTGAAATGTCACTAGAAAACCCGAATAGCTGCAAGTCTCCGGGACATCATTGAGTACATCCACGATTTCTAAAGGTATTAGTAATACCACTTAGGATACCCCTATGCATGGTTTATAGAATGTGTTTGGTGTCAAAAGAACTCCCGGATCAATGGAAACAAGGGGTAATCTCAGTATTTTTCAAAAAGGGAAGCTGTAAATTGGCAGGGAACCACAGACCTGTTAACCAGACCAGTGTAATTTGTAGATCTATTTAGAAGATTATTATTGACTATGTAATAAATCAAATAATGGATAACAAACTCTTGAACACCAAACCGTTTGAATTTGTGCAAGGAAAATCAATGGTCTTACAACTTTTAAATGTTGTAGATATCTGATCATATTCTCTAGACGAGAGAGAGAGAGAGAGAGAGAGAGAGAGAGAGAGAGAAAGAAAGAAAGAGAGAGAGAGAGAGAGAGCGAGAGAGAGAGAGAGAGAGAGCGAGAGAGAGAGAGAGAGGGCGGTAGGGAGGGGGGGGAGAGAGGGAGAGAGAGGGAGGGAGGGAGAACGAGAGAGAGAGAGAGCGAGAGAGAGAGAGCGAGAGCGAGAGAGAGAGAGAGAGATAGATAGAGAGAGAGAGAGAGAGAGAGAGAGAGAGAGAGAGAGAGAGAGAGAGAGAGAGAGAGAGAGGGAGCGAGAGAGAGACGATCGACACAATTCCTTTGGATTTCATCAAGGCCTTTCATACGATCCCACGTAGAAAGGCTAGTAGGTAAACTAGAGGCATATGGCATAGCAAATCTCGTACTTGAATGGCTCGTGCATCTCTAATAGGCAGAGTCCAACATGTTTGTGTAAATGGAGTAAGTTCAGACTGGTGAGTGTAACAAGTGGCCTAGGACTACTCCAAAACATTGTACTGGGCCCTGTTTTATTTGCAATAAACATAAATAATGTACATCAAATCTAAAATCCGAAGGACACTTATTCGCCAATGACACCAAGGTAGTTCAAATCAATAGCAAACCGAAAAGACTGTGGGGCTTTACAGACCGACCTGAATATTTTAGCTGCTTAGCCTGACACGTTATTACTGTTTTTTCATTCTGATATGAGACGAGGAAAAGCACATGATTTTGACGATGAATTCAGCCTAGCAACAGCCGGGGCATCGCATCAAATACAAGCAATAGACGAAGAAACAGACATAGCTATGTATCGCACTAGAGATTAGAAGTTGGAAGATGGAAGACAACTCTGTGTAAAAATCAGCAATGATAATAGCGCAATGGCAATTATCCGAATCCCCTTTAATTACCATGACGAGACAATCTTTTAAATAGCGTTCTGTACAAAGCCTCGCTTAGAGCACACTTGGACGCCACATCATCAATATGGAGCCAATATCAAACGAAATACCTAGACGTGATTAAAAATGTCTACCTTCGAACCACGCGACAATGGAGAAATCTAGTTTTATCTATGGCCCGCCCATCTCTATCTAAGCTCCACCCACGCTTTGCCAGTGTTGGGATCAATCGATCATGCACTCTCAAAATCCCAATTTCCAGAAAACTATACTGGTTAGCTGTTGAATATTTTGAAACTAATTGGACTGGGCACCGTTTTTGCAAAATATTCAACATCTTACCTGTATAGCTTTCTGAAAGGATGCCTTTCCCACATCGACGTCATTACGGTTGGATGCTCCTAAATCAACACTCAGAGCACCGCTGCTGACTGGCAAAGTCAACAACAAGCAGATGACCAGCATTGAGTTACTATTGCACTAAAAATACACCGCAATTTAAACCGTTCTTATGATAAAGTAAAATCACAATATTATTGAAGCCATGCGTCATTGGAAAGCGCATCCAATCGCCTAAACATTAATGCATACATTTTTATATTTTTGTAAAATCATCACTGAGTTATTTGCGTATATAAACTACACCAGTATACCTAGATTCATCAAATCAAGTGGACAATATGGCCGAAACAAAACGTTAAAAACGAATGCAGAAACGTATAGACAATTGACTTAGCTTTCCAATGATGTATGACCTCAATGATATTATAATCTTAGTTCTTCATATACACAGCGTAAAATACGTCGTATCTTAGCCTAATGATAAAGCACGTTTCCAGCCAGAAGAGGTGTGTGCAAAGCATTGCGAGAAGGTATTTTCCCAACATGCCCTAATCTGTGAAAGGTTTATTGGGAAGCAGGGCGTTAGTTCAGGGTTCGGTCGACACAGGCAAAGCGCGGTAGGAGCTTAGCTAGAGAAGGGTGGGGTCTAGATAAAACGGAACGGACCTTTCCATTTTAGCCATACCCCGCCCATCTCTAGGTGAGCTCCACCCACGCCTCGCTCGTGTTGGGATCGATCTCTGAACTACATGACTATCAATTTCCAGAAAACTATACAAGTAAGCTGTTGCATATATTGAAACTAATTTCACTGGGTGCTGTTGCTGCCTATGGCAGCAACAGCGCCCAGTCAAATTAGTTTCAAAATATTCAACAGCATATTAAATAGTAGAGGCATACAATTCGTACAACGTGTCGGATTATTAAGAGCTAAGGACGGGCCTAATAGAATCATTTATGACGTAATGATTATCGCGTCATCCTACGCGCCGCTTAGCTGAGTATGATGCCATATCACGTATCTTCGTAATCAATGACGTCATAAATGACGTAGATAGGTTCGTCAAGAATGCTTAATGGATGACGGACTATGCGTTGCTGTACAAATTGTGTGTCTTTACTATTTAATAAACACGCTGCTGAATATTTTGAAACTAACTTGACTGGGCGTTAGGCAGCAACAGCACCCAGTCAAACTAGTTTCAAAATATTCAACAGCTTACCTCCGTAGTTTTCTGGAAATTGTTCAGAGATCGATCGATCCCAACACGGACACAGCATGGGTGGAGCTTAGCTAGAGTTGGGCGGGCTTTAACTAAAACTGGATTCCTCGATTACTCACCTACATGTACGTATGTAGGCACGCACACATGTTCAGCGAGCTCACTCACACACTATAGCAATCATCGATGCAGTATGTATATAGAGAGTTTAATACCATTTCCTATTATCTTCTATTCGATGTTTTCCTGAGGAGATCTTCCAGATGAGACTAAGGTACTTATGGATACTCGAATTCGCCTTTGAATATCATCTCTTATTCTGCGACGACGTGGGCATATTAATCCAAAATACAGGATAGTATTTTGCTAAACGTGGTGACCATAATATAATACCGGTGAATAGAGCTAGCTTATCTTCGTTTATCGACAAAGAATATTATTTATATTGCCAACAGCGATTATATTACAAGTGTAGTTATTATAGAACTAGAGCCCATATATATGTGAGGTATGTCTGAGTGAGCTCGAGACAGATTCGTATTAAGATATTAGTAGCCATTGGATAGCGCTTTTTATTTATTTCCCTGAGGACATGTATTTATATCTATCGAATTCCAGGTATTCATATATCTGGGTGAGGGCATGAGACTAGCTGATAGGTCTAGCACCAGCGCCCCCGCCACACACCCCAGCCCACCCCACCCACCCACAAAAAGCATCAACATTAAAGCTGTGGCAAGTCAATGGAGGAATCCGGTTTGAGCTATGCCCCTCCCATCTCTAGGTAAGCTCTACCCACACCTCTACCCACACCTCGCCCGTGTTGGATTCGATCGATTCCTGAGCTCCATGACTATCAATTTCCAGAAAATTATATGGGCAAGCTGTTGAATATTTTGAAACTAATTTGAGTGGATGTTGCTACTGCATATGGTAGAACCAGCGCCCAGTCAAATTAGTTTCAAAATATTTAACATAATGTTTTTTTAAATATTAAAGACATGCAATTAGAAAAACAACGCTTAGTCCGTCATCAATTAAGCGTTCGTGACGAACTTATCTCCGTCATTCATGACGTAACTGATATGACGTCGCCCTACACGTCACGTAGTTGATTATGACGTCACATGATTGATGGAAACTGGAAATGGCCATTGGACTAGGCCCTACTAAGTTAGGCTAGCAAAAGAGCTGGATCCGATTTGTCACTCCATCATCTGATGTCATAATCAAAGGACTGGATAACAAAACATAACAAATTGCCAAGTTACCATATCCTGTTATGCAGTGTCTCTCATTACTAACGAAAATAGCTCTCTTGAGACAGCTAGGTTCGTTTATAAAAAGAGAAACTGCATAAAACACATTATTCACGCAAAAAAATTTTTGATAGAACAAATGTACCAGCTGCCCCTATCATAATCCGCTACAGCTCACATTCATATAGACGTTGCTCCGTCACGAAAATCAAAAAGTCAGTCACAAAATTGAACGAAGTGTATATCTTTGGTGAATTTTTGGTCAAAATAGTTTCAAACTATTCAACAGCTTACATGTGTTTTGCCTTAAATTTTAGACTCTCAGAATTCAGGTTTCAAAGTTTCAAAACGTTTCCATCAGACATGGAGCGTAGCTAGAAATGGCCGGCTACATAGCTAGAAATGGATGCATCAATTGTAAAGAGAAATTTGCTAATACCCATTTTACAATCGGTTAGCAAATAATGACATCAGAATTCCACTTATATATCCGACTAGCTACGTAATAAATTGTAGCCGAACCATGTTCATGGAATCGACAATTTGTGACAAATACTGAGAACACGTAGGCATAGACAGTTCGTCTACTGAAATATTACATGATCGTGTTCTCCAGATCACAAAATAAAGCATTATTTATTCTCAATCATAGAAATGTTGCAAGATACATAGCTCTCCCCCCCCCCCCTCACAGTACCCCCCATCTCTCTCTCTCTCTCTCTCTCTCTCTCTCTCTCTCTCTCTCTCTCTCTCTCTCACGCTGCCCCTCTCTCTCCTCTCTCTTTCACGCTGCCCCCTCTCTCTCTCTCTCTCGCTCGCTCGCTCGCTCTCTCTCTCTCTCCATCTCTCTCTCTCTCTTTCTCTCTCCATCTCTCTCTCTCTCTATCTCTCTCTCTCTCCCTCCCTCCCTCCCTCCCCCACCCCCCCCCCCTCTCTCTCTCCATCTCTCTCTCTCCATCTCTCTCTCTTCCTCCCTCTCTCTCTCTCTCCCTCTCTCTCTCTCTCCATCTCTCTCTCTCTCCATCTCTCTCTCTCTCTCTCTCTCCCTCCCTCCCTCCCTCCCTCTCTCTCTCCCTCTCTCTCACTCTCTCCCTCTCTCTCTCCCTCTCTCTCTCTCTCGCTATCTCTCCCTCGCTCTCTCTCTCTCTCCCTCCCTCCCTCTTTTTCTCTCTGTCTCCCTCCCTCCCTCCCCCTCCCTCCCTCCCCCTCTCTCTCTCTCTCCCTCCCTCTCTCTCTCTCTCTCCCTCCCTCCCTCCCATCCTCCATCCCTCCCTCTCTCCCTCTCTCTCTCTCTCTCTCTCTCTCTCTCTCTCTCTCTCTCTCTCTCTCTCTCTATCTCTCTCTCTCTCTCTCTCTCTCTCTCTCTCTCTCTCTCTCCATGTTTATTTATTAAATAGTAAAGACATGCAATTCGTACAGCAACGCTTAGTCCGTCATCAATTAAGCGTCCGTGACGAATCTTCTATGTCATTCATGACGTACTAGATTGTGACGCCATACTAGGAAGTTGATTATTACGTCATATGGCAGAATGATAAACTGGAAAGGAGCAGTATTTGTTCGTTTTGGAGTACAGCTGGAACCGCTCCACGGACTGACACAAATTTAAAAATAGAAGCATGTGTTCGTGCCGAGTATACGCCGATATTGTAATGACCAGACATCAGCTTAGTTCAGTTCAGTTCAGTTGTGGTAGTACCGCCGTTCCATTAGGCGCACCTAGGAAAGGTGGTGAATGATGTAGTTCGCAGGATACGTCAGTAACTTTCCTGCGAATACTTCTATGTATAACGTTTCGAGATAAAAGGTATTTTAAGTCGTAGAATGTACGTAAGAACGAGTTACGAGCAGCACGCACACTATTATTACAATAGAGTTATTACAAAGAAAACAGTTCAGGAGGATTACAGGTGGCGACTAGTGCACTAGTAAAGCGAGAAATACTGTGGCTGGAGACTTAGAGACAACTGTGTGGTCCTATACCCACAAGCTCATTTGTTGGCATCTCCGAACGTGCGGACTATAAGAAATCTCTGCTGCACTTCTATACTTTAACCAGTAAGCTGGCGTCTTCAGGAAGTTTACCATCACTCATCAGAAAGTGAGATCATCTAGTGTAAGCTGTGTGACAGTCTTGGGATATGTGATTAATACCCTCCAGCCCAAATGGTTCCTGTAACATCAACTTCATCTTAGCTGTAAATTTCAGGCCGACGTCAGAGTAGTAGTTGCAACTAGCAATGAAATGGCGCCGATTCCCCGTTTTTACTCCACACAGCAGTCATGTAGGATCAACACCAAACTGGTTGAACCGTGCATGACTCTCCTGCAGGGTATAGCATCCTGTTAGTATTTTCGCCGCGACCGCCGCTTTCTCGACATCTCTAGGGTTGTCGCATACAGTTGACCACACATGGTGGACGGTACCCATCTCGATTGTTAACGGATTTAGGTATTTCAAGGATGCTTTATCCTGCATCTCGAGGCACCATTTCTGTGTCTACAAATCTTTCAGTGTCTCCTTCACTCGATTTTCCCACCTCAATTTTGACATGGGTTATTCCAGTAAATTCCGAGCAGACGGACGGTTATACTTGTTCCCAGTTTCTTTGCAGCAACTTGTTGTAGAGTCAGCTGATGCTCTATTGCATCAAGGTTTCTGCATATATTCGCATAAAGTGACAGGATCTTTTTGTTCTTTGCCCCCACTGACTCAGCTCCCAACAAGGAATAACCAGCAACATTCGCGCATCTATCAGGGAGTGACTGCACTTGTTTTATTCTCTTCCACTCGATCTCCAAAATATTAATGTCGGTAGCACTTAGACAGCACGCCTCTAGATCATAAGTCAGTCTTGGACATATGTATGGGGTCCAGATTTTAATGCTTTACAAGGAATACTGATCGACCAAGGGTTTTATGTCAACTGTGCCATCAGCTTGCCTTGATATACCGAGATGCGTCATTTTTATGTTCAGTCGGGACAGCTTGTTCACCCAGGAAGAATGCGGGTACTTCCCGTCCTTTCCTGCTGTATACCATACTGACACACTTGTTGTATTATGGAAGGCCCTCTCTTTAGAAGTGTTGTGTTTGGCCACGTTCAAGAGTATTTGCATGTACACAGGATTATCTGTCAGATAAAGTACGCCATCCCTACACGCAAGAGCTGAGACATTCACTCCACCGAACCTGGTACCAATGTTCATAGCTTCGACCTCAAGCAACCAGGTGCTGATAAATTGAAGGTAGCAGCGGGGTAAAATAATTGCTCCTTGTCTCAAACCCACCTTGTTACGCCATCGCATCGACTAGACTGTTAAACACACTCCACATCGGAGATTAGACAGATCGGGATCTCCGTTGTGGACCGTGTGGATTTTGTTATCATCGACTTTGAAATCAACACTCGATCTGTCTCGTGGTCCATGTGATATCAGCATCTACGCAACGTCAGCAAATTCTTGTCCCTATTTTGTGCGCGATCGATTGGAATCTTAAAACGAATTAAGAGGGAGTATTTTACTGTTAACGACGGCATACAGGAGACTATGGGATTTATATCATCTCGTTTTACGTGAAATAATATTGTCGGGTTTGAACAGTGTTGTTCTCGTGTCCGTTCATAATTCAATTCTCTTTAAATATACCCCAATTCGAGTGGGTTAAGGTGGACGAGGTAGGATGGTTACTAGGCCAATAACCTCTCGTTAGGCCTACACACGAGGTCCTTTTCTCGATCTGGTATCGAAGGAGATCTCGCGAGACATGAATAGAGCATAGATCTCGGATCAAATTCATCAATACAATAGTCATCTGCAGAATTTGTCTCCCTCGAAGCGTTTACACATATTTCTATAGGTCTGCCACTGTACTTGTATTGGCTGTGTCACACCTAATAGATTCATTGTTTATTGTTTTTCAGACGCATAAGGTTTCTATTTACTGGAGCCTGTGTAGCATTTCATTTCCATAATGTCTATATTCAGGAAAGTCTCAAATGGGAATTAAATAATTTATATACAATTCCACCATCTACTGCTTCATTGATTACTAGTCTAAAATATAGTTCTGATAATATGTGTAATTAGAATTGTGTATAATTTGCATGGATGCGTGTATTCAACCGCATGTACATGTTGGAAATGCAACCCCCCATCCCCACCCAGCCACCCACCAACCCACCCATCATATTCCCCATAGTAGTTAGAGATAGTGTCACCATTCACCTGAAATTCATCACATGACAACATGCAACCAGAAATTCCACTTTTCCAGTAACACCTCTCGTCTGTTCAAACTGTTGAATTTTAAAAACTAATGAAGAGATCCGACCTGTCACTGAAGTATATGATTTCACAATCAATTACGTCCAGAGTAGACTGACGTCACAATATAATGCATCGTGAATGACGTATCTAGCTCGGTCGTGAAAATTGAAAAATCCGCGTGTTGTACTAATTGTATGTTTTGAAAAATTATCTATTAAACATTCTGTCAAATATTTTGAAACTAATTTGACTGGGCAGCAGCAGCGTCCAGTCAAATTAGTTTCAAAATATATACATAAGCTAAAATATTCAACAGCTTGCCTGTTTGTGTATAATTACCTTTAAATATATATCGATCCCAACACGCGCAAAACATGGGTGGAGCTTAACTTGAAAAGGGCGTGGTGTAGCGTGAAATGTATCCTTCTATGCTACTGTCTTAAATACTGCGTTAAATTTATGACATTCTGTAGTCCTGTCCAAGCCCATATAAATACGACATGCATGGTCGCCACCACGTTGTTATATAATTATAATGTATTCAACGAACGAATATGGAACGTTATCAAACTGCAATTGGAGGAGACCATTCGCCGCTTGATTGTGCGATATGATTATAGGAACTAATGAAACTCATGTATAATGTAATATGCCGCCAGTTGTCGCAGATCTATATCGCCTTCATCCATGGACTTGGATAAGATAGTTATCAGTGGATATGGTAATAAAATTCAGTTCAGTTCAGTTCAGCTAACAGTTTGCAGTTAAATTAGTTTTACAAATTTTAACATATTAATTATACTTTGGATCGTTGTTATGCCAGTATCCGATATGATTGAATTGGTTGATGCCATAGATATCATAATCTCTAGATGGCTTACGATGCCTTTAAACGCGTAACATTGTAGTTCAGCATATTTTGCCAGAATGCGCATGTCACGCGACACAAATATTTCCAGTTGTATTTTTTCGGCTGATCTCGTTTATAAGAGAATATTAGAACGATACCAAAATCTATTTTAATAATTGACTTAATCATTCGAATTAAGAAAAAAAATAGATTCTGGTATCATTCTAATATTCTCTTAGATCGGCCGAGAAAATACAACTAGAAATATCCGTGTCATGTGACAAGCGCGCTGAGACAAAATGTGCTGAACTATAATGTTACGCATTTGAAAGCATCGTAAGCCATTCAGACATTATAATATGATTTCATTGTGCATAAGCATTTGGAATATTCATGGTTTTGCTCAAATCGCAACAACTTTTGTTTCAACATCGTAATTTCGTGCTATGACGTCTTTTCGAAAAGTTGATGGTCATATTCTTATGATAATTTGACGATTGTTGTCATCTGTATAATGGTGAGTGGTCAAATGCGGCGAGATACTCTGTCACGCGCATTCGTGTTGTTCCGAACCCGGGTCACCCGCCGTCGCTGCAACTAGTCCCATAGTGATGGTATAGGAATGAGCGATCTAGAAATTATGATATCAGTGGTTGTTTTATTTCGGAAAGCAAAATGCTCAAGAATCCTGCAAATACATTCACAAGGTTGACGTGTTTTTAAAGATTCATTTGAAACGCCCCCATACCCATTCCAATATAAGGATCGCTGTTCTATTACATTATTATCGTAATCTAATCCTGAATCAGACCACCACCTGATCACCAATGATCTGCATGTAGGCTACACCACTACAATAGGCATAACTGCTATGTGTGCGTGAGTTCGTACCTTGGTGAGTGCGCACGTGCATGTGCACGGTGTATACGTGCGTGTGTGCGTATACCTATGTGACAGCCGACTGTTCAGTCAATGTGGTTCAATTAATAATGGCGTTGTCCCTCTTTTATGGACCATCTTAATCAAGAAGATATTCACAATCACGAGCCTCCGGTTAGCGTGTTGATGCCCTATATCATCTAGTAATCGAGGGATCTGAACTGTCATTCAAGTATCCGACGTCATAATTAATATACGTTCGTTATTGGCTGGCCTCATACTCAAATGATGTGTCCGAATTGTAATATCGTCAATGAATTACAATTTAAGAAACAGTAAATTGAAAATTTTGAAACTAATTTAATTTGGAACTGTTGCTGGTATAAACAGCAACAGCCCCCAGTCAAATTACTTTCAAATTATTCAACAGTTTATCTGTATGGTTACCTTGAGTAGTATAGCCGGTAGTAGAAAAATACCACCTCCCTCCACAGGCAACAGTTCCTCTAAATTCCTGACGCATAAGTTGCTGGGGCCACCACGGAACGGCTGCCAGGGAGGTAGGATCATCCCGACACTACTACTACCAGGGGCTGAACGCCCATTTAGAGACAAGCATCCACAGTGATATACACCACTGATCGCAATCAGGGCCGGCCTCTATCTATTCTGTGTAGGTTCAGACAAACACGTAGTCTCTGCCAGAGTCGCATCGGCATGATGGACCACCCATAGGGGTTTCCATCTACCTTGACAACGCTCACGTGGGAGGAGGCTAAAGTGATTAACACGTGAACCACAGCAGCCTCTGGCATGTTCACTTGTTACGCAGAGAATCTGGTGCTGAGCAGTGGTCTCCAGCAGACAACCACGGCCGACCCTCTCCACCCTCATAGAAGTGGCAGACAGACTCGATTTATTTACGTGGGTGAAAGCGGTCGTAAATGTTTCTCCACAAGGGGTCGACCCAAGGATTGTACTGGGGGGTCATCCCGGAAGTGGGCTCACTTGGCATCCAATATCATGGCAGTCTCAGCGCCATGTGCCACTGCTGTAGACGCCAGCACGAGCAGTATGATGAGAATCATGGCTGTATAGGAAGAGTTAAACTGAACAGAGTGAACCCCTCGAGAAATATCTGTGCCAGATCGAGCCCTGTTCCATCCGGATCGATAGTGATCTTCATCCCCTCAGGGGCAGGGGCTAGCTGCTTCACTCTGCCGCCGGCTAAGAAACGTAGCTCTAGGGCTAGTGAGTCCGACTCGCTGAAGCAGCTTAACAGCACCCTTGACTTTGGAGACATGTGACACACCATCTACGAGTAGGGTGCCCTCCTGGAGGTTAACAACTTCTTCTGGTCCATCGAATGGACGACGCAGCAGGAGCTTTCCACCTGTAACCACGTTCCGGTGACCCACCCTCGTCAGGGAGACACCTTCACCTATGTAGGTGAGGAAGGATGATCCCCGATTGTAGAGCTTTCGAACTGTCCCATTCTTTTCACAACAGTGGAGAGGGGAGTAACCTCTATGTCAATGACTGCGGGAGGTCTATATAGGGGCAACCATGTTTGCCAGTCACCCCAGGTCCAGCGCGGCACCACACTTCATTCTTCTCAAATATGAACTGCAGGTTTTTTGCCAGGGTCAATAGCAGGCCATCATGGGCCATTGGCAGGGCACTGCTCGAATAGGGTTTAACCAGATGAAAGCTGAGGTCGTTATCTAGGGTGTTGATGTCTGCCACCTCTGTATCCGAGAGCTCAATCAACGGCTCGAGGATGTACTTCCTCTTCGGGAAATCGTACCGAAACACGATCTTGTGGCCATCTATGTTGCAACCCAGGCGCGGCTTCGTCACATCCTTGAGGTCTGTGAGCAGCTCCACCCCATCACCACAAATGGGGTGGAGGGAGAATGCCTTTGAGCTTGCTTCGTACTGTAGGGCGAATGACTTGCCATCGCTCTCTTCTACCTTGGCAGCATCAACTGCGTACACATCTGCCAGGTCAGCAAGACCAGTCGAGTTAGCAAATATGGGTTCCATAGCACGCAATAGGCGGGGTTAAACAAGACATATAACCATGCCGATTGTCCGACTGCTGCTCTCCGGTGGTGAGAACGTAATCCCACCCTCTCTAGAGGGGAAACCGGTGGTACAGTACCGTGTAGAATGGGTCCTCTTCGAGGTGCCCCAGCAGGGCACAACATACATACACGCCGATGTGCTACATCAACCTCCGGGCAGTGCACACAGCAGCTCACTAGTAGAAGTCGGCTGGGACGTGATAGAGTATCTCCCAGGTGCCAACAGCAACCTATGGAAAGCTATCAGTCCCAGCCTGTTCACACCTGTAAATCACCTGTTTAACAGCCCCTCAATTAACATATATGCCAGCACGGATGGGATATCGGACGCCCATTTAGAGTTTACACTCTTATTACTCATTGACCGGACATGATATCATACCAGCATTAACTGACCTTGGCCGAGATGATGAAGAAAGAGGTTCGCCCTTCATGACCTCTGCACAGGTAAAGGCCTTGAACGAACAGAGGCTCGCACTGCAACAAGAAGGAGAGCGACTACAGCGGGAGAACTGGTATCAACAGAACACAAGCCTTGCAAGGAGGCGAAGGAGCAGTGAACATTTCCGATGCTGGCAGGCCCTCCTGGATGAGAGTAAGCGGGACGCAGGAGTCTTGACAGACGATGATGAGCTAGATGTATTCACAGACTAGGATGAGCCAGGTGGCTTCTCAGACGAGGATGAGCCAGATGTCATACAGTGCAAAGAGGAGATGGCGCAGAAGTGTAAGACCAAGAACACCATCCAGCGGCGGACCTACTATCTTGGGGATAAGGTGAAGTTCCAGATGTCACGTCTCAGAAAGCTACTGGCACCTGACATAGTGCTGGATGACCTCTGTTAAGAGACGGCTGTCTCGAAACCAGCAAGCTGGCACGGTTCGCCTGGCTCTCCAAAATGAACCCTTCTATGACTCATGAGCAGGTTTAATCTCCAGGTATACTATGGCAAAATCAGAGTGGCGGAAGCAACCAGAAATATACCCCTCCCTGACTGCTGACTAGGGGGTACAGTACACGGCTGGCGACTCCAGCAGATAGATACCATCAGACAGAATCGCGTCCATGAGGCAGTAAAGTACAGCAGAAAGCGCAGGCGATATAAGACAGCCTACAACGTCCTCGCACGTACAACCACTGCTGCGGGTGTGATTGGAGCCAGTGCTGGGATGGCAGCTGTGGCCACTCTCGTTACAGGGGTGAGGGCCATCGTCGCCATCCAGCTGGGTGGCGTGACACTAGCCGCCACTGTCTTGGCCACGGGCTTAGGGGTGGGGCAGCGGCAGATCACAATGAGGCTAGAGAAGCATGCTAAGTACGAGGCACTGGCACAGACTATGCTGCGGACTATCGACGAGTCTGTCAGCAAAGGTCTCGAGGATGGCCAGGTCACCGATGAAGAGTACCACCATATATTGAAGGTCCAAGCCCTGTACCGCACGGAGAAACCTAAAGTGCGACAGCAATACCTCAAAGGCTCCAACGGGCGGGTTGATATGGAGGAGTTAAAAAACGAG
This sequence comes from Chaetoderma sp. LZ-2023a, assembly GCA_034401795.1. Taxonomy (NCBI): domain Eukaryota; kingdom Metazoa; phylum Mollusca; class Caudofoveata; order Chaetodermatida; family Chaetodermatidae; genus Chaetoderma; species Chaetoderma sp. LZ-2023a. Next base: position 141,879,400 of record CM067369.1, on the reverse strand, counting down.
ATGTTATGGCGAGGTCGCCTCGCTGGTCTCTGGAGTCGAGACGACTACAAATAGTGTGCTGCCTGTACGGTAGCTTTAAGAACACCAGTATAGATGGCCTTCCCACTGAACCTCATGACAGTCATCCGGAGCCAACCGACCCTCCTGGGAACACCCTTGACTGGCCTGAGAGGTCTACTGGATGATATACCAGAGCTAACACAGTTCTCCATCACAGTGGATGGATGGTCCCAAACCAGCTTCTCCGTCAACCCATGACCGCTGACCAATGGCCCCATCACCATCAAGGATGCGAAGTAAGCTCATACTTGGATGGCTGCTCCAAGCCTCTCATACTGGAATCAACAGCTGAACTTTGCCATGTGGTGTGCCACGGCAGGATGTTGAGGAAGTTCCACCCTGCTTCACCCCTATTCTGGTACTCCTGAAGCTATGCTCATCGCCAGCTGTCTCAGATTCCACGTGTTCTTCATGGTGTGACGAATCCTCCATGAGCTGGGTGCAAGCCTCCCTGATACAAACGCCTTTGACCCACAGCTCAACAGTCATAGCATCTCAGCGGCCAGCAGACTACATAGAGAGTTCAGTGCTCACTCAGACTATCTGTGGCATGGTGGTGACATCAGCGGTCTAAGGGTTATGTACGGTGACCCGAGACGTGACTACTCAGGATTCCCCTATTGAACCGCACGATGAGTAGGCCGTCGGAAGACAGCGACATTCTCGTTCGATCCAGACTCTGACCCTGGAGTGCTGGTGCAAAATATGCATATAGCGTGAGCCCGGACATGTTTAAGATGTCTCAATAGATAGATGAATATTCCTGAGGACCAACCTGGCCACCTGGCAGACGCAGACTGGGAAGATCTTATTAGCTCTCTCGACAGGGGACGCAGACATTTAACCACATTGTATACTCCCTGCTTAAACAATAACGTCAACGGTACAGATCATGAAGCAACTGCCCGAGAGCCAGGCGAGTCTTCAGAAGGTGGAGAACCTGCTGCGAACCAAGACACAGAAGTTGCTGACCAAAACAAAAACTCTGGCAGGTCATGTCGCCAGTAACGTGGTGGCGAATGTGGCCGTGGTGAAGATGACAGGGGGAAGTGAGGTTCAGGGGGAAGTGAGGTTCTTCCTGCTGCCACTGCGGCTGTCCTCGCCACAGTGGTGAGTGGGCTGGCCGGGCACTGTCTCGGAATAACTCACTCCATCCCAAAGATCGCCCTCAGTGGTCCCGCCTACACTGTTGCCGCCAAGATCATGGGTGAACGTGTTACACTGATGGAGGCCACAGCTCTAGGGCTAGCAACGAGTGCAATGGCTGAGATCATCGTGGCCTACGTTTAACCCCTCTGAATAGTGAGAGATGGATCATGCGATCCCTGCAGCATATGAGGCATGGCATGCTGGAGGGAAGTGTGTAGCCCATAGTTGAGCATGCAGACTGAGGATTGCCAATGCCCATGATTGGTGGACCACCCACAAGGCGTGCCCCTGCAGAGAGGGCCAGTACCCTGACCACTGCTACCTATTCCCTTGGCCGACTGCGTGGTCCTCCTATGCCCAACTATTTCACTGGGGGTATGACTAGTAGGTTTAGGCCGTCTGCATACGACTATGACTCTGTCACTCACAGACCTAGAAAGCAAAGAGCTAGGCGATCTTGCTCACTTGGGCGAGGCACGCCTCGGTTCAAAGGACACTTTTGCCCCTATCTCCATCCTAGTCTACGATGAGAAGGGAGACCCACGGGAGAACCGAGGTACCATCCCAGCCCGAGATCTCTCTCATCGGGATCACTGATACGGTAGGACAATCGGCCATTAACAAGGCCAAGACAGTATACAAGGGGATGGGCATCAAGGAGAGGGCGACGATGCTCGGTATGCTCGGAGTCGATGAGGCTGGAGCCATCAAGGTTATGATTGAGTCACATGCACAGGACCTGGTTAAGGATCTCTTGAGACCACGGAGCATATTCATCCAGGATGGAGGGAATCTCAAGATAGGCACCCTCAGTCTGAACAGTATCACTGTCGATGGCCAAACAGGTGCAGGTGCTGTCGACAGCCTCCCGGCTACCAGAGGTGAAGAAGACAGGGTTCTTTAGTATGCCGTATAAGCCCACATGATAGTCATGGCTTTGCATGTATCATACGGATACTGGATGTACTAGACACTGTGGGTGCTGACACAGGCCCTCTACGCTATCTTCTCAGCTGCTGCTGGGAGTTCATGCTTGATGCCTCCATCACATCCTTCATATCCGCCGGAGGTGCAGGATTCACCACTCTGCAGGCGAAAGAGCTGGTGCAGGAAGTACTGCCGTTTAGTCTCCCAGATATAGATGAGGCTACCGCGGACCAAGTGCTAACCATCCTCCTCACGCATGTCTGTACCATTCGACAGTAGGCCGGCCGATGCTGGCCAGGTGGGGCTGATCATTGCCCCGTCAGGACACGGGAAAACATCTTGCTGCGGGCTATCCTGGCTGAACATCTACACTCTCAATACATCCTTCTGGTGTCTGACTCCGCCACTGATGCGGTTGAGAGTAATGATCAATGGTACAATGGCCCAATCACCAAGACACAGAACCTGCAAGCACTGATGGAGAAGCTGTTGGCAGCCCGACTGACAGAACCACTTGTTCTAGTTATCGATGACCCTGCAATGGACCTCTTTCAGAAGTACACCCATGAGATCTCACCAGACATCCGCCATAATGCCTGGTTGCTATACTTCAGCTCCAAGTGTGGACGTGCCCTGCTCGAGACCATATACGACAGCTTAACCCTCAAGGAGACCAAAAGGGACTTTATCGCAGGTGTACAGAGGGCAGCTGAGCTGTACTGCTTCATCTTCAGCAACAAGGAGACAGGTGAGCTGTCACACTTCAAGCCATCTCTGGAAAAGGCATATACCTTCACCTACAAGCTTAATCCAGCCAGGAAACTAGCCTGTTCTACACATCATCACTGACAGACTGTCGCAGCTGCCGCAACTTTTTTCATTCATCAGAAGGCTGTGCAGTCTCCGCTACTTCGTCTGCGGTCTCTGCTACCTCGTCAGATGCTTGAGGAACTTCGTCAGAAGCTTGAGGAACTTCGTCAGAAGCTTGAGGAACTTCGTCAGAAGCTTGAGGAACTTCGTCAGAAGCCTTTCGCTTAAACTCTAACCACTGAGGGTCAGAGTCTAGGGCTCTCTTCTTCTGGAACTTCTCATGGAAGATCCACTTTGTCCATGCACGACGAACATCTGACTTGCGAGCGGATTTGATGAGGTAGTCCTGGTAGTTATCTGGGAATTTCAGAAATGCTACCAGATCACTGGCCAATCTCCTGCACCCTTCTTCTTTGAAGATGTGCTCAACAGCCTCCTTGCGGCCAACAGTGACCCCCTCCTGAGTACCTTCTGCATGACCGGTGTCATGGCTCTCTGCTACAGTGGCACTGACCTCCTCCCTGAAGTAGTTATTTGCTCCAGACTGGAGGCTATCCAGCATATCTCGCTCTTCCTGGCTATGGAGGCTAAATATGGCAGCCCACTTCCCGACCGTTAGTAGATCTTTGGGGTCGACCCTCGCCCTTTGGAGAGCTAGAATAACAGGACTGTTGGTTTGGGCCACAGGAGGTAGTTCGAGTGTTCTGCCCTGGGTGCTGCCAAACTCCTGGTAGAGTATCCGAGTCAGGAGTTCCCTTGTACTATGAGCTGGCGCTCCTTCCTCTATGGTGGCCAGTATCTCTGCATCAGACGGAGGTGTGACCTTGGCTCGATCGTGGATAAAGTTGATGTCACGTAGCAGTCCTCGGACCCTGTCATAGTGGGACAGTGCACACTGTGGCTGTCGTGCCGACTTGTCCTGCTGCCTATAGACAATCTGCTTGAGAACTTTACCAAACATGGCAGCCGTTTAACCCCTCTATATACCCAGACCTTAAACATGCTGCAGTATGTGCAACATCCAGATGGGGCCATTGAACCCGCGACATCGCACCGCACTGATCCACGGAAGGACTGCCTGATGGTCATTCGACCCAGTATACACGATGAGAACCCGTTGTCCGCTGCTGGGAAGTACATTGACTTTGCAATATCAGCACAGATCCACAAGATCAAGAGCATGACGCTCGAGTTCAAGCTTCAGAGTACAATAGAACAGACGGTAGAGCTCCCGCAGGTTCTGAACAAGTTGGAGATCGTGCAGAGCAACAGCACCATGGACACCACCTATGTGAACGATGAGTACCGGGTCCTACGTCCGCTGGCTCGTGGACCAACCTTCTATGTGAAGGGAAAAGGGTACTACGCTCTGGGGTACAATGAGGGGTTCACAGAATTCTAACTACGGCAGTTCCACTCTTAACCCTCCTCGAGAATACACACGTGAATCTGGCTGCCATGCAGGATAGGCTGTTCCTCCGGGTGTACACTGAGCAGCTCACAGATGTGATGATGAATGCTCCAAGACTTCATGTCTGGCATGACGAGAATGACCAGAAGCTGAAGCAAACGGGTTCCAAACAGTGGATCGTGCATGTGGAGTGAGAACACCAGCAGGTTCAAGCCACAGCTAACCAACGGGAAGAGCTGACATTGCATCGTGGTGCATCAGATTGTGTCGCTGCTGTGGCCCTGGTTCAGAAGGGAGGAGCCATCCAGCAGGTGGATAAGCTAGACGACTTCAAGCTTGTGGTTGCTGGGACCAATGTTCTTGGCGAGGTACACGAGCTGGCAGATTTCCAACTCTACAGACAGAAAACTAAGTCATATGCATTTCTGCGCCTAACCAGTGGAAGAGACGACCTCGAGTGGGCACTCGAGCGCCGTCACCACCTCCGGGCAGGGATATCCCACCTAATCATGGCAACTGGCTCAGCTTCAACATCGGAAACCTCATATCTGGGACTCGCTCATTAGGTGTGATGGTACTTTACTGTGGCTATGCTAAGGTATGCGTATCGAACACATCAGGTATTCAGCTTGAGCTTGCGTGGCGCATGACTCCTGTCGTCACCACTGCAGCTGCCACCACTACTATAAGCTCTGCTGTCTTCTGACCTGTCGATGCTTCATAGTCAAGCGTTGGCTCAGATATCTTTACAGCCTCGTAGTACTCATCGTGACTCCCATCTGCCTCTTTGAGTCTCTGGTTGGCCTGAGCTCGGACTTGGCGTCGGCGTGCCTCCCTCTGGCACATATGCTCTAGGGCTTTGCTGTACTTGAACTTCTCCTTAGACAGCTTCTCCATTGCCTAGTTATGATGCTCACGCTCGGCCTCTGCCATCTTCGAGTCCCCAGTTCGCTAAGGCAAACACGCCCGCATTCAAGATTGTGGATGCCATGCTATAGACTACAGTTTAAATCTACCATATAGCTGTCCCTCAGCGACGGATCGCCAGAGCGATGTATGAACCAGAGGCTTATGAAGATCCAGTCGAGGATAGAGATGACGAGGACTATGAGGAGGACTATGATGAGGATGATGATGCAGACGACTACGATGTAGCGGAGACCACGGGTGAGTATGATGATGTAGAGCCTGAATCCCGCAAGCTAGTACACAGAGCGAAAGGAATCTATCGCACTTACGTAAAAGGTTTTATCGGTCCGCTGGCAAGAGTTGGGGCTCTGATTGCTCTGTTCACAATGAAGGCTAGCAAGACAGTCCGCAAGATCACCAACAATGCTCTCCATGGGGTGGAGAAGATTTCTGAAGCCATACCGGCTATCGCCTCAGGAGTAGATACGTTCTTCAGAGTCGCAGGCCCTTGACTACCGTACGTTGCCATAGCGCTTGCGGCCATCTGGGCCGCCGAACATTTAAGCCATACTATATAACGATGGCATCTCTGTACGACCTGGTCAAGGCCCTTAACTTCCGAGGGTTGGTCGATAAACTACCATTCAGTGAGGATCCAGCAGAGACTAGACGCCGGTGTACCGTGGTGTTTGAGGAGGTCTTCATTGATAGTCGATTGAATGACAGCCATCTGTTCATCTGTTTACAGTTCGCCCAGGCCATGCATGACAGGACGGGGGTGGACATCAGTGATAAAATCAACCAGGCCATGCGTGACAGGATGGGAGTGGACGTCAGTGATGAAATCCGGGAGTTTATCAACAGTCTTTCTTGAGGAACTCTACTATCAGCCTGGGGGATATTACTGTGAGCCCCCTCAACTACTCGAGGCTGCACGTCACAAGGGCCACAACTTCACATTGGAGACAGTTGGCCAGTGGCTCAGCCACAAGGCAATGTGGCAGATATACAGACCTCGTCCACGGCACATCAGGCATGCACATTTCCAGGAATCTGTCCCGAACAGAGTTCACCAGGCAGATGTTCTATTCCTTTCACATGACTCGGTTGGTCGTAAGTATGTCCTCACCATCGTCGATGTCGCCAGCAGATACAAGGCGGCAGTACCGCTCACAGACAAGTCAGCTGGCCAGGTGGCCCAGGCATTTCAGGGTGGCTTCGGAAAATCCCCTCCAGTGGCCGGAATTGTTGCAGGTGGATGAGGGTAAGGAGATCAGAGGGGAGACTGCAGCCCTCATGCAGAAACATGGTGTGGCAGTTAGGCGAGGTGAGATAGGGCATCACCATGGCCAGGCTATCGTTGAGTGGTGGAATCTGACACTGGAAGAGAGACTGTTCCCACACCAATATTCCCAGGAAATGGCCACGCCGAGTGAACGTTCTAGAGTATGGGTGAGAGGGGTGCCTGCTGTGGTGGAGAGATCCAATGCCGAGGTTACTAGGCTAATCAGGAAGAAGCCGGTAGAGGCTATCAGACACTCTGCTGGTCACAGCCATAAGAGGAGCGCACACGGGAGAGGAGTGCCTAGCCCCTGATGCTCTGGTTCGGTACCTGTATGAGCCTGGTGAGCTGGAAGGTGGTCGACGGCGTGCAACAGACCCTAACTGGTCGATAGATGTTCACAGGCTTGACAGGTATGTGGAGGCGGAAGGGCGGCCTTCACTGTACTACCTGGCACGCCAGCACGGAGTGCCTAGGCGACCATTCGTCATAGAAGAGCTTCAGCTAGTCCCTGAAGACACACAGCTACCACCCCATGAGGTGCTAGCATGATACTCGATGGGCTCGGTATGGACCCCATCTGACGGCACATGACGCTTATCATAGCAAGTGGAGAGTCCAAGTTTTTCCTGCGCATACGTCACCATACCCTGGTTGCGCATGCGTAGGCCTCGATTGGTGGCTCTGTCCACCCCACCATGGAGGGCGCTGTAGAACTCTGCCATGAGATGTCATTCTGCCATTTAGACATTCCCTTGGTCGAGCATATCAGCTGCAAGTTTCTGCTGTTCCAGCGGTCTTTTTCTCCACGTAGTAGCACTTGGAGCAGAGAGCAATACCACGAGTGCCTTCGAACTCGCGATTGAACAATCCCGAAGTGCGGTTAGACCATTTGTGCCATGCCAACCAGTCCGGTTTGCAGGCCTCATACTCCGTTTGCATCTCTGGGCGTATCACCTCATCGAGGTTGGAGCCTGCTATGGCGATATAGGCAGAATCGGTGTCCATCTGCAGGTACTCGAAGCTGTCATGAGCTACGTAGCGGTCGAGGAAGTCATAGTAGAACTCCAGCATTCGCAGCTTCGCCAGCTCGTATACTGCTATACCCACCTGGAAAGGGGCGACGAATGGTGATTTTAGCCTTACGGCTCTGCAATTCGTAGGAATCCCCGATCTCCTCTAGATCCTCGAACCATGCGCTATGCAAGGCTCTGTCTACTGCTCGTTCATCCTTAGTGAAGCTCGTGTTGGTATGACGTTCTAATGCCTCGATCAGCTTCCCATATGCACTGTTGCCGAGGAGTTTGAAGAGATCAGCCAACAAGGCTTTACTTTTGTCAACATCCCAGGTACGACGTGCCTCAGTAACAGAGTCTACAAACCATTCAAAGGGTTTCTGTGAGGTGTAGTCTATAGTGCGATAGATAGCAGTAATCTCTAACCCGTGGGCAAGGAACCACTTGAGAGTTGGTGCATACAATACCCTCTTCTTACCAGAGAGTGCACCAACGAGCTTGCTAGTTGTAGACTTTTTTCGACCTGTTTTATCAAGGGATGCAAGCGTTTCCGAAGGTATAGCCTCTTCTGGGATCCCACGATCTCCTCGAACTTTGGCCATAACACTTTAGGTACCTCGATGTCGTCCTCAGCAAACCGGACCAATGATCTGCTAGCAGATCCTGCGTAAAGCATTCAATATCACTGCTTACACGCGCGCCCCACCGTCATACAGGTTTTTTACCACAAGGCATTGCTTGGGCCATGGTTGACAGATACAGAGCATTTGCATCATAACCAAGTAGACGTTGACATACTCGCTTACCTTGGCGAATTCGTGTAACCCCAGCCTCGTGATATCTCGTGAACACAATGCTCGGACCACCAACAACAGCACCCTTTAACATCTCGTAAGCTTCCTTGCCTGGAGAGTAAAGGGTAATATCCAGCTCATGTTCAGCAGTACCACGAAGTAAGTACTGAAACGACACACCAGGAAGTGACACCGCATCCTTCAGAATGTCTATACCTCGTTCTGTGTTATCCAACCCAGTGTACCACAAGCGTGCGTCCAGATGCTCTCAGTTTCTCGTCTCCCATGATCATCTTGCGGTATCTTTGATCAGCATCCTCAGCTCCCTGCGGGACTGCTAGACATCTCCAGAGGCACATGTTATCCTTGTAGATATCGAGTGCCACCATTCCTTTCCTCCATCGGAGGCTGGCGGTCGGTGACAACCTTTACCTCAACGTTGATTGTTTTGACGAAGGCCCACGCGGTATTGGGCCGAGTGATATTCTCTGGATCGAGGCGGGCTTGCTCTCTGCCCTCCACCCAAGTCTGGGTCTCTCCTAGTGTATTCATCCAGGGACTTCCTGGAACATTCTTGTGGAAGAGCATTACCCTACCATCCTCGATGTGGCGGATTCGATAGGTGTGAGTATACCGAAGGTAGAAGGCGTTCTGAACAGTCTGCAGCTTCTCCATGATCCGACCTGTAATGTCTCCTTCTAGCCCTCTGAAGAATGTACAGCATACTGTTCGCCGTCCTCTCTCCTCTGTCTCCCTCTCACCGCGATGCTCGTTGAGAATCTGCTGACATTCTCGCCTCATACTCCGGGCTAAGGTTTCAGATCTCGGTCCCCTCATTAATCGTCTTCTGATTCGGTCTAGAAGAGGTAGGCGTTCTTGTGGATGGCTTGCCATCCGAGTTGCTACAGCTTTGGCCCGTAAGCTGACATTCGTCTCCTCATACAACCGACGACTCTCACGGAGCCGCTGTGCTTTCTTGTGAGGGTTCCATGGATCCTCAGAGGTGATCGCCGGAAACCCCCCTGTCTGTTTTGCTCGGGAGAGTCGCTTTAGCCACTCCTCGGCAAGGGTGGGGAGTCGCTTTCGCCACTACTCGGCATTGGCGTGTGCAATCATCTGGAGCAGGTCGGCTTTGCGGGCCTTAGAATAGCCTCTAAGACCGAATTGCTTTACCATCACTCGAAGCTGTGTTACAGTAACCATGTTGCAAGGTCTATATTTAGATCTTCAACATTTCTGACTTACAGTAACCCTGATGAAAGGTCTATATATTAGATCTTAAACCTCTCTGACCCTCTTCGAGGGTGTTACAGTAAGTGGCGATCAGTACCTGTGGGTGGTGTATATCCCTGTGGATGCCTGTCTCTAAATGGGTGTTCAGACCCTAATATGTGTGGCGATCAGTACCTGTGGGGGGTGTATATCCATATGGATGCCTGTGTCTAAATGGGTGTTCAGACCCTATTATGTGTGGCGATCAGTACCTGTTGGTGGTGTATATCCCTGTGGAGGCCTGTCTCTAAATGCGTGGCATGACGCGTTTAAGTTCTTCCATAACTAAACTGAACTGTCTCCTGGCGCGGATGGGCGGACAGACGGGTGAGCTGATGGGCGGGGATGAATGGATGGATGGATGGATGGATCGATGGATGGATGGACGGCAAGACGGACGAACAGACTGATGGACGGATGGAAGAACTGACGATGAACGACGGGTAGACTACAAACGACCACCATGACATAAGCTCACTTGGACCTCCTAGTAAAGTGGTGCATAATACGAGCATTGGATGTATCACGAGATGCATTGCTGAACATATCAGGATTACATATCGAACTAGCATGTCCTAAAATATGAACAATCATCTAGGGTTAATTACAATTTCTGTTAAATATTTTGTAGCTAATCTAACTGGAACCCATTGCTATCTCTGACAGCAACAGGCTTTAGACAGACCAGCTTTGAAATATACAACAGCTTATCTAGATAGCTGTCTTGAAACTGATCTTGGACATCATTGATGAACGAGTTTGAACAATATTATCTCTTTAAACGCTTTGCATGACTGTGTGTCAATTTCTTATTATATTATATCAAATCGTGATGTATCATAACTGTCGAAACATCGTAGACACATGTAAAATTACACGTCTGTCATAGGCATCGCGTAACAGTGGTGTATTAGGCTGTCAAGACCATGGACATTTTCAGTTTTAGCCATGACCCGCCCAGCTCTAGCTAAGCTCCACCCACACTTCGCCGTGTTGAGAGTAATCGATTCCAGAATGCAATGACTATCAGTTTCCTGAAAACTATAAAGTTAAGTTGTTGAATATTTTGCAACTAATTTGACTGGGTGCTGTTGCTGCGATAGGCACCAACAGTGTCCAGTCAAATTAGTTTCAAAATATAACAGAATATTGATTAAATAGTAACGGCTTACAATTCGTACAACAACGCATAATCCGTCTTCAACTATGCGTTCGTGACGTACTTATCTAAGTCATTCATGATGTCATAATACCGTCATTGATTGTGATGTCGTTATATGCGTCACGTACTTGATTATAACGTCATCTGATGGATGGATAAACTGGAAAGATCCATTCACATGTCATCACATACTGTGCTACATTGCCACAGTTCCGTGCACTACAGATTTGATAACTGACATTTACATTGACGTTTACATCCCTTCTTACAATTGCCGTGGGCCGGTTCATAGCACGACATGGATGCTTGTGTTAGTTCAGGTCAGAATGGTTTCCATCCAAAATTCCATGCAAACCAGCCCCAGAGTCCCGGACTAGGTAATGGAGGAATCAGGTTTTAGCCAATCCCCGCCCAGCTTTATATATCTTCCACCCACAATTCTCCCGCGTTGAGATTGAGCGATCCCTGAACTCTCTGACAATCAATTTTCAGAAAAACTGTAGAGGTAAGTGGTTGAATATTTTGAAACTAATTTGTCGTGTTGCTGTTGCTGCCTATGCCTATTAATACGGTTCGATTAGAAACAGAAATTGTTGTACTTTGATACTGTTTCATATCGTCCCAAATATATCGATTTCGGCCGATATCAAATTTGACATTGGTCCCCTGCGCCGTTGGCCATCGGGCGCGCCGATATCAAATTCGATATTGGCCCCCTGCGCCGTTGGCTATCGGGTGCGCCGATATCAAATTCTATATTGGTCCCCTGCGTTGTTGGCCAACGGACATACGTAGTCCTTGTAACATGTGTCCCAGTCAGCATGGCATCCGCACTACCTGGTGTCGCAATCTCGGCTTCTACAAGTGAAGCCACTCCCCTGAAGGCAATCTCTGAGTAAGTTTGGAATGCTATCTCTACATATTAGCAAAATATTATCACCACGATTTTGTCCGTGAGTTTCTCGCCAGACCCACTGTACCTGTTTAGCAATATCAAAAGTGGCTGGTTTGCAGCAACCACGAGAATCTGTGTACGATCTACGTAATACACTGCACACTTAATCATATCCATTTCATGTCTCACAAGACAGATGAAGAAGCGCTACATTTGCAAGCATTTTGTCCATTAGTGGCTGTAGCCAGACATAATACGCAGCCCACGTCACGACGGATAGTCACCAGTGTTTAGTTGGGGTTTGTTAAGTAAATTCTCCATTTGGGTCAATTAGTGTTGTTCTTTATGATATCTTCACAGAGCTTGACTGGATCATGGTTTACATCCCCTTGTTTGACAGGCACAACACCCACCAGCCGTTTACAAGCAGGTGGCGCCCTGCTGTAAGCGGATTAACATAGATACTACCTTGAAATCCAATCTAGTATCATCTGGTGATGGTAATGATGGGAAATATGGATTCCTTGACCCAGACAATGTATGTTTTGCCACCGGGATCGCATTTCTATGTCCTCTAGGAGATAATATATTAGTGAAAATAGCTTTCCATGGCGGCCACCTTGAAATTTAAGATGGCGGCCAGATACAGTGTCGATATGGATGGGCACCTCTTCTTAAATGAATCTCCCTGTCCTCCCGGACATCTGTGACAAATTTCACACACATTTGTCAGAAGGTGTACAATTCCTCTAATAAATGGTTCTTAGCCGCTGTACTAACTCGAGCTTGACCCTGCCTGACAACTTCAAGTTTGTTCATTCCGAACCTCAATCCAATTATGTTCAATATATTCAACAGTAAGTTTACTTTGTCTTGGAAACATTCAGTTATTTCTTAGCAGTAGGATACTGTATATGCCTATGTTGCCTTCTAATTTACCATGGAAACTATTTAATCATTTGAATCAGAAAGACAAGATAATGAAAATCAATCATTAGTTAGCCGGTTTGGGTTGAATATTTTAAACCTAATTTGACTGGGATATTTTGCTGACCAGGTCAGCGGCTTGAAAATATTCAATAACTTAGCTGTAGGCTTAAAGTTATATAAAATTGATGTTTTCGTCATCGAAGCATAGTGCTTAACGTGCTAAGAAATGTCCTTTGAGAGCACCAACTGTTGGTTTCTAAAAACAGATTGTCTCGCAATAATTACGTTGACAATGGAAGTGGCTTACTGTTGGGTATTATATGGGTAGCTGGTCTTCCAGTCATGTCTGGCTCGACCTGGATTATCTCTATATACCGCCACCTGGGGATAACGTAATTTCACATAATTCACTCCACGTACTAAGTCGATATTTGTTTGCGGCAGACATCGGCTCTTTGCCATTAGATACGAAGATTAAAATATTCCCTGTATAAACGGAGGTGTTAATCTTTATTATTCAGAAATCATGGCATATGTCCATCATCGGTGTGTTTACCATGCACCAAGGTTCTCATCAGATGAAGAGGAGTAGACGTGGGTGTATGCGTGCATGATAACTCGGTCATCCTGCTCAAACACAGCTAAGCGGTCCCGTGTCCCAAATTTTCGACCCGGATGAATATACCTATCGAATCTTATTACAGTAATTACCAATGGCATGCTTACCTAAATTCTGTATTATTAGATCATAATATGACTAAATCTGATCACGAAAATCAAAATATTTGCTTATTGAATGTCTGTTAGCAGGCCAAGAAAATTGTATTTTTGAAAATTTACCACAGGAATAACTTGCTCTGTGTGCACATGCATGCACGCATACATACACGCATGCTTGCGTGCGTGTGTGTTTGCGTGACTGTGGGTGCGCAGGTGTCTGCGTGCGTGCGTGCGTGCGTGCGTGCGTGCGTGCGTGCGTGCGTGCGTGCGTGCGTGCGTGCGTGCGTGCGTGCGTGCGTGTCTGCCTGCCTGCCTGCCTGCCTGCCTGCCCGACTGCCTGCCTGCTTGTATCTACAAAACTACTGATGCGATTTGACTCAAATATTAACAAAACAAATGACCTTAACGTGAAAGAGAATTTCCAGACTTTGGTCATAATTCGGATAAAATCTTGCATCCAGATCGGATCAAATTATGGATACCTCGGGAAACATTGGTCCAATTTGGTTTAAAATCTTAACGCAAGAAAGAGTGCAGACGTGCACTAGGATTTCACAACATTGGCCATGTTCTAAAAAATCTTAACAATCCGGAAATTCGGAAAAGATTTTACAATGTGACAAGGAGCGGGTGGCGCGGGTTCTAACGGAGAACGGAAGTGTGCGCCAGAGATCAGTACCTAATGTTCGGTTAGAAATATGCTATGAAGCAAGCTGTAAAAATGGCGACAAGTGAGTGTCTTATTTGGGGCATAATCAACCAAATTATGCATAGAAAACAAAATTAACATTCGATGCCCACGGGACCTTATAATTCAACGTAGCCCTCACACCCCACCCCCACTATATAGACAAAGTACAGGAAACACTCGTTTAAACAGTATAGAATGGATCATATACACATTTGGCTATTGCCCGCCCATCTGTAGCTAAGCTCCGTCCACGCATGCCTTGCGCGTGTTTTGATCGATTTATATATATATATATATATATATATATATATATATATATATATATATATATATATATATATATATATATATATATATATATATATATATATAGACTTTGAATCCTGAACTCACAGACACCCACCACGGAATGAATAGAAATCGTCGATTGTTACGTCTAGAATTTGAACATCAGGTTTTAGCAAAGCGAATTCGCCATAACTACCGCTAGAATATCCCCTGAAGTGTAATTAATATCTATTCATAAATAACAGATGAGTCACAATTTTAACATATAATACCCGGAGTAGCGTTCTAACGCCTAGAATATTCTCCTCAAATTTTATCCAGATCTGTTCATAAATTCCGGATTAGGGTGCTTTATAAATTCACCAGGATGCTGAGTCAAAAATTGGGCTCCGTTTAATATTTTAGTACTTATTCCCTATCTCCAGAAAATGCGCGTGACGTTGTAGTGATATTTTATGATAGTTGTATGAGGAGTAAAAGAAAGAAAATTTCCAGAGCCACAAAAACAACAAACAATGACGATGACATGAACAAGAGATTGAGATCCATGAGTTGGACAGCGTTTAGTAGAAAAAGCAGCGATAACTTTTGTTCGGCTCGCCAAATAGAGCCATCCAAGAGTATCCTCCCTTGCTTGAAAAAAGATGTTAAATCCATAGCTTCGTGCCGAGAATACGTCTCTAAAGTAATGACCGGCCAGAATGTTACATCACCATAACGACTAGACTCTTACACAGAGCCCACTTCGGAGACCAGACCCGTCGGAATCCAATCAATCTATGTCAGTTGTGGAATTGCAAACGTGCCACTATAGGCTGTGGTGCCCTTGCTATCATATTAACATCTGCATCACTAGCTTGATACAGCAACAGGCGCCTTTCAAATCGGTTTCAAAGTAAGCCTATTTAGCAGGTTATCAGGAGAGCCAGCCTGAAATTCGGATTCTGGGATATCATGATTCAAAGGATCAAGATCCGTATAAGCATTCATGTGGCATTGCATGCCTTTGCTGTGACATCTCTGCCTGGACCGCCTGTTTTTCAAAGTATGCAGTAGGTCATGGGTATGGTCATGGGAACACGAGCTGAATGGGACTAAGTATAATTATACCAAAAAGAATCCCCAGTAGTACAGCTAAATGAATACATATATTCAGTCTTCCTAATCACCCCCAAATAGCCTCCTTCTCCCTGGTAGTTACCGCCCTTTCCTCCATCCATGTCCCTACTTTCCACTAAAGCGACCCATGTCTGTTTGCTTATCATAAAGGCAACTTGTTATGAATAACCAGAGAGCTATTTAGGCGACTTAGTGTATGCATCTAATCTGCTCCAAACATCTGATTATTGGAACTTCGAAACTGACGATACCTGCTGGTGGGTGGTGCACCAATTGCAAAATAAGTCTCATGATGAGACATTTACTTTTTTTTAATACAGAGTGTACGAGTCAAGTCGGTGAAGTCTGTAGAGTTTGAAACTTCAATGGCCTGTGCTTTCCACCTGTTACTTTGCTGCTGCATTGAAATTCGTGCAAGATCAACACCCACCATCCCACAACCACCCCCGCACCCTCCATCCCCACCCCAACCCAGTGTCAATACTTGGTATGCCGCCAAAGATGGAATATGCCGACGATGTGGACTTCATAGACGAGGAAAATAAACCCCTTGACGCACTTCTCCCAATAGTTGCAAGCAAACTAAAAATTGAGAATCTCTTTATGAATGAATCCAAAACAGAGTTCACCCACACATGTCTATCTGCAAGGCATGAAACTAAAGAAAATGACGATCCACTTCGTGGCGCCGAACCATGGAGGAAAAGTAAAATCCTGGGCTCACTGCTTTGCAGTACTACTCACATTGCTGCACACTGCGTCATGGGCAGCATAGCTTTCCAGTCCATCTGGAAGCCATGGATTCGTAGATCAAAGATGCCCTTGATAAAAAGGCTACGTTTATACAATGCAACCTGTGAATCATTGATGCTGTATAACTGTAACAGCTTGCCAGCTCCAAAGACAGCTCTAGACAAACTCGATGCCTGCCACCGCAACCACCTACGCACCATCACTGGACACCGATGGTCAGCCAGCATAATCCCCAATGATGCACTATACAAGATGTGTAATACGTTGCTGCTGTCTGTAAAAGTCGCCCAGCAAAGATGGTCCATGTTTGGGCATGTGCTAAGGATGCCAGAAGAGACACCAGCACAGATAGCCTTGGAATTCGCCTTACTCGGAGTCAGCAAATACAAAGCTATGAGAAAACGCCATTGTATAAATCTGCTAAGCGTGCTACGAGGTGACCTCAAGAAAGCAGGACTTGGTAAGCTCAAGTCAAGAATGGACCTGGGGAAGCTAAGGATTTCGGCTGAGGACAAGACACAGTGGGAAAAAGCGAAGAAGGACTGATTACATATGTAGGATGTTTCTACTACTACAGCCGCAGAATACAGTAATCATACATACACTATAACGACCTAAATATACCTGCACCGACTTGTGACTACATCTTTCAAATCCTTTTATGACAACTTACTAGAAACAAAGAACGCATAGCCTTTTCACTTCTATTTATTAATATGTAATCCCATGAAGAACATTGATAGGTTACACTGTCTAATAAATGTGAGTGCAAATGAATCTGCAATTATTGGAATTGCAGACATATACATGCAAATTGTCAAATGTTAACCACATAATTTTTAGAACTACACATTTCTTGAAAAGCAGACAAGCAGTGATAACGGATGTGATGTAGGCATATGAATTAAACTATATCCAATTTATTTATCAGGGTCATATTTCTAATATGGAAGAAAACATGCAACTAATATTCATCGAAATTCAAACACCGAAAGGCAAACACTGAATCCTAGGATCCGTTTATAGGCAGCGATAGGGAACACCTTATTGAATTATTTGGGGTTGGGGGGGGGGGGGACATGTTGGGAACTATACAGAAGGAAAGATAGAGTAAAATCAACATCATAAAGCGAATATAGTGATTATCTCCCAAATGGTTATTACTCTTCTTTGCGCTAACCCCGTCAGCAGAAAAGAAACTCTTACATTTTGCACACACTAAATCCTGGAAAAAGTGCTGGCCTGGATTATTTCAAATGGAGTATTTTTAAACATTACACATTAGCAATTAACCTATCTTTTACACATTTTTCTCAAACATAAAAGCCGCACGAGTAACACACATATACAAAAGTAAAGGATTAATCTAATGTTACAAAATAAAGGGCTATCTCAATGCTTCACCTTTCTTCAAAATTATGTAAACGGCTTAAGTCATTGTAATTATTTAGACACCAAGTCAATCTTGTATACATCGGAATACTGGTTCAGGGAAAATAATTCAACAACGCTAAGACTAATAGAAATTACAAAAACCGATAATTGATTCTATTAAAAAATAAAAAATATATAATAACAAGATGGATGAAGGGTGTAATATCTCGCATGTAAAGGCATGGATAGTGCGGATTGCCAAACCAAACTTGCCATTGCTCATAATGCATAGTATTCATGGAGGCATCAACAAACAACAGTACTGTAATCCATCAAACATGACAAATTTTGCTAAACTTTAAATACAGTCTGATCCAGAAACGATTCCCATGGAATCAATAGGGAAGTCCCAAGGACATAGCCTCAAGACAGAACCGTGAATCCTAACCGCTCACTGCGCCTGCCGTGTAAGCACCACAAGCCTAGCTAAGACAAACAGGTAGACAAATGGTCTACAATATATCAAAACCATTAAGAAATAGGAATAATTCCCAATCATTAAAACTACTAATGGTCCAGCAGTTTGTATGAGTAGCATGAGTAGTAGGGTCGGGATTAAAATGATACCACCTCCCTCCTCTGGCAGTCGATCGGCGATCCGCGGCTCCCACCACCCTCTCAATTCCTGAGGCACAGGAAATTGAGACATGGGCCACACAAATACATACTCCCAGCTATAACATGCATTTTTGCAATGCACAAGGCACACACACCACAGTTGGGCTCTCTCTTTCTCTCTCACACCCTGAATGATGATATCGTGCGGGAGTTTTTCTATCCGTGTTGCTATTCCAGTCGACTGGTGTGTGCGTGTGTGACGTGCTGTAACCCTACACTTGGGGGGGGGGGGGATCTGGTAGCGCTTGATTTTCTAGTCATTATACCTCTGCACCCTAGTGTATTAGGGCTCAAAATGAGGTCAAATTGGGGTCAACTGGGGTAAAATGATTGGAGTTTTTCATTCTTTTGATAGCACAACCCTCTAATTAGCACCTGAAATCATTCTAATGTTACACCGGCTTATTTTAAGGTTAAATCGACTTGAAAATCCCTATTTTTACTAAGCATTATAGAGTAAAACGAAAAATTTACATACGTTTTTCTAGAATATAAAACAATGACAATTAAAAAACCATTAATCCTCTCATTTATAAAGCCATGTTCTTATGTAGGCCTACATGTACAAAGAGCAACTTAGTGTAATCTAATAGGATAATTCACCTTTCCAGAGTATCCACCCATCATATGACGTCATAATCAACTACGTGATGTGTAGAATGACATCATAATGATTGACGTCGTGAATGACGTCGATAAGTACATCACGAACGTATATTTGATGACGGTCTATGCGTTGTTGTACAAATTGTATGTCTTTACAAATACATAGGCAGAAACAGCACCCAGTCAAATTAGTTACAAAATATTCAACAGCTTCCCTGGGTAGTTTTCGGGAAATTGATAGTTAGAGCATTTGGGGATCGATCAATCCCAACACGGCGATGTGTGGGTGGAGCGTAGCTAGTAATGGGCGGGGCATAGCTAAAAATGGAAAGGTCCATTATGTTTGGGCACTTTTAGTGGCAGTCTTGATCACGGTTTGGACCCCTGCTTTTGGATTCCTACACCAGTCCCTTCCCAAACATTTGCATGCCATAGTTACAGGGCAGATCACTTTTTGTGCACATACATTTCCTATTTTGGCATTTACAGCCTGACTGGGTGCATCAACATGTAATCAGTTGTATACAGCTTGCGTGGACCGGTTCTTTTGTAAGTAGCAAAGGGGAGAGTGAGTTGTTCTCTATTATCGACCCACGTAGTGTATGTGATGGGAGCTCTGACCTTGGAACAGGAGAGTCCCCATCCGTAGGTCTGGTAGTAAGCTTGTTTCAGATGCTGGATCAATGCATCCTGTGTAGGAGGAAGGTTATCCAAATTTTTCTTTCCTTGATGGATGAGGGCACAGCGCACTGCATGTATTGTCATTACAGTTTTGTTTGAACAATATAGGCGGCAAACATAAAAGTCAGCTTTGGACCTCATCTCTGGTCTGGGAATCACATATTCTCCAAATTTATGTAGCAATGCAGGATTACCGTGGAATACTTTCCACGCCGTTTTCTTTCCAATTGAACTAAACTGACTAGTGGAATCACATCCAATAATTGCATGAAATGCTATTAGACTTTCTCGAACATCATCTGTGCAATAAATCTTATGAACAGCTATGTGTCTTCTCTTTACCAATGTTCGAGCTTTTATCCACACCTCTCAGATGTTGGTAGAATGCAACTAGAACAAATACATCAGTAGCCTGGGAATGTACAATAACTCGTTCATACACTGCAGCATGGGCATGGGCAGTGTGCATGACTATCATTGTATCTGCCTCCTCATGTGTGGAGGATAGATGAGACACATCACTTTTCAATGAATAATATACTTTGTTACTATCCTCAAATCCACCACTTAATACCAGCTCTCTGCCATTATCAAGAAGATGCGTACATAGCTCCTTCGAATGGAACTGCTAAACGTTGGTCTTGTTTGGTCAAGATTTATTAAGTTCTTCCAATTGGCAGTAGAGTGCATCATCATAGGTTATGACGGAATGTCTGACCAAGTTTTTCAGTCATTACAGCACACGGATCTATCCATTTAGTATCAAAATCATTAGCAGGGCATTTATGATCTGAAGATACCTAATAATAGTTTGTGGATGATTGGCTTGCGAGACACGTTGGTTATAACCACTCCAGTTAGGAACAAGCTGATCATCATGGTTCTGCAGTCTGGATAACCTTATCAGATGCTTGTGCTGCTGCCATCGCATCCTTGCCTGGCTTGAAGCACTGCACTATTACATCCTTGTTTAAGTGGCTCGGGTTTCTTTGTACCCATTTAAGATTCCTTTATTTCAATAAAGTCATCATGACTGTGGGTGGGCTGAATATCGCCATGCACCTTCCCTGCAACTCGAAAGAGCCAATTGAGAAGCTCAGAGTCAATGTCACCTGATTCATAGGTTGCACGTTCTATCACATTTTCACTGGAAGCCAACTCATGAGCAATTACTTTCAAGGTTCATATGTCATGACCTGTTGAGATGGCAGGACACATCAAACAGTGGATTGAGTGGTCTTGCAGTCATCATTGTCACCTAAATACATCTGAATTTTGTCTTTAAATTTGTTGCTGCAGTATATTCCAGGGTCCATGCATGTAAGTCCAATATTAACAATGAATACTGCTCATTTTCACTTGCTTGCAAGGTTGAAGCAGAGTTCTGTCAAAGCGCATCTTCACGTGGTTCATATGTTCATAATATTTTCTATGCCATTGCACAGTTACTGGTGAAAATTCTCTGGATTTGTATTTAAGCGATAAATTACATCAATATAATTAACACCATGAAATATTCTTGTGTCAGAAGCACACTCATTGAATCGTAAACGTCATCTATGGCAATTGATAAACCAACTTCCATCTTTGCTTTTCCTGGTTGCTTATATTCCTGGTAGCGGTATATAAAACATGTGTTCCAATTAACATCTGCTCCCTTTCGCGTTGTTTTGAAGGTTCCATATTGTTTCTAAAAAAAGCAAATACAACCATGCCAGGCGAGCTATCTGAAATCTCAGTATTTTTTGTAATACAGGACATACATGTATATAAAATACATGAGAAATAATTTCTCTACTTTGTATTAAACTTTCTAAAATTGCCCGGGCTATTTATTATGTTGACCATGTGACCCATCAGGCATTTCTAAAAATGACAACAGGGTTTATTTTAGTAGGTAATGTGTTAATAAACATTTCTACATAGTTGTCAGCTTTTAACACTGGTTTATTACAAGAAAGTTTTTTCATATCGGCCTCCAGTCTATATGTAAAATGCTCTTGCCATGAAGTGTTTCTAACAGTCTAGCTGATTGAACACTATTCAAATCAGCTTGAAATATATTAAGAACTCATCTTGCGCAACATAAAGTTTGTTCTACACTTTTTTCCTTTTGCCAATGTTCATTCCAAATTATGTTTTAACTCAATTTATATTTTCTGTATTACTCGATAACAGAAAATATTAATTGTGTTAAATGAAATTAATGTTTAGAATAACACTTGTTCCATATTCTAAGACAAAGGCTAACAGGACAGCACCAACTTTCAGTCGAATAATTTTTTTCCAAAAGATTCAACTGCATTTTGACACGTATGTGCATAACAAATTTATTATATTTCGGAGTAGCAGCACCAGCCATTTCCTCCTTGAGCTACCCAATAAGGGGGTCCACAACTAATTAGTCCTTGGACCCAAATAGGCTTAATCCGGCTCTGTTCTCTATATACAAGATACAGTGTAAAAATGTGTTGATCATTGACAAATTAAGACATTAACTCATAGAAAATGTCCATTTGCAGACTGCAAGCTAGTCATTACAGTGATACATTTTCAAAAGTATTCTCAGTCTGCAAATGGACATTTATCAAGACCACTACAAAAACCGTTTTTGGCTGACTTGGTGTTAAAGGGCTAACACAACATACATAGATGATTATGGGTTTATCTCAGTGCTAGCATGATTGTAACAAAATTCTGACGTGTGCATGATTATGTTTCCTGTGTGCTTGCACCTGCGTGCGTGCATGCGTGTGTGTGTGTGTGTGTGTGTGTGAGTGAACACGAGCAAGCCTAGAGCATTATTGCTATCTAACGCTACATCAATCATGGATTATTCGTTCGACAATGTAGTGGCCATTGAACACGCAGTCGAGAAAGAAGATATTCCTTATGATGAACAGGATATTATTGTGGAATATTTTGAAACTAATTTGACTGAGAGCTGTTCCTGCCTATGACAACAACATAGTCCCGGAAAATTGATTTCAAAATACTCAACAGCTTTTCTGTATAGTTGTTTTGAAATTGAGACATGATAATTTCAAGAGTTAATGAGAAAAGACATAAAATAACAGAAATTCAATTGTTAATAAACAACCATGGGTTGATTTTATTGAAATTTGGTCATTTTTATTTTATAAAAAAGTAGTGACTGTTACAACGAAGTAATATAGTAAGCAATACCCCACCCCATTTACTATCCCTGACTAATGAAGAGACAATGCACACGTGCATGCATGGTGCGCGCACACACACTCACGCACTCACATATCCAAAGCAGTCATATATTCCACCTGGCATAATTGGACTGATGGAATAAAATTTTGAGTGATTGGATATACCATGAGAGCTAATAATGTCATAAACTTAATATAATTTTTATTTACATATAAATGACATTTGTCCGGCAAGAAAAAATAAAATTTTACATATTTTAACACTTTAAACCCTTACAGAAAAGAAACGTCAAATTCTTTATGATGCAAGAAATTTTCTGTTGAATATTTTGAAACTAATTTGACCGTGAGCAATAGCTCCCAATGAAATTAGTTTCAAAATATTCAACAGCTTTCTGTATAGGTGTCTTGAAAGTGAACCACCGAAGTATCAAGGGCTAAATTATTAAAAGTAATGTACTAATACTTGTAGGCATCAGGGCCAATGCATGCTGTTGACACGTTTTTAAAAAATGAACATGTTGACAGATTACAGTACAGCTCATAAATAACTTAAACAGAAACGTGTTAGTTAGTATAATTTTGAACACGATGAAAGAAATGTTCTGTTGAATATTTTTAACTTAATTTGATTGGGCAGTAATGGCTTCCTGAGCTGTACTGTATTTCCTGCTCAAACGCCTGAACAGCTTATAGCTGTGATGTAGGCGGCTCTTTCAGACGTGTAAAAAAATGATGGACAGACAGACAGACATAATTATACCAGTTCCTGGTGGCAAACTAAAGAGAAATCGGTCAAGACAACTGACTAAAATTTAATCATGTCACTTATGAATTCAAAGACGCCATATTCTACATGATTATATATATACGAAACCTCATAACAATTTTGAAAATAATTTGATCGCGTTGGTCAAAGTAGAATGTTCCAGATATTTATTTCTCTTGAAAAAAAATATTTTAGTTTGTGATGATCAGAATTAATGAGTTTCAGCATGGTTACAAATAAATATCAGATTTACTTAAGCTTTTCAATTCATGAATTTGACAATATTGGAAATTCAGATAGCAATAACAACAATTAAATACTGTACTAATATTTTATAATTTTATAAAAATGAGCAAGTAGCAAGTATAGCCAAGAACTGCATGTGTCGAAACAACAATACAATGTAAAAATGTGTACCGGTAAATAGCACACACACACACATACACATATATATATATATATATATATATAATATCACAAAGTGAGTGATGTAGATATCTGATCAGAGCCGGATAACTGAAGGGATAACAGGGCTACAGCCCAGTAACACTCCACCCCACCCCCAAAATAAGGGGAACACTGAATCAAAAACAGTTATCACATTTTACCCATTTGAACCTGTAGACTCAGTATCTCAATTTTACAGTTTTAAGTCAAATTAGTTTCAAAAGATTCAACAGCATTTTGTCATGATCGTAACAAATTTATTATCTTTGGGAGCAGTAGCAGCAGCAGACATTCCCTACTTGACCCATCTGATAAGCAGACCCCTATAACTAATTAGCCTAGGGTGCCAAATAGGCTTAATCCGGCTCTGGATCTGATGCGGTACTCAAGCATTTGACGTCGTATTTAAATATATCACAATCAAACCGACGCAGGTCTGTCATGAAACTGGCAATGGCCCATCACAAAAGCCTCTGAATGTTGAATATCTTGAAACTAATTTAACTGGGAGATGTTTCTGCCATAGGCAGTAATATTAAGTAATGGTATAATCACTTTAAGTGGTTACATCTATATACTTTTTACAGCGCAATACACAATGATATCTTAACATGTGGGTTGATTTACAAAACAATCAGCTTTATATCGCTGGGGAAAGAGAAACCTTGTCCAAACGTCTGAATTTTTCAGAAACTATACCATACTGACCTAGCCGTAACCTTTAACGCTCATATCAGACAACACCACCTTCTGCAGGTGTCTTGAGAAATGTCCATTGGCCGACCATGAAAAGATTATTTTTGAAAATTTACCACTGGAGTGACTGGCTCAATAACCGAGCCAGTCATTCCAGTTGGAAATCTTCAAAATTAGTCTTCTCTTGGTCTGGAAATGGACATTTTCTATGATAGAATTGAAATTTCCTCAAACAAATTTGAGGGTCAAAGGGTTAAATATGACAAAACTAATTAATTTTATTTGAATGACCTTACTTGTCCAACTGTTGCAAGCCAAAGGCAATAATTTCAATCAGCAATAACTCTGGTCCTACTGAATATTTTACTTAGCCACCAACAACTTTCAGTAAAATTGTTTTCAAAATATTCAACATAGATAAACCCGATAGAAAATGTAGCCTGTAGAACTTCAGCAGGCATACAGTTAAATATGACAAACAAACTTGGTTTTATATAAATGATCTTAAAGAAGCATTATTTATCTGACTGGAAGCATAGCAAAGCTAAAATTGTGCATGAGCTAAGCATACTCGTGAAGTTACCTTGGGAACAACATTGGAATAAATTTAACTCAGTTGTTTCAGTATGCTTTTTAAACCAGTAACCCGTGAATTTGTGCAAGAAAATTTCAATTTTTTCATAGAAAATGTCTATTTGCAGACCAACATAAGACTATTTTTAAATATTTATCACTGGAATGACTGGCTCGATTATCAAGCCAGTCATTCCAGTGGTAAATTTTCAAAAATAGTCTTCTGGTCTGCAAATAGACATTTCTCAAGATGACAACAGAAGCCGTTTTTGGCTGATATGAGGGTTAACGGGTTAAGGGTCACGATTCTGGTTTGCGAGATAAACTTGCCAGATTTCCTTGATAAATCTTGAACAGTAAACAGATTAAACGAAGACCGGAGTTGTGTTTCAGAGAGATAGTCATATTAAAGGAATTTTAAACCAATTCTGAACAGAATTTAAGAAACTTACTGTAGAATATTTTGGATTTAATTTGATTAGAAACTATTGCTGCCTAAGGCAGCTATGTCTTCCTATTAAATTACGTCCATGATATTCAAACTTATGTTTTATTTTGTGTTTTTTTAAAGGTATTTCTGAGCGGCACTGTGGGTATTTCAGTTCCTGCAGATAAATATTGTCTGTGACTCTGTAATATGTGACCGGTACAGGGTAGTTTAAAAAAAAAATCCTCACATAAATAAAAATTATTTTCTTTAAGAATGATTTGTGCCACCTTCCCATATTGAATTAATGAGTATTATTATCAAAGTCAAATAATTGAATTAATTTTAAAAGTTCATTTAAAGTAAATTATTACATAACAAAATGTTATATTTATATATACACGTCATACAATGAGAGAGATATCACAGTGGTATGCTAATTACAAAATTGGATATATCAATATTTCAAATCACCAAATCATAATAACTTATCCCCATCACCTAATAATCAGTTTAGAAATAATTCGCATAACCCTTGAGCGCTCCAAGCTGGCTAAAAATGGCTTCTGCAGTGCTCTTGAGAAATGGCGATTTGCCGACAAAGAGAAAAGCATTTTTGAAAATTTACTGCTGGAATGACTGGATAGATAACTGAGCAAGTCATTCCAGTTGTAAATTTTCAAAAGTCTTCTCTTGGCCAGCAAAGGCACATTTCCTTTAAAAAGATATTCTTGAACAAATTTGTGTGTTAAAAGGTTAACTGGCTGACTGCTGCTAGCCATCAGACAGTAATTTTAATGGGCAATAACTCTGGACATGCTGAAAATTTTGAAAACAATTTGACTGAAAGTTGTTGGTGGCTTAGCCACTAACAACTTTCAGTCAAATTGTTTTCAAAATATTCAGCATCTTCAGAGCTAAACCACATAGAAAATATAGTTTGCAGAAATTCAGCATGCAGACAGTTAATAACCAGCCTTCAGTATTACCATAATATTCAAAAGTATTATACATTAAACCATATTAATTCCGAGCAACAGCAATAATATCTGACCAAAAATTCAAGAGTAGTTGAAATTCAATAAAAAAAACCAATCATAATAATCGGCCTAGAACTTCTTCATGGCGAGAAATGAGTCGCAAAGCATCTAAAAAGATTTTTGAAATTTTTGCTTATGCGAAAATTAACTAATACTAAATAGGCCATGTCCTGTAGCATGTCGAACCAATTTGTTCAGATATTCTCACATAGAGCACAATACAGATTACTTTATCAAGCCATCGTCTGCTTCGTATAAGAATTGGCAAAAATTTGGTAATTTGTGACATCTGTCCCCGAATCCAGCCACACATATACACTGGTAACAATAAACATGATAAAAAGAAACGAAGCTGTTAGTCTACATAGTCAAATTACAAAAGATTTAAACATATTATTATTATTATTATTATTAATATTATTATTATTATTAATATTTGCAAACACATTTTCATCATCAAAAATTTTAATCTTTATTTAAAGGGATACTAATGTCATCCCAAATGTTGTATTGTACTGATATATTATGGCATATAGATTCAATATCATTTACTTCACCCGCACAATTTAAAAATCTGTCACAAAGATTTGTTTTTTAACAACGCGTTAATGTTAAACTGTGGTCGTCGCCATTTTGTCACTTCAAGCCGTACAACCCATGAATGTTATATTGAATATTTTGAAACTAATTTGACTATTACCAAACTATAGATGCCACCTCTAGGATTGAGCATATAAAACGAGATAGAAAGCCGACATTTTTTCTGATTGGTTGAAAATTAAATCATGGCAGCCTCCATAGAGTGGGAAAATATATCAACATTTAGCAATTAAAGCTTGAATATCTTCCTTTAGCAGCATGATAAATGACCGTGGAGAGTTTATGAGTGGCACATTATATCACCTGAATAGTTTTTATGAGATGAAGTTAGTTTTCCCTTTAATCTTATCTCACTATATCTATTCGACTCGTATCTAACCGTTTCAAGCCTAATGTCTGCTAGGACAAAATCTATGCACGGTAGACTTTATTGAATATTTTGAATCTAATTTGACTGTAAGCAATTTCAACTGCTGAACATAGCCTTTGGATCTTCCTTTCTTTGCATACTGATTATTTTGAAAATTATGTTGCTGTAATGTTCCTCTCTATAACAGGAACAAACCCTTCAAATATCCTCAAATCATCATTCAATTCATACAAAATCTTAACAAACAAGATCAGAGATTACACCAAATTTTTTTTTTAATTTTTAATTTTCCAGATTTATTCAGATTTGTTGTTAGGATCAAAACAAAAGATAGGGAAGTAATCATCATTTCCCGGAGAATCTGATCTACCATTAAAATTTGTGTAAAATCACATTGGTAGTTTCCGAGAGATATCCATAGATCTGGAATTTGATCAGATCCCAACTCTTTAATCCAGCTCATGGCTAACATCAGGATATCTTAGTGTATATATGCAACCATTTCTGCGTTAATGGTATATTCAAATCGGATCAGTAGTTTTCTGCAGACAGACAGGCACACACTGAAGAAGACAGCCAAATACAATACTATCTTCCTCTAACTGGAGGGAGAGGGTGGGAGGGTGGCTAATTATAACAGCAGTAAGAAATTTAAAAAACCCCTTTCCATCTACAATACAGTGACATCCAATAGTACAGTGACATTAATTTACTTGCTGAGAAAGACATTACACATATACTGCGACATGTTATATAGAAAATATATAATATATACGAGTAATACAAATTGTGCTTTTAGCATCTTTAATATAAAATTAATAGTTAACCCTTTGAAGCCGAATCTGGCCAAAACAGGCTATGTAGTCATCTTTAGGAATGTCCATTTGCACGTCAAATGAAGACTATTTTTGAAATTTTACCACTGGAATGACTGGCTTGGTAACTGAGCCAGTCACTCGGTAACCGAGCCAGTCATTCCAGTGGTAAATTCTCAAAAATAGTCTTCTCTTGCCCTACAAATGGAAATTAAATTAACAAATTTTTAGATTTTCCTGAACAAATTTAGCCATTAAAGGGTTAAAGAAATCATGGAAATATCTTAAATAACATAACATTATTACAATAATAATAATCATAATATAAGCTAACAGCTATAAAACAAAGTATACATTAATCAGCTTTTGAATAAAATATAACATATATGACTATATACAGTTTGAGATAATAACAATTTGTTATGGTAAGAAAATAAAAATAACTTTTCGCAGACATTCCACATACTCTGACATAGACCTTTCTCCCCAGTGTACATATATCAATTCCCAGGCAATCACTTGATTCACCAGAAGCAGTCACACAAAATTTACAAATTATTTACTGGTTATACTTAGTTGGTGCAATCCTTTTTAAAGTGATTTTTTTCAACTACAATTGTTTAAATATTTATTGGTCAAACTGCTCAAAAACGGTTTCTGAAGTGGTCTTGAAAAATGTCAATGTACTGTTCAAGAGCATGCAATTTTTGAAAATTTATGCAAAAATGAGTGGCTCGATAAAGGATCCAGTAATTTCAGTGGTAAATATGAACAAGGACAAATTTGTCCAATACCTGCGTCGTTGATATATTTTTCAGTCAGGTTGCCATGAGGTCTAAAGTATCTATCTTGAAAACAATGTTGCGGAAAGCTGTTGCGTTTTAGCTTTTGACCACAACATTGTCACACGTCTTCCATATCCCATATATATATATATATATATATATATATATATATATATATATATATATATACACACATATATATACATATATATATATATATATATATATATATATATATATATATATATAATATATATACCAGTGTGGTGAAGATCGCTGCAGTAGAAACAGTTATTGCAAAATGCGTCGTGTATTTTGAAAAAAATGTTTCTGAAAGCTGTATCGTTTTAGCTTTTACACTACAAATGGATATAAACCTGGTTTATCTTCAACGACCATTAACAAGTGAATTATTCTATAATATTCATGTTGTACTTAAAACAATCGTGGCTTTTTTTAATATGCTGTGCATTGCTGTATGGATCATCCAGACATCGCAGCAATCTCGAAATATAGGAATCCCATCAATCGATCAATCATATAATGTCATAATCAACTAAATCACATGTATGCCGATGTCATAATCAATTATGTATATCTAAGTCAGTCATAAACGCTTAATACTCTGTCAAGTTGTATGAATTGCATGTTTTTACTATTTAATAAACATGCTGTTGACTATTTTGAAACTAATTTGACTGGGCGCTGTTGCTGCCGCCATAGGCAGCAACAGCGGCCAGTCAAATTAGTTTCAAAATAGTCAACAGCTTGCGGCATAATTTTATGGAAATTGAGATTCATGGAGTGCAGGACTTTGGCATACTAATTACTGGTGTGTAGCAAGTTACAAATTCAGTCGTAGCATATGATGTAGACTATGTATTGGATCTTAGTAGAAGGCTCTATTACAATTGTAGCTATAACTTGAATTGACAAATGACTGCTATGGGCGCTAATGCGAAAAGAAGACTATAAAAAATAGATACTCTAACCGGCTTTCAAGCTCTCTGGACACCAAGCCTGCTGTGCATGCTGGATAACTGATGGCTAGCTAGTCAAGCTAGTATTATTGATTATTTTGTCCCCATTAGTTTGGTTTACTTGCCATTGCTGTAAACCTCAATTCACTATTTCATATACAATAATAAAACATCGTATCGGGTCAATAGTGCTGAATGTATTCATATTTAACTAGAGAAATAAAATATTGTAACAGTTTTACATAATAATTGCTATTGCATTGCCATTTTTCTTGTTTGTCAAAAGCAAAAACAACAAGAAATATGAAGTGGCAAAAATCGCTTCACAAGACTAATTGAAAACATTCAAATCAACTAACGACGTTCCTAGTTGCTACGTATATAAGCTATATAAAACACAGAGTACATCAACAGGTAACATGAGTATGTCAAGAATCAATAATTTACAAAATGATTAGTTTTCAAACAGAGCAAACTTTATTTTGGCAGCTGTTGTAGATTTTGTATAAAATATAAATTTGTTCTTTTAAGATATATTCAGCAATGTAAGAGGAGCATGTCTGCCCGTCAATCAGCGCTAGAGTTGTGTGCGGTCAAGCGGTTTAACCCTTTAATGTCTAAATTTGTTCAAGAAAATCAAAATATTTCCTTATTGAATGTTCATTTGCAGGCCAAGAGAAGAGTATTTTTGAAAATGTACCACTGAAATGGCTGGCTCGGTTGCCGAGCCAGTCATTTCAGTGGTAAAATTAAAAAAAGCTCTTCTCTTGGCCTGCAAATGGACAATTCTCAAGACCACTGCAGAGGCCAGTTTTGTCATGAAAGGGTTAAAGAATTTTACAAAACTTAACTGTGATAATAATACATTATAATAGAAGAATTTTTTATCTTAATCCTCCAAGCAATAGGAAAGCTGCTGATTATTTTGAAACAAGGTTGAAACTGGAAACTTACTTACTTAGCCTGCAAACGTTTTTAGTAAACCTCGCTTCAAAATTTTCAACAGCATATTTCTGACAGAACAAATTATTTAATTTAACCTTTCAAACAATGAGATCTGTCTCTCAAACTAATGTCAACCAGATAGGATGGCTGTTGAGTATTTTGAAATTAAGTCGACTGGAACTTTTAATTTTCAAATTTACCCATTCCACTGATTTGACAGTAGTGGTGTACCCCAGCACAGTAATCCGTTGCTTTCTTCTAAAGCAAGACAGCTTTCAAAATAAACCCATTATTGCACATATGTCTACAAAACAAAACTTCATTTGATATGCATACCGATATTCATTTTGAAAACCGTCTTGTATGCAACTGCTGTCTTAGTAGAAACAATTTTCAGTAAAACAATTTCAAAACAAACAGCAGAATAACTTGACAATAACGTACGCATTAAATAAATACGATAAACAAGAGCCAGTTATATTATTTTGAATAAATTCTTGTTTATAACCGAAAAACTGTTCATTTCTCAATCGCATATAACTCACAAAAAATGGAAGCGGATACATTGAGTAATTCACTGGAACTGATATGGAATACAGCCCAGAAATAACTCAATTTTTCAAAAACAAATTTGAACAAAATTGGATTGGAAGACATTGCTGCACTAAGCAAATCCAATTACGGTCAAAGTATTCAATCAAACATTTCTTACATTGTGTTCAAAATTGTTCTACAGTAACTAAGATGGAACTGTTTATGATTAGGAAATATATCAGGTTATTTCTGAGCTGTTCTATATTTATTTGCACATTACACGGATAATGAAATCACAGATTAGCCACATGTCATCCGTCAGTGAACACAACTTTGATCAGTCAAGCTTTTAACACTTTACGTCTCAAGATTTGTCAACAAATTAAAATCTTTCCTGACTGTCCATCTGCATGCCAAAAGAAGAGAATTTTTGAAAGTTTACCACTGAAATGACTGGCTCGTTTATCGAGCCAGTTATTTCAGTGAGAAATTTTCAAAAATACTTTTCTCTTGTCCAGTAAATAGATATCCCATAAGACCACTACAGAGGCCGGCTTGGATTGGCTTGACCAACTAAAGGTTAAGATGCCGCGTGTACTGAACAAGTAATATCATACAGTTGGACAGAGTGAAATATTCTCTAACCTGAACATCCAGATTTTATGTTTGACAGGGTAAATTGGAAGAGTGGTCTTATTACAAAGCTGGTTCCCTATACCTTCATGAAGATTACACTGCTCAAAGTGCGCTTGTTTGTTGTAGAAAAACTCAACTGGACAACTTAATATCACTGATTGTCATTAAACTGTACAAACACATTATGATATAAGCGAAGATTAGAAATATCATTTACAAAACTTAGTGCAGTTAATCCTTTAACACTTTAACAAAAACAGTTTCTGTAGTTCTTGGGAAATGTCCATTTGCAAACTAAAAAGCCTATTTTTGAAAATTTATCGCTGGAATAACTGGCTCGATAATCGAGCCAGCCAATCCAGTGGTAAATTTTCAAAAAAAGACTTCTCATGATCTGCAAATGGATATTTTCTGCGAAAATTAAAATTTTCTTGAACAAATTTGAGGGTTAAACAAATGTATATTTACAGCAGTTACAACATTATTTCATAGGAAGCTTTAACAATCAGAAATTTCAAGAATTTGACAGACAGACCAACCGACAGATACTAGTTGCTAGGAGTAACTGAAGACGCAAGTGCAATAATTTCAGCAGATCTAGAACAAAAAAAAATGTAATATCAATAGTGAGACAGAAAATACTAAGGGAAGTAAGAGTTTATAAACAAGATTTAATACAGAGTTATTCCCCCTTACACATACTGTGACTGGCTGTGTTTTTAAAGCGTAGTCTACCGAAATTTGAGATTCCTACATTAAACTCTTTCTCATATGATAATGTAACTGATGTTCATTTTTGAAAAAGGTTGTTGTAAGCTGTTGCTGTCTAAGATAGCAACAACCTTCAGCAAAATTGTTTACAAAATAAACACCAGCGATCATTTCTTCGACAATTTAGCAAGTAACATTTTTTTACCTCCGTGTGGTCATGCTTTAACACTTTAACACTCATATCAGCCAAAACGCTTTCTGCAGTGGTTTTGTGAAATGTTCTTTTGCAGACCAAGAGAAGACTATTTTTGAAAATTTATGACTGGAATGACTGGTTCAATAACCGAGCCAGTCATTCCCGTGGTAAATCTCCAAAAATAGTCTTCTCTTGGTCTGCAAATGGATATTTCTAATTTTCTTGGATAAATTTGAGGGTTACAATTAAACACAATTTTGTGAAAAAACAAATTTACTGTGAACAGCAGAATGATAATAATGAAATATCTGTAACAGAAAATAATTCGTTCAGGAGATGAATGAACCCTCATACATCGACTTCACAGAAGCCAGTATTTAACAGATGCTGAATATTTAGAAAACACAGCTACCGCAAATTATAAAGCGCTTTATAAATATTCTAGGAAAACCGCCACGTCAGAACCTTTTTATCACTTGGTATTTTTAGCGTTACTCACGTCAGACTCTATCTAAACCACATGTTCACATATGATTGAATTATGTGAGAAAACAGGTTTTGGAATAAATTTTTTCCCTCATATGCATTGATATCAGATTATCCTGCATCTGAATCTGTAATAGTCAATAAACTAAATTGTATTTGAAAATTTATCAATTTATCAGTTGTAATTGAAATATTCAACTTTGATTTATATTAGTAAAAACGTTCAAATATTCTAAAATTAACTAAAATTTTGTAAATTACATGATTGTACGCAGCTTAGAAAGGTCTTACCATTCCACGATTTCAGCAACCTGATATTTGCTTGAAAAACAAAGAAATAGTTTGAATTCACCAATATTTAACACTTTAACCCTTTAACACTCGTATGATAGCCAAAACGGCTTCTGCAGTCGTCTTGAGAGATGGCCATTTGCAGACCAAGAGAAGACTATTTTTGAAAATTCACCACTAGAATGACTGGCTCGATTATCGAGCCAGTCATTCCAGTGGTAAATTTTCAAAAATAGTCTTCTCTTGGTCTGCAAATTGACATTTTCTTTGAGAAAATTGACATTTTCTTGAAAAAATTTAAGGCTTAAAGGGTTAATGGTACAATTCGGTCAAGAAAATTAATTTTTTCTCTTAGTAAATGTCCAATGACAGATCAACAGACTTATCTTTTGTAAATTTCCCACTGGAATGACTGGCTCGGTTATTGAGTGCGTCATTCCAGTGGTAAAATTTCAAAAGTAGTTTTCTCTTGGCATGCAAAATGACACAAGTAGGTGTTTTTGGATGGGCTGACCATTAAAGCTTTCATACGAGGCCAATAAACAGCATTCATTAAAGGATATTTTATGCTTTTTTGCGGTTTCTTTGTACCCAGATTAAGTTTACTCAATCGTAAACCCTCACAGAATGAAGTCAAGCTGTCCTTTCATATTTCTAATATTATGAATAGCAAGGAGTATATAATTCAGTGTATAGTTAAATTTAAATAAATACATACATACCTAAAGAATAAGCAATTAGGCTAACACAAATGCTTTCGAAGATCAGTTCATCCAGCAAGCAAATAATTATATTGTAGCGTTTGAGTAAAAACAAGTGATTAGAAATGAGAGTAACAATATTATACATAACCTATAACAGCACTATATGTTAGTGTTATCATATTCAATTGATATTCAAATATAATCGAGAAATATGTATAAAATTTGATTGTTTACATTTTCTAGGAAAATGGTTTTATAAACAATGTAATGAAGATAATTGATGATAGGTGAAGTATTGCGTAATGTTTCTAGCTCTGCAAAGCATGAGTAAATTACACAGCGTTCCCTTTCTTAAGTTCCATCACCGGCTCCTCAACTCTCTTTAGAGCATCTAGCTTAGCACTTCTGTCCTCGACAAAGGTCTGAAATACAAAACAAGGAAAACACATACAGGACTTGAAATAGAGAAATACAATCCGTCAGTCAAGTATGACATCATAATCAATTATGTCACATGTAGGCTGATATCACACAAACTACCTAATGAATGGCCTATCTAAGTCAGTCATGAACGCTTAATAGTCCATCATGAGTAGGAAGTGTGTGTCGTTACTACTTAACTCTTACCACTCTGATGTCAATAGTTTATCTTTTACCATGTCAAAAGTAAAGAATCTGGTGCACATTTTCCAACAATTTTGGTGGGCGATGTTGCTCTCTTCGACAGCACCATCTTCCACCATATTTGTTGAAAAATGTACATCAGTTCATCTTTTATTTTAACTTAAAAATTTTTAAATGCTGACATCAGTGTGGTAAGGGTTAATAGCCACTCAGTTGAATATTATGAAACTAATCTAACTTGGTGCTGTTACTGCCTATAGATGGCAGCAAAAGGAACCAGTCAAATTAGTTTCATAATATTTGACAGCTTATATGATTAGTTTTCTGGAAATTGAGATTCGGGAAGGTCAGGGTTTGATCGATCCCAACACACACACACAAATCATTATGATACATGACACACCATAAGGCTATCATGTACCCATCATATCCATATACATGTACATATTTGGTGACAATATGTCACAAACGTTAAATTACTATCCAGATAAAAAATCATGGAGACACGGACAAAGTGATTACTATATAGCACCCTCTTTTGCGGGGGCATAATTAATATAAAACCTTAGCTGAAGCAGCTATACATTTTCAGATGGACAGTTGATAAAACCATTTAGGTAAATGTTTGGAAAGATAATATACTAATACTCAACATTAAGCTGATAGGGGATTTTGCTGAAAATAATCTATTTCATCGCTGATCATTTTGTCTACTATATATAATTGCTTAATTGAAAAAAACCCTAACATATTGCACATTGATAATTTTTAAGAGACCAGGAAATGATAAAGCAATTGCATGCAGTACAGGTGAGTCTTAGCATGCATGTCTTCCTATACGAGTCATGTGCATGTGTGTACTGGCCGAAATTCTACTCACATGCAAAGAATCATTCATGAATGGCTCATCCACATCCTCCTCATTGTTATCCTCACAATAACACAGAAGAAGAGCATCTACCGCCATCTGTAACAGAAACAATACATAGTAACTCGTTAACATTCACACACCATAAGTGACAAACCTTTTGATTTAAGGTATAGTCTGTTGAATATATTGAAACTAATTTAACTGGCATCTGTTGCTGCCATATAAGCAGCAACAACAGTTTCCTTCCAGTCGAATTGCTTTTTTTCAAAATTTTCAACACCTTTCCTGTATATTGAATTGTTATATTGTAGTGTGGCCAGGAGGTGGATAAAAGACCGTGGATCTGTGGATATCTCCAAAACTACAGGTCCAATTTGGCTCAAATCTTAACCCTTTAAGTCTTAAATTTGTTAAAGAGAATTTCAATTTTCTCAAAGAGATGTCAATTTGCATACCAAGAGAAAACTATTTTTGAAAATTTTACCACTGGAATGACTGGCTCGGTTATCGAGCCAATCATTCCAGTGATAAATTTTCAAAAATAGTCTTCTCTTGGTCTGCAAATGGATATTTCTCAAGACCACTGTAGAAGTCGTCTTTGGCTGATATGAGGGTTAAAGGATTAAGACAGGGAAGGATGTGTCCCTATCCCATGATTCCATAACTTGGGGTGTGACCCCAAAAAATCTGCTCCCTACGCTGTTGACCAACGGGCGTGTCAACATCAAACTCCATCATATTGGACCTGCGCTGTTGGCCAACAGGTGCACCAATATAAAATTTGGTATTGGTCACCGACACATTGGTCAATGGCGCAATTAAATATTGGCACATTACATGACCATACACTAGGATTTCACAACTTTGGGTGTGATTCCAAAAAAGCTGAAAAATCTGAATAAATCCATAACCTGCAGCTACCAAGATTCTATCACCCCTGTTTCATTAGGATTCGTTATCCATTACATTGATTAATGCCATGGATTTTGTCAGGAATGCCCAGTCTTACCTCATATACAGAGAGAAAACAGCTGGCAATGAAATAAGCGAAGACACAGACTAACAGAACTGGAATCGCGTAGAAGTGAAGGTCTGCTCGACTCTGAAATACATAAAATGCACAAATGTTAGGACTCGGGAAGTTGCGATAGT
The DNA here is from genome assembly GCA_034401795.1 of Chaetoderma sp. LZ-2023a. NCBI lineage: Eukaryota > Metazoa > Mollusca > Caudofoveata > Chaetodermatida > Chaetodermatidae > Chaetoderma > Chaetoderma sp. LZ-2023a. The sequence continues at coordinate 141,842,042 of CM067369.1, read as the reverse complement.
GTATGAGGAAATAGTAATATATGACTGAAAAAAAATGTGACAATGAAAGGGTGCTGTTGCCATATCATGATACAATGAAAACTGTCCCCAGTCCCCATATTCTAGCATAATGGATTCACTTCGAATTACGAGTCTCTGGGAAATCACTAACTCAGAAACATGGAATGGATTCAGCTTAATCCTTTAATCAAATTTTCTCCCGGAAAATTTTAATTTTCTGATAGAAAATACTAATTTGCAGAAAAAGTGAAGACGATTTTTGGAATTTTACCACTGGAATGACTGGCTTGATTATCGAGCCAGTCAATCAAGTGGGGAACTTTAAAAAATCGTCTACTCTTGTTCTGCAAATGGACATTTCTCAAGACCACTGTAGAAGTCATTTTTCTAGCTTTGAGTGATGAAGGGTCATATGTACATACATGTAACTGGATGGGTATGTCACTTGATTTTCATCCCAGATAACCAATTATAGAGGCTACCCGTCCACTTATAAAATTTAATTTCAAGGCAATCGTATACGAAAGTTGTTTGATATTTTGAAAATAATTCAACTGGAAGCCATAGCTTGTTTAGGCAGCAATGGCTTCCAGTCAAATTATTTTCAAAATATTCAACAGAATAGTCTTCACATCTTAGAAAAATATTAACTGGTCAGTATCTGTGAGAGCTAAAGAACTAAATTAATGTCGCTTATTTTAGTTAACTACATGTTGTCTTAGCTGGACAGAATTATGGTGAATACCTTAGGTTCAGGTAACCTCCAAAGGAACAATTGTGTAAAATGGAGGAATCCAGTTTTAGCCATGCCCCGCCCATCTTTAGAGGGGGGGGGGGGGACAAGTTTTTTTAATGGTGATAGTAAGTGACAGACGATCATCAAATTTCAATGCTCAACTTACCTTCAACCATACGACAGCAACTGCACCGGTTGCAGCAGTAATACCAATCTTGCCTAGAAGTAGCACAAAATCACCAATACTGTTCAGGGCTGCCACTCTCAAGGCATTACTAATTAATGTCTGAAAAGCCTAGATAGAACACAAGCAAGGTAGATTACTAGCACAAGCAGTTTAACATTAGTAAAACTATCCACTTTATTTTATCCACTTTATTTATTCCAGCATTAGGGTGTAGTTTACGGAAACAAAGAGAATGGATGTATCCGATCTGTTACTCATGTATCAGGAACTGTTCAAGTTTCGTGATGAAGCTATGTCATTTTCAGCTAACATGTGACGTATTTGATTATGATATTATATATGTGAGTGACAGAATCGATGCCACTTACTATAGTATTGTAGAACTGCTCATCTGAAAAGGCCAATTATCCTTGCAGCAAATCCCTCCACATCATGTGACATTTTTCTGGCAACACTTATTTGTGTTACCTACCTGTATATAGGTAGCAAAGCCATTCTGGAATACTCCCTCAAGTTTTCACATAGCTAATGAATTTGACTGATTTGATGAGTGTTCCAATTTTCAACGGGAAAACTCATATATAACTTAACCCTTTAACTATCAAATTTGTTCAATACAATTTCAATTTTAGTTTTTTTCATAGAAAAAGTCCAGTTGCAGACCAAGGGAAGATTCTTTTTGCAAACTTACCACTGTAATGACTGGCTCAGTTATCGAGCCAATCATTCTAGTGTAAATATTAAAAAATCGTCTTCTCTTGGTCAGCAAATGGACATTTTCCAAGACCACTGCAGAAGCCGTTTTGGGCTGGCTTGCGTATTAAAGGCTTAAGAAAGGACCTGATTAGTATACGGTTCAGTTTCTTCATCTTCATATTCTTATTATTATTATTGTTATTTTATTATTTTCTTTTAGAATAGATTTAGCTTACTTTTTTAGAAGATGGGCAAAAATTGGTCCCTCTGATAGCTGAAAAAAATAAAACAACAACAAAGACATTAAGTAAAATGGCTTCCAATTTAATCACCAGCTGCTTATCTAGTACAATAAATAATTACCACCGATGATGTATGAAATAGCCGCATTTCTTTTGATGCAAGTGATATTCTGTTATCATTTAATATTTCGAAACTATCTTGACTCGGAGCTACTTTCAAAATATTCAACATCTTTCTTCCACAGTTGTTTTGAAAATCAGATAGTAGAATTTTAGTGTTTAAAGGTTTAATATGTGCTTGACAGAGTATAAATTTAACCCTTTAAATTAATGACTAAATTTGACAAAAAAAGAAAAATATTTGCTAATTGAATGTCCATTTGCAGGCCATGAGAATATTTTTGAAAATTTACCACTGGGATGACTGGCTCGATTATCGAGCCACTCATTCCTGTGGAACATTTTCAAAAATAGTCTTCTCTTGGTCTGCAAATGGACACTTCTCAAGACCACTGCAGAAGCTGTTTTTGGCTGATATGAGTGTTATAAGGGTTAACCCGCTAATGGCTAAATATAGTAAAAAATATCAAAATAATTGCTTACTGAATGTTCATTCGATGGCCAAGAGAAAACTATTTCTGGAAAATTATCACTGAAATAACTGCTTTGGTTATCGAGCCAGTCATTCCAGTGGTAAATTTGTCTTCTCTTGGCCTGCAAATGGGCATTCCTTTTTGGCTGGCTTCGACATGAAACACTTATGTAAGATCGATCATTGAGGTTAACATAGACGCTGTAACCATATTCAGAGATATCAGATGTGATTAACCCTTTTACCCACACAGATCAGAAACATCAAATTCTTTATGATGCACATGTAGGCAATATCCTCTTAAATTTTTTTTAACTATTTTGACTGGAAGCCACTGCTACGCATGGTAGCAACATCTCATAGTGAAATTGGTTTCAAAATATTCAGCAGCCTTTCTGTATAGAGGTCTGTCTTTAAATTGAGACACTGGGATTAGAAGGATTAGAGCTTATCCTGCTGATGACCATGCTCATGCTTTTATAAAAGGTAGCGGAATAAAAGAAGAAAGTCCATATTTTAAAAGTGGTACCATATTGCGGAAAGCTGTTGCTATCACATCATAAACACTATGAACACCCATTACCATACTGAAGGGTCATGAATGGCAGGCGTTCGTAGTTCAGTTAAACACACACTAAACTATGACAATACAGTAATAGACCTTTCCAGTTTATCCATCCATCATATGATGTCATAATCAACTGAGCGAGGTGTGGGTGGAGCTTAGCTAGAGATGGGCGGGGCATAGCTAAAACTGGATTCCTCCATTGCTTACCTATATATGTATAAGCATTTGCGTTTAAATGTTTCATGCATTTTTCTAGACACCAAAGACAGCAGCCACAGCATTTTGCGCAGTATTCAGCACAGCTACTATTACTGGCTTCAGATCTGAAAGTAAATGTGGCTTATGTTGTATATTGGATGAACCCGATTTGAATATCATATCGTAAACAATTACGTCAAATGTAAGCTGACGTCGCAATCCATGTTGACAGATATACTCCGTCAGAAACCTTGAATAGTAAGTCAATTGTATGAATTCTCTATCTTTACTATTTAATAAATATTTTGCTGAATATTTTGAAACTAATTTGAGTGCGCGCCGTTGCTGACATAGGTAACAGCAATCTCCAGTCAAATTAGTTTCAAAATATTCAACAGGCTAGCTCTATAGCTACCATGAAATTGGGATTCTGGGAATTCAGGATTAAAATTATATAAATCGATCCCAACACGTCATATGCAAAGCATTGACGGAGCTTAACAAGCGATGGGCAGGGCATAGCCAATACACTCAATGCAATAGTACAACCTTTGTGGTGAAAAGAAGGCGGTGGGGCTTTCATAAGACAAGACCTAATACATTGATAATCTAACATGCCTAATGGTCATGAGATTGGTCAGGTCACCCTCGCAGGCATACACGCACGCACGCACGCACGCACGCACGCACGCACACACGCACACACACACACAGTTAATCCTTTAACACGCATATCAGCCAAAAAAGGTCTTGAGAAATGTTCATTTGAAGACGATGAGAAGACTATTTCTGAAACTTTACCACTGGAATGATTGGCTCGATAAGCGAGTCAGTCATTCCAGTGGTAATTTTTCAAAAATAGTCTTCTCTTGGTCTGCAAATTGACATTTTCTATGAGAAAATTTAAATTTTCTTGGACAAATACAAGGGTTAACGGGCTAAGAAGAAAGCGTGCCAAGCAAAGACAAAATCAAGATGAAAGGTATCTAGTCAGACAGCTAAACTAGAGCTGAGATGACAAAACCTCGCGAAGACCATCAGAGAGTCAGATAGACAGATCTGTGACAGATACATGTCGCTAGACACAGGCATTTATCATTGATTACAGCCTCTTGTTAAACATATACCACAAACTATCGATGTAGCCAGAATTATGCTGAGAACGAAGTTTCTGCTCTATAAAATACCAGTAGCAATTAAAGAAACTATGTCTACTTTTCGAATATTCACCAAATTATATACAGTACATTCAACCTGTAACACCAATCTCTCTGATAATGAACATAAAGAAATTAATTTGACTAGAAAATGTTGAGAGGAAATAATTTGACATGTTTGCTTAACCCTTTAATGGTCAAGCCGGCCAAAACCGGCCTCTACCGTGATCTTGAGGAATGTCAATTGCAGGTTAAGACTATTTTTGAAAATTTACAACTGGAATGACTGGCTCGATAATCGAGCCAGTCATTCCAGCTGTAAATTTTCAAAAAATAGTCTTGTCTTGTCCTGCAAATGGACATTCAATATGCAAATATTTTGATTTCCTTGTCCAAATATGACCATTAAATGGTTAAAATGGAATGATAGGAAACTCAAAATTCCAATAAAGCATGGTTCAGACTAAACATAATTCTGTTATAACCAGTGAAATATGATTAAAAGTCAACTTACTTTTTGTGTATATATAATAGCACCAGTCTGGGGAATTTGATGAGTGTGATAATGAATGAGCCGAAGGCTATGGAGCCAAGATGGTAGAATGTCAGATGAAATATGGATTTGCATATTGCACAACCGACTTGTCCTTTATCCCTGAAAGTTTAATAAAGAACAATATTTTATAGAAAATAAATATGGTATATATACACCTGTGCAAAAGTTAAGCACCACCCTATTTTTACGCACATGCGAGGGTATATTCATGTGCTATGAAGAAAGCAATAGCATAAACATTTATGTACCCATCCATCTTAGTCCAAGAGGTAATAATGCAACTAGAGGAATGCTGATTATGATGGTGGGGAAACACTGTATGTTTTTGTTTGAACTTGAAAACGAGGCCTGAATATGGTTACGTTGACACAACTGACAACTATTGCCCTACAGTTGACACACGTGGCTAGATTGTCATTAATGGTGTCTGAAAACGAAGTTTAACATCTGTGCACGAGTTTGAGACTGTCATTATTAATACCGGGTATATCCACCTTGTGCCTGGATGACGGCCTGGACACGACGTCTCATGCTGGTCACCAACCGACTGATACGCCATTGTGGTATTCGTTGCCATTCAAGATGGAGTGCGTCTGTTAATTCCTGTAGGTTCTGCACAGGAGGATCCCTCCTTCTCACCATGTTTCCCAGAATGTCCCAGATATGCTCAATAGGGTTCATGTCAGGGCTCCTTGCTGGCCATGGTAGGGTTTCGATGGCATTCTGGCGGAGGTATTCATGCACAGCTCTAGCACGATGTGGTCGGGCGTTGTCATCCATGAATATAGGGTGGGTTCCAGGTGCATGATTTACAAAATGAAGGACCACAACTCTATCCAGTATGGAATCTTGATATCTTTGTCCATTTAGTGTTCCAGGTACAGTCAACAGATCCAGCTTACAATCAAATGAGATGAACCCCCATATCATAACGGAACCTCCACCAAATGGAACTTCTTCCATGATGTTACGTTGGTCGTACGCCGTGCGTCTGGACCTCCATACACGAGTTCGACCATCTGTGGCATGAAGCAGGAACCGACTTTCATCGGACCAGTGTACCTGTCTCCAGGATCTCATGTTCCAGTGTCTTCTTTCGTTGCACCACCTCAGACGCTCCTCTTTGTGGTGTGCAGTGAGGAGAGGACGTCTGACAGGTCTCCTAGCTTTCATGCCAGCAGCATACAGTCTCCTTTTGACGGTAGACATTGACACTCTATTGCGCGTTTCCCATTGCTGGCTGAGCACTCTGCTGTTGGTGAATGGAGATCTCCTAACAAGGCGTACTAGGGCTCGATCATCACGGGCAGTAGTCTTCTTCAGTCTTCCAGATCTAGGCCTGTCCTTCACCTCGTTAGTTTGCCCATGTTTTGCAATCAAACGACTGATTACAGTATGGTTAATGTTCAGCTGTCTGCCAATCTCTCTGCATGACATACCAGTGGTATGCATGCCTATGATTTGCCATTTCACACGATCACTTAACCTTCGTCTTGCAATAGCGGTTCACAATCAAGAGCTAATTCTCTCTGTACAAATAAACCACGGTCATGAACACAAAATTCCTAATCTTGTCGCCTAAATCTGTATGTAATGTTCTACACCTCAAACTGGAGTTTTACATAACTGAACACGTGTGCTGTTTCCCGCCACGCACGGACATCAAGCGGCGTGAAGTCATGCATGCATGTGCATTTCGTACTTGGAATTATGTCAGCTAACGCGGGGACAAAAAGTATGGCAGCCTAGTTGTACCATCATGTTTCTACGCTCTATTGTTTTTGCTGGTGCTTAACTTTTGCACAGGTGTATATAATTTGACATTGATAGAAATAAACTGACTTGGAGTATGATAAGTAGGCATAAAAACATATGTAAAATACCACCCAAGTTTATGATAATGGAGGTAAATAAAGTTGTCATATAACTTTTAACTGTCATGCTACAAGCTACCCCACAATAATTTCTATGAGCAAAAACGCTTAACATGCTGAAAACTTTGGAAGACAATTTGATTGAAATATTTAGCAGGTCCAGACATATAAGCCCTGGAATATGTCATGTCGTCTGTACAAACTCAGCAGTCAGACAGTTAAAGATCGCTAAAAGACATTTAGACAAAAGTTCACACGTAATTAACGCCTTAAAGGTGCATATTCACACCAAAATGCTTTAAAGTAAAATTGTTAAAATTATATACTTTTAAAGGTTTAAATTACGTTCCTCGATGTAGGGAAACGAAATCATTCCTAATATATGATGATTTCATTTCGTATAAATTAATATCAATTTTTAAGTTGTGAAATTGATTTTTATTAATTTATACAGAATTAAAACATCATTATGTTAAGATTGAATTCATTTCATTACATATAGGTACACAATTTAAGCCACTAAAAGTATACAATCTTAACAATTTTACTTTAAAGCATTATGGTGTGAATATGCACCTTTAAAATGTATTCTCACTGGCTCATCCCTACCTTGTAAAGTACCATCTTGCAATAGATCCGGAAATAACGAATTGCTGACAGGCAATGATGAACTCTGCATTCCATATTAGAGCTATGAGATGATACCACCAGAAACATGACACCCAAATATGCTCCTCGTATCGCACAAAACCTTCACGATTAACACTCGGAATTTCTGACAAAATAAGTGTAAAATAGTTAATAACAAGAGGTTTACTGAAATTCGTCACACATCAATTCCACAAAATATACATATTTGAATTACAGTGAATGTGAATTGTTACTCTAGGACTTTCTGGGGGAGAAGAAAATACAAACGTTAATTTATTCAACGGAGATAATTCAACAATTATTAAATTTCCCGGAACCAAAATAATAGCTCTCATTGTTGCAAAACAGAGGTAGGTATGTGTAAATAGTCAGCCCATTGTTGATCTTACATGACAATGCAGTCCTCAAAATTTCAAATATTTCCGAGACCCATTTTTGGGTCCTGTGTTTTCAGGTCTGCATAACCAATTGTTCGGTTGCGCAAAATCAGTTTGCGTAACCAATTGGTTGCGCAAATTGGTTACGCCATTTTTTATCCAAACCTGCCTTATCTGAACATATTTCATCTGTATATTAAGTAAATAATGAATTTAAAGTGCATGTTGCTGAATTATCATTAGCATATTGATTACAGCATGGACTTATCCACCAATTACCTAATTTACAGATAAAATATGTTTAGTTACTCAACTATTGACCTCATAATCAATTACATCACATATAGGTTGATGTCACCAGTCACTATTACAATTGACAGACAATACTAACTCTCATAGTAGTCTGTCAGTAAGTATTAGTTGTATGTCTTTGCAATTTAATAAACATTCTGTTGATTGTTTTGAGGGGAAGTTTGTTTCAAAGTATTCACCAAGTTAGCTGTATAGTTACCATGAAATTGAGATTCTGGGACAAAGCTTGAAGCATAGCTTAGCTAGAGATGGGTAGGGAATAACTAAAAGTGGATTCATCCATTGTGATATAAGTACTGTAATATTTCTCAAGCAAATTTGTCAAAAAGCAGATCGAGTTTTTGTTTTATGTCCATTCATTCGTTCCATTTCCAGACCAAGAAGAATAGTTTGGAAAATTTACCCCTGAAATTACAAGCTCGATAACCGAGCCAGTCATTCAGTGTTAAGTTTCCAAAAACAATACTCCTTTGGTCTGCAAATGTACATTTTCTCTGCCAAAATATCAGTATTTGTATGACAACTCATTGGTAACATCTTGCAACAATTTCAGGGTTCATACACCTTGGGCACAATAAAATTCCATACTTTTTTCCAAAACATATATTTCAAAATTCCAGACCCACTATAATAATTAGTGACTAATGACCCAATATTTATAAATATCTTAACACCCTCCTCCTACCCCACCCACAAACCCCACTACAAAAACAAAGAATTGAATATCTTACATTGTTGTGCCTTACCTAGTTGAGCAACCCTCTCCAGCCCACCCACCAACAGGGGTTGAAATGTTTATAAAATTGTACCTGTGACGGGTAGATTTTTTTGTAACCGTTACCAAATATTTATACTGGTACAAGCAGCGTACATTTCTAATATAAAACAATAACCCGCAAGTCCGCCACAATAAAAAGCGTAACCAGCTTTAAGGAATTTAGTAGATATCTTGACCCTTCTTAACTTGTACGCTTTAAACTGACAATTTAGTGCAAATGCGATTTACTTGAAAATAAGAGTTACTACGCACCGGTTTTCCTGACATATAGTCCTGTTTTCTCGGTCGCTCCAAAGCAATGAACCACTTAAATATCGGGTGGTATTACTGTCAGAACCTTCCAATAATAATATATTGGGTCATATAACCCGTCAAACATATTGCTTTAATGCGTTTAAAAGTGGCACAGTGACTAGATTTTTCGTTCGCTATTAGCCATCAATATTAATCGTGAGCGTCGCACAGAGATTGGTCGAAATAAATCATGTGATTAATTCGTTATGAATGACAACGAGGCACATGATCAAAATTTTACTACGATAGTAATTTTCATTCATGCCTATTGAAATCGGATATCCCGCGAGCCAATCAGAAACTACGATAGCGCATTATCGATTGTTATTAACTACGACGGTGCAGTCACGTGAGACATTTCTCATTACCGGTGTATTAGCAGACCCCCCTCTAGGCTGATTCGTGACATAATTTTTATTGTTGAAATTAGTAACCGGGATCGTGGCGTTCTGTAAGAATGGAATGTTTACGTTTTTGGAAGTGTTTATTTATGAGAATCCAGTTGGATTCCCGTATTTTTCAATTTGGGGAATATTACGAGAATCCTGTCGAATTTCGAGGCCTGACTTATTGTGTGTCATGGACAAATACACACTAACACAGTAGCGAGGATCTATGAATGTAACAGTTTAATTTAACAGATAAATTCTTAAACAGCTGTCTCTACAAGCCAACTGAAACTCAAGGAGAATATACTGTGAGACTCACTCAACAAGGCATGTCTTCCTATGTTATATCGGGATCCAATCGCATATATAAACTAATACATCTGGAACATGCCAGCCGACGGTTGCACGTACTTGCATGCAACGGTTTATAATTGAACAGTCCGTTGTTGATGCATAACGTGTAGTGAGACTAGTTCCCGGCCTATGTAGTAATGCTAGCGGAAATACAACGGAAGTTTGTCTCTGACACATGCGCTTATTTATAGAATTTGATAGACAGATGTTATCGATCTTTTAGATGTTTGAAAATGCTAAATTCCGTTGTAAATAGCATGCTTCATATCAAAAAGTTGTTGAAACTTTTCTGTTTTCCACTATCAGAGATAACTACCGTTCTGGGCTTTGTCACTTACGCGACCATTTTTTGGTTCACAGTAATTTTACTTCATATAACCGACACGCGAACGAAACGATCGTTCGCGCCAAATTTTGAGGGCTGCAATGGAGATAACACCGATGTTTTATAACTATAAATTGATATTTAACATATTTTTTAAAGTTCAAATTACTAATTTAAGTTTTCCCTGATATTACTAATGTGGGTTAAACAAAACCACCAAATGTAATACTAATTTTCACATTGACCTTTGGAGATGCAACATTATCAGCCACCCCATCGTTGAGTTAACAGCTAATGATATCAAAATACATGTACCTATAACATCACGTTGCCAATAACTAACCAGATTGCTGTGCACTGCCAAAACAGGTATATTTAGATCAATTTTTGTGAGAAAATAAAATGTGTACCTGCTGATGACAAGTATAGCAGAACGACCGTCCAATAAACAATGAATATAAATAGAATGAATCCGGTGAATATTGGCAGGAACAATAAACATGGCATGCTGATGAGGCACTTCCCTGCTATCTGGAACAGCTCTACAACAAGGCTGATTCTCTTACGCATAATGAAGATAACAAACAGCAGGATCACCTAGAATAATGGATGATAATTGTTTATTATAAATACCCTAACGCTTTAAGCCTTAAATTTGTTCAAGAAAATTTGAATTTTTCGCAAAGAAAATGTCAATTTGTAGACCGAGAGGCTATTTTTGAGAATTCACCACTGGAATGACTGGCTCGGTTATTGACCCAGTCATTCCAGCGGTAAATTTTCAAAAATAGTCTGCTTGGTCTGCAAATTGACTTTTCTCAAGACCACTGTAGAAGATGGTTTAACTGATACGAGTGTTAAATGGTTAAAGCTTATCAATTGAGGTGGTGGGCATATGTAAATATTGGATCTGTTGGGTTGCTCACAATGGTTCACTTAGATTTGCATATATGACCTCTTTGCCCAATTATACCATCTTTACCATTGCAAAAATTGAGTACCTTAAGTTATCTAACAGTTATATACATGTACATGTAAGTAAAGCAAGCTATTCAGTTTATTTGAGTTCAATCATGACGTAGAAGGGATACAAGCATTGCACAACCTGCAGCAACAGCACCCGGTCAAATTAGTTTCAAACTATTCAACAGCTTACTTATTTCGTTATCCTGTTATTCTGAGAAATCAGGGTCTGATCGATCCCAATACGGGCAAAGCTTGGGCAGAGCTTAGCTAGAAATAGGTGGGGCACAGCTAGAAATGGATTACTCTATTGTGAGATCAGACGTTGTATTCTAAATGCCATTCAAATCCCTGTCAAGTCATCCTCCACCTTGCCTAAGGCGTGACAAAATATTGTTGTTGTAAGCTGCACTGCTGTCTAACACAAGAATCTTTCAAGATGGGCACCATTCATCGCTCCACATAATATTGGTTGTGAGATAGAGTAGTATAAACTTCTATGGTTCACAAATCACTTACTGTGAGTATTGTGGCAATGATTGAGTATATAAGAAATGACTTTTCACTGTACACATCCACTTGAAGAATGACTAAGTTTAAAGATATCTCCTCAATTATCCTCCCTTTAAATGATGCATAGGTCCACCACAAGACTGCTGTCCCAGCTGAAGACAGAAGCAATACAGTGACCATTAGAGTGTGAGAGAGAGGGGGAGAGGTAGGGTGGGCTGGAGGGAGGGAGGGTGGGCAGGAGGGAGGGAGAGAGCGAAATGGAGAGGGAGGCCGAGCGAGGTAAGAAGTAGAGGGAGGCAGGGAAAGGGAGGGAGAGGCAGGGAAGAAGAGGGAGGCAGGGTGGATGGGGAGTGAGAGGGAGAGAAAGTGAAAGATGAGAGAGGAACAACTCAGCACATCTGATAGAAAAGGAGACAGAAAGATAGGTAAACATAGACTGAAACAAACACAGATTGATAGATAAATAAAAAAAGGATAAAATAACAATCAACAGATAAATCTCTTGGAAAATGAGTATATTGATCAAATTATCCAAAGCAGAACATTTCTTTATTAAGTTTCTAGCAAATTTCTGACAAGGAAACATCCCTAAATGACAAGGGTCCAAATTACCATATTCAATCAAATTGTGGGGTCGTGACAGAAATGAGATTTGACATATCTCCTTAAAGATAAATTGCCATAATATGCTCCCTATGACTCTTGGCTTTAACCCGTAAAACGTTCAACAGCTTTTCTGTAGTTGCCTTAAAAATGAGATATAAGGAATTCATCGTAAATGAACAGAAAATCTGATTTCGCAGCTGACTAAAATGTGACGTGAAACTTGCTGACTTAATAATATCAGTAAACAATTTGACTGAAAATTGTTACTGGCTAATGCACCAGGAGTATGCCCATAAGATAAGTCATGAGTGACCCGGCAATGGTTAAGATTTGTCAAGAAAATTGAGCAAATATTTGCTTATTGAATCCCCATAATTGCAGGCTGAGAGAAGACTTTTTAAATTTATCAATGGAATGCCTGGCTCAGTTATTAATAAAACACAGGCATCACAGTTGTACATTTTCAAAAATATTCTTCTTTTATCCTGAAAATGGACATTCTTTAAAATCGGTCGAGTACTAGCTCAGTTTTGGCTGCCTTGCTCATTAAATGGTTAAAATGTTCAAAATTGCCAATACCAAAGCAAATACCTACAGCAGGCAAAGTGGATTTATTCACAAATTTCCGACCAACATGTGATTAGGTAGACTCTTGTTTGAGGCCTTCAGTTCCTTCCAGCTTATTACCATTCAATCAGCATATTGATGCGCTTGGGTTTGAGTTGTTGATATGTAATAATAGCTCCTTCAAATTAGATTTACTTTTGTAAATCAATGCACAATCATTACATATCAACAACTCAAACCCAAGCGCATCAATATGCTGATTGAATGGTAATAAGCTGGAAGGAAGAGTCTTCACAGACTTCACCTGCCTTGTGTTCCAAAGGGAAAATGTTCCAGATCTCTCTACACGTGCAAAATCAGCCTTTTTCAGTTTGTTATATAACATACATGTAATTAATCCGAAAACAGCAAATTGTCAATAGTTTGCAGATTTAATAATAAAAATGTTTTGAAATGTTTGCTCTTTCGAACACAAGACTGATTTATGCTATACATAGCAAAACCTGTGAAAACAACCACCTGAGCTATGGAGCCAATGGTGGTTGATAATTTTTCCCTTGAAGTACCCGTGTCCCAATGGACCTTTCCAGTTTTAGACAAGCCCGCCCAATTCTAGCTAAGCTCCACCCACATCTCGCGCATGTTGGGATCGATGGATCTCTACACTCCCTGCCTATCAATTTCCAGAAAACTATACAGGTAAGCTGTTGAATATTTTGAAACTAATTTGACTGGGTGCTGTTGCTGCCATACAGCAACAGCGCCCAGTCAAATTAGTTTCAAAATATTCAACAGCATGTTTATTAAATAGCAGACATATAATTCGTACAACGCATCGGACTATTAAACATTTAAGACGGACTAAATCGTGTCATTCATACTATAATTGATTATGTCATCATACACATCACATAGTTGATTATGACATCATATGATGGATGGATAAACTGGAAAGGTTCATTACAAGATGATACAGTAAAGCAGATAAATATGTTGAAACTGGTGAAACAGATTCGACTGGAATATGTTGCTATCATAGGCAACAACATGTCACACTCAAATATATTCTTACATCAGGCTTCCATAAGAGATTTTTGGGCTGTCCTTTCCCGACCCTGTTGGTTGGAGAATGGTAGGTACGCAATTTTCTTTTTTTAATTTGAAACATGAACTATAAAGCAAACAGTTTCTATAAATTATTTGAGCCTTTTTTGACGAAAGGAGTCAATTACAAAAGAAAATAAATATAATTCTTTACGGGAAACTACATAAAACCTTTGAGTTTCAAAAGAATTTAATTACAAATTTTGCTCAATTGCTTAATGAGTAGACCAGTTGCTGAGTCCATGTTGGCTTCATTGCAATTCTACATAAAGGGCAAATAAATAGGATCATGGCAATTTTCTAAATAGTTTTTACGTACATGTATACACAGAAACTTTGTAGATACTGTTTACAATATAACAAAAATCATACAACATGATACATGTAGCTAGGTTATATTGGACACATTCTTCATGTACACAATGTTAACATTTTAACTATCTATACAGTCATGTAGATAAAGCAAGCCTTGATTTTAAATTTTCATTTCCAAGACATATTGCAGCATTTCTATCCCTGCCATGTCATTAGCCAGAGGCTGTCACCACCAGCATAATTTACAAATTAACTGTTCTCTGAACCGCTTTGTCTTTCCAAGATTGCCGCACACCGATTTGCTGCTGTATACCAAAGGGGCTACCTGACTACAATAAGTTAACTGTCTGCCTACTGCAAGCCACCAGACAACAATTTCAATGCGCAATAACCACAGACATGCTGAATATTCTGAAAACAATTTGACTGAAAGTTGTTGGTGGCTCAGACACCAACAACTTTCAGTCAAATTGTTTTCAAAATATTCATCATATTCAGAGTTACTCCCCATGGAAAATGTAGTCTGTAGAAATTCAGCAGGCACGCAGTTAATTCCTGCTGAATATTGTAGAACAACAACTTGTCTGAAGCAGCATCCTGGCCTCCAGGAAACACAGCATATCCAGCACGCTTCATACATACATACATACATGTAGTTCCAATGATGGCTTTGGAGATTTAAGATTAATAATGTTAACCTGGTTTGCCAAACAGATTTGTCTTCTAAATTGGCAATAATGCAAATTATCCGCTTTGGGAATTCCTATTGCCATTCTTTTTCCTTACCCAGGAAGTCAGTCAGTCAGTCGATAAAATACTTAGCTTTTTTCTGTCGTTCATTTTCATTGCTTAAAATTTTGGTTGAACTTAAACAGAGAGCTTGTAAGAAATAAGTTACTGAAAATTTTCAAAGTAATTTGACTGCATGAAGACTGTTGAGTCTGCACTTAATTAGACAGTAACAACTTTCAGCTAACTCAGTTTCAAGATTAATGTGCATAACTATTCATACTGAAGGCTGGAGTGAATAGCGGTCAGTGATGTCTGTCTGTCCACCTGTCCATCCATCAGCCTGCCCACCCACGCATCCAAATACCTTCAGTATAAATTGAGTTATTGGAGGGAGACACTGACTCAGTGGTTAGCGTACTAACATTCATAACCAGTAATCCTGGTTCGTCTCTGCGCATGACTAACTTTAACTATCAGTCTCCTTCACAAACCATTGCCTCCCTCCGTAAATGGGTATCGGTGTAAAAACTTGGGAAGCTACCCGTAATGGTGCAACAGACTATACATTTCTCCAGAGACCAAACCCAACCTCCCAGTCAAGGTTGATGATGATTCCTTACGTAGAACGTGAATTGTGTGCTGGACACACAGACAGAGACACGCACGCATGCATGCATGCACACACGTACGCACACTCACACACACATACACGCATGCACACAGACACATGGCTATCTTAACCCTATAACCCTCGAATTTGTTCAATAAAATTTAGACTTTCTCAGAGAAAATGTCAATTTACAGACCAAGAGAAGACTATTTTATAAACTTACCCCTGGAATGACTGGGTCAGTCATCAAGCCAGTTATTCCAGTGGTAAATTTTCGAAAATAGTCTTCTCTAAATCTGCATTTCTCAAGATCACTGCAGAGGCCATTTTTGGCTGATCTGAATGTTAAAGGGTTAATAGCCCTCTGACAGTTCATGGTGAGATTAATAAGCACACCAGACAACACAACATCATTATAATTTTTGCTTACCAATACTGCTAATTATTGATACACATAGAATCATCCATACGATGACTGAAGCCAGGAAGCGCATCAGCAGCACCATCAACAGAGCAAAACCTGAAACAAGCAAACAGGCAGAAATTGAGTTTCAGAAAAAAAGATCCTTTACAGTGAAGTACCGGTAATGATCACATTTTGTCCACACCGTTTACAAATCAGCCTGCCTGAATGTCAATACTACATGTAAGGCAATCAGCAACGAGTCTTTAAAACATTTAATGATGAAGCCGGCCAAAAGCAGCATCGATATCTGCAGTGGTCTGGAGGAATGTCCATTTGCAGATCAATCAAGCGTATTTTTGAAAATGTAATACTGGTACGGCTGGACCTATAACCAAGCAACTTACAAATGGACACTAGTCTTCATCACTTGACTTACAAATGGACAATAGTCTTCATCACTTGACTTACAAATGGACAATAGTCTTCATCACGACTTACAAATGGACAATAATCCGGACAATAGTCTTCATCACTTGACTTACAAATGGACAATAGTCTGGACAATAGTCGTCTTCACTTGACTTACAAATGGACAATAGTCTTGACAATTGTCTTCAACACTTGGCTTACAAATGGACAATAGTCTGGACAATAGTCTTCATCACTTGACTTACAAATGGACAATAGTCTTCATCACTTGACTTACAAATGGACAATAGTCTGGACAATAATCTTCATCACTTGACTTACAAATGGACAATAGTCTGGACAATAGTCTTCAACACTTGACTTACAAATGGACAATAGTCTGGACAATAGTCTTCATCACTTGACTTACAAATGGACAATAAAGTCTTTTAGACTTGACTTACAAATGGACACTTAGACTACACTACACTTGACTTACAAATGGACACTTATACTACATTACACTTGACTTACACATGGACACTTAAACTACACTACACTTGACTTACAAATGGACACTTAGACTAGACTACACTACACTTGACTTACAAATGGACACTTAGACTACACTACACTTGACTTACAAATGGACATTTAGACTACACTACACTTGACTTACAAATGGACGCTTAGACTACACTACACTTGACTTGCAAATGGACACTTAGACTACACTACACGTGACTTGCAAATCGGCATTTAAAAATTAACTATTTTGATTTTCTTAACCAATTTTGACTATTGTAAAATAGTTAACCTTTTAACAGTCAAAATCGGATAAAAATAGCTTCTGCAGTGCTTTTGAGAAATGTCCATTTGCAGAGCAAGAGTAGAATATTTTTGAAAATTTACCACTGGAAATATTAGCTCAATATCAGAACCTGTCATCCCCGATAAATTTTGAAAAATAGTCATCTCTGAAGTTGGTCTATGAATGGATACGTTCTATGATAAAACTCAAATTTTCTTTGAACAAATTTGAGGGTTAAGAGGTGAAACAGAGTGAGAGTCCATTTTAGCAAATTGTCATAGAATACAATCATGTAGATGAATCAATTTCTAGCTAAGCTCTGCCAAGCTTCCTACGTGTGTTGGAATCTATTTATATACTTTGAATCTTAAATTTCCAGAATCACAATTTCAAGGTAACTTACATGTAATACAGGTAAGATGTTGACTAGTTTGAAACTAATTTGACTGGCTGCTGTTGCTGCCTATAGCAGCAACAGCTCCCAGTCAAATTAGTTTCAAAATATTCAAAGGAATGTTTAATTTGTAAATTCATCAAATTTGTACACTTGACAGACCTTTCCCGTTTCATATATATATATATATTATACTTTAGCTACCTACTGGTAGCCCTGGACCGATTTTTCGACCACATGCCTTATCAAAGTACCATCATTCTTTGAGTCTGGCTTCGGCTTTAAAGAATTATTGATCGATTGATGAATGAATCAATAAATAAATTCATTAAAACTATAAGAATTTTGTCGGTTTTGAAACATTTTACATTTGAGAAAGAAGATAATTAAAGCTACATGTACTACATTTCATTATTTCCATTTTTGACATTCTAAGTGTGCCTAAGTATATGTCATGAATAATTAGATGAATTCTTTTGGAATGTGACCGTAGACCTGTGAGAACAGCAATGCCCTCAGTATGCTCAGATAAATCAACATGTACACTGTCTGAAATTCCGCTGCCAGAAACTAGTCAATACACACAGGAGTATTTCTATTTGCACACAACCTTAGACATGTTAGAAGTGTCTGGGAGTAGACCCAATAATCATACCTTCCGAGATAACACCGGGACTTGGCGAAGCTTTGAAACAGTCTAATGCGGATCAAGAGCGGAATAGGCTGCAGTGACAGAGATGTAATGATGTTCTCGACACGCTTAGAGAAATTAATTTACTCTTCGTATTTAAGACGGCCATTCTGGACTTGACACTGGCGGAATTAAATTTGGGGCCAATTTGCACATGCATTCACATTACTCATTTGGCAAGCTAATGGTATAAGTCGTACTTCGAATTCCTAGATGCAGAGTCACTGTCATGTCTTTAATCACCTCAGAATTGAATCAGTCCGAATTATACATAGTAAAATCCTTTTTTCTCTTGGTTTGGGTATTAATTAAATTTCATCATAATATTACATGAGAATATTAACTCCACTTGTGTCGAATTAACCTTATCATGGTCGAAGCAGTTAAACCGGCCTCTGCGGTGGTCTTGAGCAATGTCTATTTGCAGGCCAAGAGACTATTTTTGGAAATTTACCACTGGAATGACTGGCTCGGTTACCGGGCCAGTCATTCTAGTGGTAAATTTAAGTCTTCTCTATTGGCCTGCTAATGGAGACTGGCGAAACAAAAGCAAAAAATATTTTGCATTTGATCGTAATGGCATCTCACAAGTTCTTCATTCTATACATGTACCATCATTATTAATGAGATATAAAAGAAATACTACAGCATTTGATAAAATAGAGCTTGAATCTGGGCTGCAGTATCCTGCTTCGTAATTGTATTAGATGCCAGTTTCGTGTAATCTGAAAACACTTGTAGCGTAATCAGAATCCATGTGGCTGACAATTCACATGATGACATCATACCATGAAATTGATGGTGTGTTAAAATTCTTGATTTGAACCGAAATTTTAACAGCTATAGTTTGTGAACATTTTTCAAATTCTTAGTTCATAAAGTATGATAAAAACCAATGTTAAATTTTGCATCTTTATTGAAATCTAAAGCGTGTGCACATTCATGCGTGCATGTGCGAATGGGTGCATCTCATGGACTGTACTGTAGCTGGACATTCCTCATGACAACTGCGCGGGATGGATTACACTGCCAAGAGTTACAGTTGTAACTTAAAATTGACCTCAGACGGGGTCCCAAGTGAAATAATATCTATAATTACACAGGAAACTTCTCTAACTACATTTGTAAATTATTCAAGAACTTATTCCAAGTCTGAAGAACCTCTTATACCCATCTTGCAGAAATAAAATCCTCAAATTAATTTCATCATAGAACAAAATCAAATTACATGATGTACATCTCTCATGATATCTATCAAGTGTTTCTGTCAGAGCCTCTGGCAATCAAATTATTGTTGTTTATACACATGTATAAATCCTCCAGTGATCTGAACCACTACTGGAAGCAAGCAATGTAATCAGAGACTATCATAAAACAGGCATGATACAAGGACACTTAGATGATATTACAGTCACCAGTAATTAGATTGCTGCCAGCCATCAAGTGTGTGACAGAAGCCAGACCAATCTAGCAATTAAGCATGCTCAAGGTTTCTTACAAAAAGCAAGTTAATTATTAATATGAGCCAGGTAAATCTGCCTGGATAAAGGATACAATATTTTCTACAATAGGCTTTGAACATGTCTATAATAATCACCTGTCTTCAGTGACTATTAATATATGGTGGTTTGCTAAGACCTGTGGTTGAAGAACTACTTGCAAACACATGTATTATAAAGAACCACTATCTTATGGCCACAAAAAATTCCAATGGTGACTGACTAATAGGGCATTTGGAAACCTTTTGCATTTAATGATTATGTTTTTATCCATTATATGAAAAAAATTCCCTCATTAAAAGCTTCAAAGCATACATGTATTTCCATCGTAGAAAGAAACCAAATTACATCTTCATGATATTAGCTACATGTAGTGGGCTAACCCTTCACTGGTTAAGCCAGTCAGAAACAACCTCTGCAGTGGCACAGAGGAATGTTACATGTACATTTGCAGGGCAAGACTATTTTTGAAAATGTATCACTGGAATGACTGGCTCGATAAACGAGCCAGTCATTCCAGTGGTAAATCTTCAAAAATAGTCTTCTCTTGACCTGCAAATAGACTTTCATTTAGCAAAAATGTGAATATTCTTTTTCAAATTTTTACCTACTAAAGGCCTGATGAACAGCAGCACATGAAAGGACTACTTTATAAGCCTGTATACCTGTGATAACCTTATGCTAACCTTATCGGGTGTTATCAGAAACCTTACAAATTATCATGACATTTTCTAAGGTATACATCATAACTAATAAGATTTCCCACCCGCAGAGGTCAAGACAAAATGCAGCTCAATTCTAACTACTAGTCGTACCAGAGATTTCTGGTCAAAATCAATCTGTGCATATATACAATATAGGCAGCGCCTGGCAGTATCTTGAGAGTATATGTATATTATACCGCATATATACGTGTAATTATATATCATTGGGCATGTTGGATAGTCATGAAAGTGAGTCTAATTACCTGCTTTAATCATCAGAAAAATTTGTCATAAATATCACACTAATTACTGGCAATTACATTCCCTTCTATTAGATTATAATTACATTGCAATTAAATGAAGCACAATTTCCTACAGACTGCAGGACAGCTACATGTAGCTCAGAAAAAACGTTTTAAATTGTGTTTCCAAAATTAAAAAAACCCAGAAACAATGTTAGTTAGTACAATTTTGAACATGATGTAAGAAATGTTCTGTTAAATATAGTTTGAACATAATTGGATTGAAAGACATCGCTGCTTTTATTGGCAGCAATGTCTTTCAATCCAATTATATTCCAAAGTTATTCCTGAGCTGCACTGTGTGAAAAGTTACCAAGCAAAGATGGTTCATGTTTGGTATGGGTTAAGCATGACAGAAGATACACCGGCGCAGTCTTGGAATTATCCTACTGGGAGAGGATGTCATTGAATAAATCTGTTAAGCGTGCTCAAGAAAGCAGTACTCGCTACACTCAGATCAACAATGGACCTTAGGAAGCTAAAGATTTTGACTGAGGACAAGACACAGTGGTCGAACGAAGGACTGATTGCAGCTGTAGGATGTTTCCACAACTACAGCCGCAGAATACAGTAATCATCCATACTGCGTGAAAATCAGTGACTTGACTATGAAAATCAGTAATTTGACCATGAAAATGGCAGTGTTTGCCTATCAAAATCAGTGTTTGGCTATCAAAATCAGTGTTTGCAAACAATCAAAATCAGTGCTTGCCTACCAAAATCAGTTTTTACCTATTAAAATCAGTGTTGCCTATCAAAATCAGCTGAATGTCTGCCTATTAAAATCAGTGGTTGCCTATCAAAATCTGTGTTTGCCTATCAACATCAGTCTTTCACTTAGTGGCAATCAGTGATTTGACATGTGAGAAAATTGAGACATTACATTGCATTTAGACAAAGGAACCAAAGTATTTTATTAATTAGCAGAGTAAAAGAGACGCCATCTGTCACCTCGCTCCACCTGCCTATAAACAGCACGTTAACCATTTCACCGATAAATATATACCACATTTTCAATACTACCATACAGGAAGACTGTAGAAAATTTTGAAATTAATTTGACTGGAAGCTGTTGCTCCCTTAATGAATAATTTTTATATCGTACAGAATATACTATTTCATGGATTTGTCAGTGAAATGGTTAATTAATTCCCAGTGTTCTCTGTTCAGGTAGTCTTAAAGGCAGCTCTAAACATTTACATAATGGTCAAGTCAGCCAAAGCCTTTGCCATTGCAGTGGTCATGAGCAATGTCAATTCTCAGACCAATTGAGAAATCTTTTGGAAAATCTACTACAGGAATGACTGGCCAGTCATTTCAGTGACAAATTTTCCAAAATAAGCTTCTCTTGACCTACAAATGGTATTTTCTATACGAAAATGGAAAAATGTTCTTGACTAATTTTAACTCTTTATTGGTATACCAAGGGGAATAACTCACATGAGATGAGTTATAAATTACCAGCTATCGGAAGGACAGTAACCCTTCAAGAAACATTTCTGCGATATGATATACGTATGTCACTGATTCTTTAAAACCATTTAAAGGTTAAGACAGCCAAATTAGCTCAATTCTGCAGCTGACAAACAAAGTCCTGCATTTGATAGCCAAGAAGATTTGTAGTTTATCTACGACTGGAATGAGTCAGGCTTGGTTATTGAGCTCGTCATTCCAGTAGTAAGATTTCTAAAAGAAGATGACGATTAAGGGTGTGTATGACTCACCTGGAACATAGGAATTTCAATTAGAAAAGCCATCGCCTATGCATTGTAAGTCGGAATTACAACAAGAACAAGAATGTCCTACCAAATTTAGTTAAAATCAGTCTGGTGGTTCTCGAGAAACATTTTAAATTTCCCATTGCTTTACTCTGACATGTTTGACAGCTTTTGGCAGAAAAAATCCAAGATGGCCACCAACTTATTTATCTGACAGTTTTGAAAGTGGCAAATTGGGTATACTAAAAAATGTATATACTGGCAAAACCAATTTCAGCTTCAAAATCCTTGAAAATTAAATATTCCATCATGCATGGCCACCACGACATTGAATTCTAATTGGTCGATGGTGGTCATGTTCTTTAACGTACTAACTTGCCTTGAACAAACTTGAATAGCATGATTACTCCCCAAAATTCAGCCCAATCTCTTCAGTGATTCAGAAGTGATTTTTGTGAAAATTAGTTCATCCAAGATGGCCGCCGAACCATCTGGCCAATCAATTTCTCACAAACAAACTTAGTTCTGCTGTTGCACTAGATGATGTTTCATGAGTTTCGAATCAATCGCACATGCGAATTTGGAGAAATCTTTTAAAGACATTTCTAAAAATCTTACAAAATCCAAGATGGCCACCAGCCAATTGGCCTCCTTTGATCAAACTTGGATTTCTATGCCACAAGGATGCTTCCAGCCAAATATAATTGAAATCATCCCAGTGGTTCGCGAGAAGAAATACAAGAATTTCCTATTGCTTTAGTATGAGTTTTTGGAGGGGAAAAGATCTAAGCTGGCTGCCAGACTGTTTATCTGACAGTTTCAAAAGCGGCAAATTTGAAATCAGGATACCCAAAAGCTATAAAAAAACAATTTCTGCTTTAAAATCCATAAAAATAAAAGAACCCATATTGATTGGTCCATGGTGGCCATATTTTTTCCACATATGACTACTTACTTTCCTGGAACAAGCTTTAATGGCCCTTAGTGCCTAATCATATCTCCCAAATTTCTTCCAGATCCGTTTAGCGGATCTAAATGTCATTTTTCATGAAAACTAGGTCATCCAGGATGGCCACCATACCATTTGGCCAATCAACTTACATGTACCTCGAACAAATTTGGTTCAGCTGTAGCTCTACAAACGTAAATGATGTTTCATGAGTTTTGAATCGATCTCCCGTGGTTTCGCAGAAGATTTTGTAAAGACATTTCTAAAAATCTACGAAAATCCAAGATGATCGTCGGCCAAACTGCCCCAAACTGACCAATCAGTTTCGTTTGAACAAACTTGGATCTCTATCTCCTACGGATACTTCCTGCCAAATATAACTTAAATTGGATTAGTGATTCTTGAGAAGTTATATAAAGAAACAGTTGACGATGGATGGATGGGCGGATGGCAGATGATGGACAGATGGTTGCCACGGCATAAGCTACCTTGGCCTCTCAGGCTGTAGGTGAGCTAAAAATCCTATCCTAATGGCCTGCAAATGAACCTTCTTTATGAGAACTGACTATTTTCTGAGCAATTTTGACAATGGGAGATTTTTCCAGTTTTAGATATAGCCCGCCAATCTTTAACTAAGCTACAACCACACGTCGTCCATTTTGGGATCGAACGATCCCTCAGCTCCCTGACTATCAATTTTTAGAAAACTAAGCTGTTGAATATTTTGTAACTAATTTGACTGGATGCTATTGCGGTCTATGGGAACAGTACGCAGTCCAATTAGTTTCAAAATATTCAACAGGATGCTTAATAGATAGGTGTCATACAATTCGTACAAGTTGACAGAATATTAAGCATTTAAGACAGACTAAATTGAGTCATTCATGACATAATTGATTATGACGTCATATGATTGACTGAGAAACTGGATTCCTTAATTAGTACCCAAATCAAGTCATATAATGGGCATGTCTTTAAGATTACATTCTCCCATGCCCTTAAATCGTCATTGACTGTGACAAGGAGTTGTCGACCTTGGTATATGTTACCAGCAAAGAGCTAATATCAGGAATCTTTCCGAGCTGTCAAACCTGATTTCCCTGGCTTGGTAAATTACATGAAGCAATCAGAAGCAACATACTTTAACTTCCGTTGCCTGGCATTTCAATAACAGCTGTCCACATATGCCAACGGAGATCCAATTCAAAGCCAGTGATAAGAACCTGTGCAATATTAGAACAGCGTATAATTACAGCTCTGACACAAGTGTCGCTTCGCCTGGCTACCAAAAAGACATTGTGCTGTGCAATTATTGCAATGTGTACAGTGGAAACGTAAATGACACGTAGCATTTCCATCAGACTCACACGCTTCATGTTTGGAGAGATGACCCTGCATTAACCCCTTAACACTCATATCACCCAAAAACAGCCTCCGCAGTGCCCTTGACAAATGTCAAATTGTAGACCAAGAGATTATTTTTGAAAATTTAACACTGGAATGACTGGCTCGATAACCGAGCCAGTCATTCCAGTGGTAAATTTTCAAAAATAGTCTTCGCTTGGTCTCCAAATGGAAATTTTCTATGACAAAATTGAACAAACTCGACGGTTAAAGGGTTACAGTCACTGTTTGACGAAGCAAAAACGAAACAAAAATGCCTCCTTTTCGCGTCAAAACCTCGTAGCGTTTCCAGGCGTGGCCAAACACCAAACGCATTTTATTTATTTTATAGGCGCGTCTAACGGAAAGTCTAACGCGTCCTACAATATGCTAAACGTATCATGAAATATTTTAAACCCATCACGGAAAAAGTCAAACATGCAATCAAATGTATTCATTAACGCTACAAAGATTCTTACTACGCGTCATTAAACATAAAGTGGAATCGGTCTAGAGTCTGTCAAGGTCCCGTACATGTAAATTTAAATTGCAATTGGAGTCGTATATGTGTTAAGTACATGCATCGCCTATAGCTTTTTTTGTGGCTGTAAATGATAACTGTCAAAATGTCATCATTGTAATCAATCGTAATTTTGTATAAAATGGACGTGTGTGAACTCCGCACCTGGGTATTCTTTACTGAGTATGAAGCTAGTGTGATGACTGTGCGTATATTTTAATAATTTTTCAATCCATAATTTCTTTTGAAATCTGGATGAATAAACCAAGATATTCTCTGAAATGGGTTTATTACAATATAGTCTAATTTGAGCCGACGTAATAGGCATAACTTTTTAGAACAATATATGCACCTGTTGCAGCTAGTGTTATGTCAAATTTGTCTTATAACGGAAAGGGAAGCGATTTACAAAATCTGCAAACCTGACATTCGGTTGATTTCGATTTCGCTATTTCATACATAATATGTAACCGAAAATCTCCGCTTTTACATAGACATGCACATGCGTACATAGTTGTTTTACCCGTGCCTGGGGTGTGTTCAGGAACGTGAAAAACGTTTTCCGTTATTAACTGAACACTGTACCGCATAGAACGCGAACGTTCGCCGAACATTCGCCTTCCTGAACTCGCTCCAGGAGTATCCGAGTACATAACGTTATTAGCCGTTTTCGGCAACGGGTATCACCGTCTGATTGGTCGAGAATACACGCATATTTAATCAGATCTAGCAAAGATGGCGTCAACTGTTTTGCAATTCATCAATCTACACACATTTCGTGTACGCCACAGACTAAAAAGTACAGATAACACGGAATAACGAAACTGCCAATCAGAAAGTGTGATGCCTATATATTTGAACGCTTCGGCATCTTAACTCAGGCTTATTACTGACAGTGCTTGAAGTTAGTTATCTCGAAAACTGTAAACAAAGACACGCGTCGATGATCGAGTATATCGGATTGTTTATCTTCAACATTGTTTTTTCGCGACCAGGACGAAATGGATATTATATATATATATATATATATATATATATATATATATATATATATATATATATATATATATATATTTTGTGTCTGCGGCTCTCTTGCGACAATCAATAACTTTCTCATTATCGGTGACATCACATTTACTAAAACAAGAATGATAATGCAGGTTACTGGGGCAATATTGGCCTAGTAACCTGCATTATCAGGGAAGTAGGCCCCAAATCTAAACCAATGAATTATCACATTTTACCCATTTGAACCTGAAATCCCAGAATTCATTTGAAATTGTTAATGCAATAGTAGAAGTACTCCCTTGTTGGAGGCGATATTCCCACCCTGTATTATATTCATAGAATCACAATGATGTCATCACAATCAAATTTCCCATAATACCCTGGGAGATACGCCATTTTCAGAGGGGCTAATTTAACATTACGAGCAATGGGCCGTTAAACCTTAATTACATTTTCTTTAATATATTGTGAAATTCACTCATGATTTCATGTTTTCTGATACCTGACAGGGTTATTACAGATTCTCAGACACAGGATTTAATGGTTTGAACTTCAAGGAAAATGTAAACAATGAGTTTGTATGGGCAGTCCTCTTTAGCATGTAGTAAGTTTGCCCCAACTTTAATGGGGGCCGAATTCAAGATGCCTGGATGTGCGAAACTATGAATAATGTGTTTGATTTCTGTGCTAAAGTCTGAGGGCGGTGTATGACCATAACAGCCGCTGTCAGGTCATAGGGCCTAACAGTACATGTATATAGTATATTACTGGCTATATAGTGCCATATATTTTAAACCAAATATCACTTACCGTGGCGTTGTAAACGTGGAATCAGACACTGATAGTAATGCTGAGACAGCTAATGTGTGGGACAGTGAATCTTCTGATGACATGTTTGACGATGAGGAAGCCACCACTACTGGAAAGCCTTGAAGATGAACTTGAAGCTGGTACAATACAGATTGAGTGAACTTCTCCAATCAGTGACAAAGAGTTTGCCCTGAAGTTTGGGCTATTTTGGTGCATTCACCATGATCATTTGTGCCGTTTGAATTTAATTAACTGTTAAAGTTTGTTATATTGAATTAGCTCTAACTAACATGAATAGATATACCAATAACATACCAAGAGTTAGTAGTTAGTCACTGTTATAAGAATTCTACATTTTAGCAATTGACCCTTTAACACTCCAGCTGGTGAAAACATGTTCTGTGGTGGCCTTGAGAAATGTCCATATGCAGAACAAGAATTATTTTTTTACCGTGACTCAGTGAGTGGTCAAAACTGGCCTCTGAAATCAAATTGTCTTGAGAAATGACCATTTGCAGGCCAAGAGAAGACTATTTTAAGATTTTACCACTGGAATAAATGGCTTGATAACCAAGCTAGTCATTACAGTTCTAAATGTTAAAAAATTGCCTTGGCTTGCAAATGGGTATTTATTAACCCTTTAATGGTCAAATCAGCCATAACCAGCCTATGCAGTGTTTCTGAGAAATGCCCTTTTGCCGACTAAGAGAATACTATTTTTTTTTAATTTATCACTGGAATGACTGGCTCCCAGAATACTCTTGATCAGCAAATTGACATTTTATGAGACAATTGGAATTTTCTTGACCAAATTTACCCATTAAAGGGTTCAGCAGAAATTTACATTTTCTTGACAAATATTGGACAGTAAAGGGTTGTAAAGCTGGAACTTTACTTACCTTTAACTACCTTGTTCTGCTGTTCAACGTGGGGGGAAAAACTCTCTATCCTTGTTCCACTGAAGATCAAAGAAATGATGAAAACACCATACAACCTTTACTTACATACAGTAAATAAGTCAAACCAGGTCATTATGGATTTGACTCATTTAAAAAAGTTTAATGTCATTGTTATTGAATGCTTCCATATTGATATAATGCACAGTTTGCTCAAACAATCACCAACACAGACAGTAGCGCAAACCACCACTGATTACTAGCATGAGCAATGTTATATAGGAACAAGATTTAGTCTACTGTTGATTTTGAGATTTGTATTGTTATCAATGATCAATAACAATAGTCCAGTCTCTAGAACAAAAGTAAACTATCTTGGTAATATATAATATTGCCCATGCTGGTTATCAGCGGTGTTTTATGGTTATGCTACTGTCTGTGTTGATGAATGATGTTGCTGGTCACAGGTCATATATTACTGATAGTGGTCTTTCAAATTTTTGTCCTACTGTTCCAGATTTTGTACGTTTATTTTTGCAACATTTGTTTGTGGTCTGGCTATGTTTCAACAGTAGCTGAAATAGAAAGTGAAACAAATATGATTACACAAGGAGTTATAAGCATTACATAATGGACCTTTCCATTTTATCCATCAATCATGATGTCATAATCAACTACATGATGCATAAGGATGACAACATAATCAATGACATAATGAATGACGTAGATAAGTTCGTCAATCTTCACAGACACTTAATTGATGACGGACTATATGTATTCTATTTAACTCTTTAATGGACAAATTTGGTGAAGAAAATTTTAATATCTACTTATTGAATGTCCAATTAGAGGCCAAGAGAATGCAATTTTTGAAGATTTATGACAAATTACTGGCTCAGTCATTGAGCCAGTCATTTGTGGTGAATTTTCAAAAATTCTATTCTCTTGGCCTGTAAATGGACATTCCACAAGGCCATAACAGAGGCCAGTTTTGGTCGGCATGACCATTAAAGGGTTAATAAAAATGATGTCGAATATTTTAAAACTAATTTGACTGGGAGTGGTTGCTGTCATATCAACAGCTTACATGTATAGTTTTCAGGAATTTGAGATTCAGAGAGTACAGAGATCGATCCCAATGCAGGTAAAGCTTGGGTGGAGCTTACATGTAGCTAGAGATGGACGAGGCATAGCTAAAACTGGATTCCTCCATTGGGCAAAACTATAAGTAAGACTGAGCGGTGGTAGTGAACACCTGACCTAGCACTGTAATAGTAGCATGACAAAATAGCAATCTATCTGTGTTGGTACAAGTACATTATGTAATAAATTATTAAAAAGTGTACCAACACAAATACTAATAGAATGCTACATGTATTTTGACATGATACTGGTGCACTTCCCGGTCAAGTGTTTACTACCACCACTCAGTCTCATGCCACAATAATAAATTAGCTACTATAATCTCTCTGTCTGAGTACAGCGTACATTGCTCATAGTGATATTCACTATACCACCACCTCACCGATATTTGTTAGAATAAACCAGCACGATTATAATCATGCCAGTTTATTCATTCATTTTGTTGGGTGACATGCATGGTGGTACATACCTGATAAGCATGCTGGATTATTCATTAATTTTTCTGGGTGGCATGCATGGTGGTTACAAGTCAGGTGATGTGAAGTTTGAAAGAAAAAATTCTATGGAAACTAGTAAAAAAATATTTAAATTTCATAGACAACAAAACAGCCCGTAAGCCTATTTATACCTGGAAATGCCTCAGCTGCTCTCGGAGAGCATCTAGATTTCAAGGTTTTCAGGTGGAGAGTTGGTGTTTCCAGGTGAGTGACCGCTGAGGACAGTGAATCGCGTATGTCAGGAGAGTGAAAGACTGATTCAAGTCAGACCACCAATGACCGATAGGAAAATATCTATTTGCAGAACAAGAGAAGACTATTTTTGAAAATTTATGACTGGAATGACTGGCTCTGTTATCGAGACAGTCATTCCAGTGATAAATTTTCACAAATAACCTTTTCTTGGTCCGCAAATAAATATTTCTCAACACCACTGCAGAAACCGGTTTTGGATGATATGAGCCGGGTTCTGCCAATCCGGTTGCTTAGTGGGGTGAACTGTCCCACTTCCTCAAGAAATCATGGATCATTTTGACAAATGTTGGATCAAGTACATACATGGAAGATATCTATGTCCTAAACTCCATTAGGCCAATGAACCATGTGTGAAGGTAATGATTGGATGGTGTGAATTTTAGAGCACTAAATGGTGCAAGGGCCCTGCCTCCGCAAAACCCTGCATGAGTGTTAAAGTGTTATGTATATGATGTCATAATGAATTACATCATATGTAGGCTGACGTAGCTTTCAAGAGTCAGTTGTATGAATTGTATTTCTTTACTATTTAGTAAACATTCTGTTGAATATTTAACAACAGACCCCAGTCAAATTACTTGAAATTAGTTTCAAAATATTCAACAGGTTAGCTGTATCTATAGTTACCATGAAATTTGGAATTCAAAGTACATACTGATCCCAGCACACGGTCGCACGGGGCATAGATAACAGTGGATCCATCCATTAGAAAACCTAAATTTCTGTTTTGTCCTCATGCCAATTCCAGCTTTTGCTATATTTAACCCTGTCACCGACAGGTCCTGAAAACAATGTGGCATGTTAAATGATGGTGGTAGCCTAATTTCTCAATCCGAAAGAAAATTTAATTTTAGTATGATGACGTTGAATTAATTACCTACCTACCTTTAAAATCTCCTCGAGTCCTTTCTTTATCTCCATGTTTTGAAAAAATTAGGATACATTTGTCTCCATCCATTCATCATGCTATCTCCTCCCAAACAGTTGGGTGGAATTCAAATTGGTAATTGGGTTATCCATATGATTGTGGATTGGCTGACAACATTTATTTTATGTAGTCAGAGATTGGTGTCTTCCAGATTTATCTAGATTTCCCATAGTCCTGCCCACACTCTCGCACATCATTTGACACCCTCTCAATAGTTTTAAATTAAGCCAGATGAGCCACTACATTTAGACAGGACTAAGTGATTACAAGATTCTACTATAGCCCCTCAAATCTTTGCAGACCAAGGGAAGACTATTTTAAAAATTTTACCACTGAAATGACTGGCTCAATTATCGAGCCAGTCATTCTACTGGTAAATTTCCAAAAATAGTCGTCTTGCTCTGCTCACAATTGAGGAATTTTTTGACCATCTTGACCATTAAAGAGTTGACATGTCAAATTGTTACCATTGGGTTGGTCAGTTACAAGTTGTACTAGCCCTGGTCAATTTCTGCTAACCTCGCGCTTATGTTAATTTTAACCCCTGCTCTCACAGATCATTTCCCCTTAAGACCTCAAGATTTTTCACAGCGATCCACGCCAGTCTCTGTGTAATGTAACTCCTCCGAAAGCGGTGGATGGAATTCAAACAAATGTTGTAGGTTACTATAGAGTGCAAGAGGCCATTTTTATCTCAACTACGAAGTAAAATGAGCTATTGTGATACCATGCACGCCGCCCGGCGGCGTCTAATTTGCTTTTAACTCAACCTTTCTGTTTATATCTCATGTTTGCTTGATCATACTGGTCCTAAACTTGGACACATGCCTCCTTATAATGACACAGCATCACACAATGATGTTCTGGCCAAAAGGTCAAAATCACTGATATGCATGGCAACCATTTGCTGTCCGCCATCCATCCGTCAACTTATGTTTAAAATCATGGCCAGAACATCATTGTGTGATGCCGTGTCTCCTACATACGTTAACCGCTTGGCGGATTTCAAACTAATTTGGCTGGAAGGACCCTAATGCTTTCGGCTTCCGAACATGCATACAGAATTTTGATTGGTCAATTTTTGTGTGAAAATCTTTGACCCGATGAAAAATTTAGCAGAAATTGTCAAAACGCTACTCCTCATTAACCGCTTGACAGATTGCAACCCTAGTTGGCTGGACATAAATTGCCAAAATGCATATTCTCCATGACCGATAGGAAGGATTCTGCAGTAATTGGCTCTAGAACTTCTATTCAGAATTTTTTTTTATAATTCTGTGGTTAGCAACAACCGTCATCAGATGAGATATTTTGACAGTTCGCCTCTATGTCCGCCTCATCTCAAAAGAAAAATAGGAAGTGGAAATTAGATAAGGGTATACAGGCAACCTACTGAATATTTTGAAAAGTTTTGATAGATAGATAGGTATGTACATACTCGGTATATTTTATAGGCAGCCTTTTTTGACATAGTAGCAGCCTTCTCTGCTGGCAGCCCTTATTGCCATACACCGTCCAGGATACCGTTACAGGCCCTGGGCCCTCTTGTTGATAAGCCCTCTAAATTTATTTTATGTTTGAAGTCAATCATCAGAGTTCATTGCTGTCATGAAGTCGAGATTCATGGTTGCATTGCAGCCACATTTCTGGTATTACATTTGGCTCCTCCCCTGAGGTAGTGAACGTGGTCGATTGCTATGACATGCCATCGACCAAACAATCTAGTTACCCCGTATCAGAGATTGTAACCCACAGCCTATAATTTTTCTTTTGATCACTTCCAGGGTTGTTAAATCTTAATGTATGATCACACAACCTCCTTTATTAAAATTTGAGCAAAATCTGACCAGTTTGTTTCCAATATATCCATAGATTGAAATTTGTACCCAGTCTGGATCCAACTTGGTTTTTGTCCAGATCACAGCCAAAGTCTGGAAATCCTTGTTTAGGTTTATGTTGCTTTTTTACTGTCGTCTAATAGTACACAACTGTCAAAGCGTCATGAGATTAGTTCAACCAATCAGATTTGCCATTGATGGCTTTTCCAACAATATCTCTGCCAATCAAAGATAACGAGGTTAAATATATACGCGATGACGTCATCAGAATGGAATGGTGTTCCAGTTCAAGATGATTGTCCTTTCGGCATTAAATATATGGAGATTTTCACTATAAAAACGCAGAAATTAGACGAATCCCGCGAAAAAACACTAAATTAAATACATCTGATAAATCCAGCTACAAATTGACGTAAATAAGTTAAAATCTGCTGTACGAATCGCTCAAAGTTTGTAAAGCACGCGAGATACATGTACGGAGGAAACATGTACTGATAAGCGGTTCTGCCTAGACTAGGAACCGAGTACCCGTTTGCTTCTAGCCATAGGACTCGTCGAAAGAACGGGAGAACCGCGGTTGGAATTGATGGCACGTTTAATTTATCTTAAAATTTTCAAACGCTACCAAACGCATAGGGCAAAAAGTTAAACCCGTCATTCAAAATGTCAAACCCGTAGTGTCCAAATTTTAACCCGTCAAGATAGAATCAAGATGCATATTGAGATTTTACCAAACGCGCTATGTCTAAGCAAATCACTACGAGAAAATGACGCCATACAGACGCATTTTAAACACGCTTTAGGATGCATTTAAGTAAAGCTAACTAAGATCTGTACTGTAAATGGTCACCTTATGAACCACCAAAAGGAGATGGTTCAATACCAGAAGAAACAGATTTCTGGGCCAAAAGATAGGCCTGGGGTTATGATAACGCGTTTCATCCTAAATTTCTAGAAACTTTACTTCAACAAGAACCAAATAAGAATCTTACTGACTACCTTAAAAAGAGAGACCAAGCTGCTACTACTGCTAACATCCATTCTAAGGCAGCAACGACTTTCTGGACATTCTATTCTTAAAGTCACATGAAAGCAATCAGAATGATTTTAAATACACTGTAAAGTAAATATGATCAATGAAACAGGATGAAACGCTCGGATGGTAACGGATACAGAAATCAATATGCAATTCATGCTGCATTTCGTGTGAAACTGTAGCCTGCCAGCATCATCCCGGATCAAACAATCTTCCATTATCAATCAGTGAAACTCGACCGTCTTTCTCACACAATGTCAGATCCACAGAGAAGGAAACATCCGCAATAATTTGAGAGCTTCATAGCCGATTGGTCTTTAATTACCTTCTACTTAAGCACTAGCATTTGGTATTCTGACGTATTTAAAGCAAAAGGTCATTTCCACATTAGAGCAATAAATGTGTATATTAATTAAACGTTTAACGGTCAAGATTTGTCAAGAAATCTAAGTTTTTCCTCAGTGAATAACTCAATGTGCATTTGTGGACACCGGTAGAGGCGTCAATCTTTAATAGTGATATTTTTTTTTCCTCCCAGATTTTCTAATATCTATTTCTAAGGAAGCTAATTAGTTTGTTAATCATTTCGTCATCATCGAGCCCGAGTCATTCAAGTAATTAATTTTCAAAAATAGTCTTTTCTTGACATGTAAACGAACATTCCTCAAGACCAGTGCAGAGCTCGGTTTTGACTTTTTCTCCCTTACCCCACGCCCCCTCCCCCCACCTAAACACTCAAACCAGCCTAAAGCCACTTTTGCAGATATATTGAGAAATGTACATTAGTAAACAAAGACAATATACTATATGTATCTTTTAAAATTTCTCACTGGAATGCCTGGATCGATTCCAGTGATAAATTTTCAAAAATAGTCTTCTCTTGGTCTGCAAATGGACATTTAATGTGAGAAAATTTAAATTTTTTGGATCACCTTTGTGGGTTAACCCATAACATACGTGAACAGTTCAATGTGGACACTTTGCAAATACTATTGCTTCCAGCTGGTTTTTGCTGAATATCTTTCAGCAAAACTGTTTACAAAATGTACACATGCAGCCTTTCTTCTACTGCCCTCTTAAAAATGTAATCTCTGCGGGTTTAACCCTTTAACACTCATACCAGCCAAAAATGGCTTCGGCAGTGGTCTTGGGAAATGTCCATTTGCGGACCAAGAAGATTATTTTTGGAAATTTACCACTGGAATGACTTGCTCGTTTATCGAGCCAGTCATTCCAGTGGTAAATTTTCAAAAATAGTCTTCTCTTGGTCTACAAATGGACATTCCTCAAAACCACTGCAGAAGCCATTTTGGCCGACTTGAGGGATAAAGCTCTGAAGTCCTATCAGACATGTCAGAAGTAGTAGATCTGTTGGTCTGAATGGAGCTGAATCTGCGCCAGAAGTTGGATACTAGTCACTGGGCTTTATCTACTTTAACGCTACCTGCCAGAAAGTGACAAATTTGTTATCGAGCCAGTCATCCCAGTGGTAAATTTTCAAAAATAGTCTTCTCTTGGTCTGCAAATAGACATTTTCTATGACAAAATTGAAATTTTCTTGAATAAATTTGAGGGTTAAAGATCACAGATAAAAAGAAGTCATTTCCAAAAGACATCCCTCTTCAACACTGTATGTTATTGATTGCTCATCATACCCTTGATTGCCCACGCACCCACCCACCAAACACATATATACAGTCCACGCAGCAGAGCCATCTGTCCAAAACATGATTATGCTTTTATGTAATCTCCATTCAGCATGTTCAGCCTGGTCCTTCGATACTGCTTATCAAACCTGTGCTAAAAGGCCACCTTAAAAATGCTCACTAAAAATCACTCATGAATCTACATGAGGCTATGTACGGTTTTCACCACCTCGAATGTCAATAGAGGAGTCCAGTCTCTCAGTCAATCGCATGGTGACTACATTACATGTATGCCGACTTCATAATCAATTACTTCATGAATAACATGATTATGTCTGTGATAAACTCTTAATAGTCTGTCAAGTTGTATGAATTGTATATCTTTACTATTTAATAAACACTCTGTTGAATATTTTGAAACTAATTTCACTAAGCACTGTTGATGCCATAGGTAGTGTCTATAGCCAGCAACAACACCCAGTCAAATTATTTTCAAACTATTCAACAGCTTACCTGTATGTTCTTTTAGAAAATTGAGATTCAGGGAGTACAGGGATCAATTGATCCAACACGGGTAAAGCATGCGTGGAGCTTAGCTAGAGACGAGTGGGGCATACCTGTAGCTAAAACTGGATTCTTCCATCATGTTACCCGGTAATCAATAGAAAATCCTCATTTATTAACTATTTTTAAAATCCTTTAATGGTCAAATTTGGTCAAGAAAATTTAAATATCTGCCTATTAAATGGCCTGTAGGCCAAGAGAATACAATTTTTAAACATTTATCACTGGAATGACTGGCTCGGTTATCGATCCAGCTAATGGTAAAATTTCAAAAATTGTATTCTCCTGGCCTGTAAATCAACATTCTACAAGACTATAACAGAGGCGGGTTCTGGCCGGTATTACGAGAAAATGATTTTTGAAAATTTACTACTGAAATGACTGGCTCGTATAATAGTGTCCTGAACACTATCACCATATTTCATACTCAAAATATCTACAGTAGTCAACATATAATAGATATATGTTCCTTGGAAGAAACTGAGTGAGGTGGCACGGGTCGACATACATACACAGATATGTGACGTTGCCAATGAATACCACAGGTTAACCCAGAGGAGGGTATATAAATGACAGAAAAACGAGTCCAGATCATTCAGACGTTTGGTCTCACATTTGAAACCAAACGTCAGGCTAAAAACCTTTTCTCTGGGTTTTTTTTAATGGACTACTATATATATATATATATATATATATATATATATATATATATATATAT
Source organism: Chaetoderma sp. LZ-2023a (assembly GCA_034401795.1). NCBI lineage: Eukaryota > Metazoa > Mollusca > Caudofoveata > Chaetodermatida > Chaetodermatidae > Chaetoderma > Chaetoderma sp. LZ-2023a. Next base: position 141,805,222 of record CM067369.1, on the reverse strand, counting down.
ATATATATATATATATATAATATTATATATATATATATATATATATATATATATATATATATATATATATATATATATATATATATATATATATATATATATATCTATATATGATAGTAACGGAATTCGTACACTACTTGTATACTTGCACGCAAGATCAATACAAAAACATCTTTAAAGATGCAAACGCTCAGTGTAATCAAACATCTACAACAGGGACATTCTCTGTTTAATGTAAAATCAAAGTAACATGAACTGGCATCAGAGTGATATAATGAACATCAAATAAATGTGCTCTGCTTTTGTTCCATTTGTCTGATGTCTGTCTGACGTTTCTCTGATGGTTGTCTGATGTTACAGGAACACACATTATGAACCCCCGGTAAATTATCCAAAGAGATTGTATTATTATTATTGACACACAAAGGTGTATATATTGCAATGTTATTACCCATAGAGAACATGCGCATAACTATATATTAAATTTAAAAAATACATATGCATACAATCACAGCCACACATACACAAGCCCTCACATGCATATTTTTCCACTAATCGCCATTGCCACAGTAACATTCCTGGCAACTTGTGTTGAAATCTGCAATTTGGATGTGAAGCTTGGCTTGACCATAAGCTATTGTCTACCAATCTTACTAATATGATTCAAATTAATTAACTGCATGTGCATGCTTTGTGGATTTACTGACAGAATTATGACAGATGGTATCTTATGAATGTTACACCTGAACGTAAATCCAGTTATACATTAATGGAGGAATCCCATCTGTCATTCATGCATGTCAGGTATCTTACGCTATAATCAATAACATCAATTTTTGGCTGGCATCAGACCATCAAAACTGTAAGTATGTCACAAAAGTGCCTGAATTGTATGTCTTTGATGAACTTAAATTAATAAATATTTTGTTGAATATTTTCAAACTAATTAGACTGGGAACTCTTGCTGCAACAGCTTCAAAGCAAATTAGTTTCAAAACATTCAACAGCTTACCTGAGTGTAGATTTACCAAAACACTTAGATTCAGGTTTCAATAGTTTTGATAGACTGTGGCATGACAGGTCTAGTATCATAAATGAATTTAAGTATCTACTTACAGATAGCGATGAGACAACAGAAGCCAAGAATCCTCCAACTACTGAACAGATCGCTGAGAACCTTGGCAAAGATATCTGTGTTTGAATTTATGTAATGAATAACTTCTGTCGGAGTGGACAAGTATGTAGCCGGGACACAGCGATTAAGCAACGGGACACTGAAAAAGGTTACAAAAGAGAAAATATAGAAAACTAAATTTCCTTGGGTAGTTTGTACTTTTCCATCTAGCATAGCTATTGTGTATATGGTCAGGTACAATGCAATGAACCTTTCCAGTTTTAGCTATGCCCCGCCCATCTCTATCCAAGCTCCACCCACACCTCGTCCATGTTGGGATTGATCGATCTCTGAACTCTCTGGCTATCAATTTCTATAAAACTATACAGGTAAGCTGTTAAATATTTTGAAAGTAATTTGACTGGGCACTGTTGCTGCCTATGGCAGCAACAGCGTCCAGTCAAATTACTTTCAAAATATTCAACAGAATATATATTAAATAGCAGACATCCAATTCATACAGCAATGAATGGCCCCTCTTCTATTATATGTTCGTGACGTACTTATCTATGTCATTCATGACATCATAATGATGTCATTGATTATGATGTCATTCTACACATCACATAGTTAATTATGGCGTCATATGATGGATGGATAATGTTGAAAGGTCTATTCAGTAACAAAGAAGTAAGCTTTCTAAATTGTGTATAATGTGTAAATTCATACTAAATAATTTGCAATATAACAAATGACTACAGCATCAATGACAACATATATAGAATGACCTTAATAATCTTCTAATCAAAATGTGTGTAAAAATCAATCAAAATACATTCTTTTATCAGTTAAAGCATTACACTTTGCTGATTAGCGTCATTATAAATTTTAATGTATGAACGCTTTTCTTAGTGTTTATTCTTTATCAAATTATAAGATTTTGCTTTTGATAAGTGAACTATTATAAAAAAAAGACTAAATTTATCAAACAAACAAAAAATCTGCTCACACACACGGTAGCAAGTCATATGTATGGATGGTTGACCCAAGAGAATTCTTCTTATCCCACTATGGGGAACCTCACCATGAAGCTATAGTCTATGGATGCATTGCATCTATAGATGGACGTAAAAATGCCCCTACTTTCATAAACATTGACATAAATAGCATAACTGGTCAGTTTAGATTATACATTACTTAACTACTCTTGTGGCAGCCGCAACTTACAGCACTCTATACGCTACTTATATCAATTAACCCTTTAATGGCTGAGACTTTTCAAGAGAATGAAGGATATTTGTATAAATTTACAAGTGGAATTTACAAAAATGAGTGTCAGGTCAGCCCCCAAATGGATATTTCTCAAGATCACAGCACGTACGGTTTTGGCTGGCTAGACCATTAATAAAGGGTTGACGATAACAACTCTAATGTTTTGATTATAGTCAGTGTCCATTTGCAGGACAAGAGAATACTATTTTTGAAAATTTACCACTGCAATTATGGGCTCTGTTACCGAGCCAGTCATTTCAGTGGTAAATTTTCAAAAATCTACTCTTCCAAGTCGGCAAATGGACATTTCTCAAGAGCACTGCAGAGGGTCAGGCTTTGGTCGGCTTGCCGATTAAAGTCTTAAGTTGAGACACGAGGGGGTTATATGACTTCTAGCTATGCTCTGCCAATTTCTAGCTATGCTCTGCCAATTTCTAGCTAAGCTCTATCCCCGGTGTAGCAGATTTTAATTGAGTTTAACATTTTAAACCCTGAATTCTTAGAATCCCAAATTAAAGGATTAAATGGCAGAAATGACTGTCTACTATCTGTGCTGTCTGCTATCTGTGCTGTCTACCATCTGTGCTGTCTACCATCTGTGCTGTCTACTATCTGTGCTGTCTACTATCTGTGCTGTCTACTATCTGTGCTGTCTACTATCTGTGCTGTCTACTATCTGTGCTGTCTACTATCTGTGCTGTATACTATCTGTGCTGTATACTATCCGTGCTGTATACTGCGTAAACAGTTAAAGCTGTTAACTGTTTGACGGCTGCCAGCCAAACGACAATAATTTCAATGATCAATATCTCTGGACCAACTGAACATTTTGAAAACAATTTGACTGAAAGTTGTTGGTGGCTTAGCCACCAACAACTTTCAGTCAAATTGTTTTTAAAATATTCAGCATATTCCTAGTTAAACCCCAAGGAAAATATAGTCTGCAGAAATTCAGCTGGGTTAGAAAGTTAATTATCTCCACAAATTAGGTACATACAGCTAAACAAATACAATCATAATATGATCACTCATTCTCCCACCACACTGGATGTGAAAATATAAAATACATTTCCAATTTACCTTTTAGGAACAGGCAGTTTTGGACATGGGCCTCTCCCAGTACGGTTGTATAGCATGCGATCACTGTAGAATTCAATAGGTATATCATAGCGGCATAGCTGTGACCCCTTCTGGAAGGCAAATCTCTGAACATCTTCCTTAGATTCGAGGGTCATGTCGGGACATTGAGCCACACAAATAGCAACTGATGAGAATGGATTTTGCACATCCATGTAAAACAAGAATCTGGAACAAAAATTGGAATTCAAATGTTAAATTAAGATGAAGATATTAAGAAATAGAACCAAATAAACTCAGCCATAAAGGAATATATATTATTAGAATTAAATGTAATCATAATTTCCTCAATTGGGTTAAATTGAACTTTCAATGCCAAAATTAATAGGCTTCTTTGGATCCCAAGGGCAACACACAGGTCAAAATTGGTGAAGATCCAGTAGACCTTGATGTATGACCCAGAAATGCAACACAATTTCCTCATCATTGTGACTGACTTTGACCTTTGGACCACATAATTTGTAGGGTGCCTTGAACCCAAGGGGTAACAGAGACCTAGTTTAGTGAAGATACGTTCAGTAGAAGTTGAGTTATATGTCTCATCTGCAAACACATTACAATTTTTTTAAACTTAGCCATTGTGACTTTGACCTTTGACCTTTTGTCCCAAAACTAATAGGGTTCTTTGGAGCCCTCCAGTCAACACACACACAATGTTTGGTGAAGGCCTTTGACAGCAAAATTAATATGGTTCTTATGACCCCAAACGAGCAATACACAGACTGGGTTTTGTAATAATCCCTTCAGTAGAACTTGAGTGATCATCCAGAAATTCAACCCAATCTCAATATTTGGGTCACTGTGCCCATGCCGCTTGATCTTTTGACACGAATGTCAATACAGCTCATTGAGATCACAAGGACACCTTACCATCCAAGTGTCTTGATAATACATCTATACCATTAGTTAAATAAGACTTGAATATAATCAAATGAAAGCAGATCTGACAAACAAACAAGCAAATGGCCAAATAAACGGACAGTTATACGTGTCATAAAGCAAATGCTACATATATAGGCCCCCAAATATATCTATATGGGGCCATAAATATATTTGTGCACATATGAGTTGATTAATTACCCAGGCCAAAAAAAGCTTGGATATTCATGAATATCCAAGTTCTGTGGAGCTTGAATAAACCAGCTAATCCAAGCTTTTAATAACTTGGAAAAGCTTGGATTAGCTTGCTGGTATTGGCCACATAAAATTCAAGAAAATCCAAGAAAATTCAAGAAAGGCCTAGTTAAAGTAAAATCCAAAAAAATTCCAGATAGCTTGAACATTCAAGAAAATCTGAGCTAACTTGAACATTCAAGATAATCCAAGCTAGCTTGCCGGTATTGGCCACTTAAAATCCAAGAATATTCCAGCTAGCTTGAACATTCAAGAAAATCCAAGCTAGCTTGAACGTTCAAGAAAATCCAAGCCTGTTTGAACGTTCAAGAAAATCCCACTTAGCTAGGATTTTATTCCAGAAAGTCCCAGCTATCTAGAACTTCAAGAAAATCCCAGCTAATCCTAGCTTTTGAAATAGGTTAGCCATTAACATAAAATGTATGCATGTACACATAAATGCTGCCACACAGAGATTATATATAAATGTATATGCTTAAAAACCAAAATCACCTTCATAGGAGTTGAGTTATTCAATAACAAATACAATTTCAGCCAGACATTAGCAATATATGAGTTTCTGATTGATTTGTCTGTTATTCTTATAGACATAGATTGTTAATGTGCCATATTATTTAGAAAGGCATCATCACTGCATTAATTTCATAGAACTGAAAAAGCTATACCAAAACTGGTAATTCTGAATAAATCTCTGGAAATCAATAGAATACATACCTCAAAATACAGTTCTGTTTCCATTTAAAGTTACTGATGCTAAGCATTCTATCTAACAGTACTGTCAGTGTTTCCAAACTATCATATTCTATATATCCATAGCTGGTAATGATCAATGCAATGAAGGTACTGTTTGCTTTTTTACAAAGACTAAATTTCCCACCAATTTACCAGGTCAAGGTCACCTCTAGTCATGACTGTACAGAACCTGTTCTTGCCTTAGTGCAAGCTATTTCAAGATAATCCAAGGTAGCGTAAGTGAATCTACAAATTCAAGGATATCCAAGTAGCTTGAATCCTTTTATGTCTGACAAAACAAAGTCCTAGAAAATCCAAGCTAGCTTGGATTTGGTCAAATCAGAAAATCCTAGAAAATCCCAGCTAGCTTGAATTCTGAGCGCGGGGGGGATTTCCAAGAAGTTCAAGCAACTATATAAAATCCAAGCTAATTCAAGGTAATCCAAGCTGGTATGGGTTGAATAATTTTCCAATAGCTTGGATATTAAAGAAAATCCAAGCTAATCCAAGTTAACTTGAAATTTATTTCACACGGGTATCATACCCATTGCCCTTTGTGTTTTGTCCAGAGAAACTGGCATTGGTAATCTTCTCATTGTCCTGGTCACAAGTATTGCCATAACTGTCATATCCATTCACGAGCCGCAGTGCATCACCGTGACTGAGCGAAAATGAAGTGATATACACCTAAAAGTAAACAAGGTATGTTATGTGTATCTCTATGGCGCACACTTTAGACAATTATATCGCGATATATTGTGAATAAAATCATGATATATTGATTTATCATACTATGTTCCATTATTGGAAAGTCTTTGCCGCATAGTGACTAGTGAGTGGCATTGGTTAGAAGGATCCATTTCCAAAGCTGATAGCCTGATACATGTAGGCCTGCCCATTTCTAGGTTATAAGCTCCTCCCAATTCTTTCCGCATGTTGGAATCAATTTATATAGATTGAACAGGTCTGAATTACCAGAATCCAATTTTCAAGGTAATTAAATACAAATGTACATCTAAGCTGTTGAATACTTTGAAACTAATTTAACTGGGGGGCTGTAACAGCTCCCAGTAAAATTAGTTTGAAAATATTCTACAGAATGTTTACTAAAGTTGCAAATCCTTCAGACATAAAATTTGTACAGCTGAATGACTTTTTTCAATGTTTATGCCCGAGCTACTGTAGATGTGACACCACTTATTATGTATTGTGATGTCAGCCTCTACATGTGATGTAATTGAGTATGACATCATATACTTGAGTGACGGACAGGATCCCTCAATTGCGACACCTACACACATTGGTAATAGTGTCAATGAAAATCTGTTGAATATTTTAAGATTTGATAGCAACAACAAATTTCACTGTTTTCAGAATATTCAGGCAATCAAGTGGTTTCAAAGTACTTTTGAAACTGCTGGCTTCAAATTTTCATGTACATGCAATTAATGTCAAAGATTGCTTAAGTAATGACAAGTGTGTTAAAACCACCGGCTAAGCTGTGTTTTCTCTCTCGCTAATACAGCATACATATTTTAAAAAGTCGAAGCGATTTAAATGAAATAAGCAAACAGATTGTGCTGCGAGATATTTGCCGAAGATTTTTCGAATCAATAGTGTCAACAAAAACGAACTTAGTTGACGTCCATATCGATTTCAAGCGCAAACTTGAAGAAATCAATAGAAGCTAGCCGTAGCAACGGATCTCGAAGCATCAAAGGCATTAGAGAATTCCATCATTCATAACACGAGATAATAATCACTTAAGGCGTACTGAAGGAATATTGACTGTTATAATCCTCAATTTGGAGATGGATGGCTTGAATAAAATAATGAATAGGATGCCGACATTATAATTGACTGAAAATCATTGCTGCCATAGGGAGCAATGACTTTCAGTCAAATTATTGTCAAAATAGTTATCAGACTAAAAGGCTTGATATGTTTAACGCTTACCACTCTGATGACAATATTCTAGCTTTTACTGTGTCAATAGCAAAGAAACTAGTGCATATTTTTCAACAATTTTGGTGGAAGATGTTGCTGTCTATGACAGCACCATCTCCCACCAAATTTATTGAAAAATTAACACCAGTTCATCTTTTAATTTAATTTGAAAATTTAAAAGTTTTGACACCAGAGTGGTAAGGGCTAATGAGTTAAAGTGGCTTCTGAGGTCAGGTCTTGAGAAATGCCCATATGCACACCAAGAGAAAACTATTTTTGTAAATGGGCCATTGGAATCACTGACTCGATAACCGAGCTAGTCATTCCAGTGATAAATTTTCAAAAATAATATCTTGTTCTGCAAATGTAAATTTCTACTAAATTCTCTTGAAGAAATGTGAGAGGAAAAGCGTAAGCAAGAATCTTATTATGAGCTGTGATACCGTGTATGGTAATCAAATCACCTGGGGGATGTCCGTGAGTGATCGTCTCGTTATTAATTAAGTCTCTGGTCATCACTTTCTAATCAATACCACACATGGTACAACTACCAATTAATGGACAGATATAGATTGTAGCTGGACTAGCATGACTGGTGGTGTCCTCATGGGTGGTGGTGGTGGTGATCAGGGTGGGTAACTTTTTAACTTAATTTAACCATTAATGTTCAAGCCGGCTACCTTGAGGAATATTTGTTTGTAGGTAGATTAGAAGAGTATTTTAGAAAATTTACCACTGGAATGACTCAGGCTCAATAATCGAGCCAGTCAATAGGGGTAAATTTTCAAAATGACTCTTCCCTTTACCTGTAGATGGACAGTCAATAAGGAGATATTTAGATTTTCTTCACCAAATTAGACCAGTAAAGTGTAAAAGCACGTAATTTGTGTCCGGAATCAACAGGCATTTTCTAAGCCTATATACATGTAGCAATCTACGGATACATCATTCTTTAAGCTCAGATTTTTTACCCTTGTACTTAACATCTGATTTCCTAGAATCAAAATTTTAAGGCAATTATACATGTAAAATGTTGTATATTTTGAAACTAATTTGACTGGGGGCTGCTCCTCTGCTCAACAGCTCCCAGTCAACTTACTTTCGATATATCCAACAGAATGTTTATAACCCTTTAATGGTCAAATTAGGTCAAGAAAATTGAAATATATTTTTATTGAATGTCCATTTGACATGCCACTGTTATCGAGCCAGTCATTCAGTGATAAATTTTCAACAATAGTCTTCTCTTGGCCTGCAAATGGACATTCCTCAAGACCACTGCAGGGGCCAGTTTTGGCCGGCTTGACCATTAACGGGTTAAATTGTAAATTTATCAGACAAGTAATTCCTCCTACACTTGAGTAACATACTTTTTGATTTTCATCAAGTCCAGCTAGTATAGGTCATTATGATTGTGACATCAGCTAAATAGTCACATAATTGCAGATCTCCACGCCAGATACTCGAGAGTGACAGATCAGATCACTATAATTCTAGGCAGACATCTAGACATTAATTCAGTATTCACCAGCTCTTTATAATTAATAATACAAAAATTAATTAATCCTCTACATAATCATGAAAATGGTCATAAGAGCTTCCGCTCCAGCTTTCCTCCAACAATGCCTCATCTAACATACTAGACAACTAAGCGTTACCAATCCATCATACAACTACTTAAAGCTAGGGAAATTGGACAGCTGAGTGACAGCACAGGCCATTGCACAAATTCCCGGGGTGGTCAGTCCCTAGTCAGCTAAGAAAATGCCTGGACAAGTTCTGACAAATGATCCAGCTTTTAGAGCAAGGAAGTGCCAGGAATATCATGTCCTACAGGGATCATCTAAAAAGAAAATCGACTACACATTTGCTACATTAAAGGATATAATTTCGAATAGTTGAGCTGACATAAAAAGTGATAACTTCCGTGACCGCTAAAATCATTTTTCCTTATCTTGGCTTTAAATTTTGTTTTTTGAGAGCAATTTTTAATTCACATGTATGTCTTTACTATTTAATAAACATTCTGTTCAATATTTGGAAATTAATTTGACTGGGCGCTGTTGCTGCAACCGCACCCACTCAAATTAGTTTCAAAACATTCAACGGTTTACATGCATATAGTTTTCTGGAAATTGAGATTCAATCGATCCCAACACGGGCAGTGTGGGTGGATCTTAGCTAGAGATGGGCGGGGCATACATGTAGCTAAAACTGGATTCCGCTATTAATACCTCTTGTTCTAGTAGACATTTTGTGACTCCATTTGTACATGCAATGTGATTTCACTCATAAATGTTACATATTATAAAACACATTTCATAAATTGGGTGGTAATTTTGGATTTAAAATGTTTTCTCTACTCAATGTGTATGTATGTATACAGCTTATTGGGTTAAATTAAGCGCTTATAAGGGTTAATGTTGAAAGTACTGAAATTCTCATAAGCACTGACAGGATGTGAACAGTCGCTACCCGAGTACAGGTGTACATCTAGATTTCTTAACCCTCTAATGGGCATACCGGCCAAAATTGTCCTCTGTAGAGGTCTTGAGGAATGTCCATTTGCAGACCAAGAGTAGACTATTTTTTAGTTTACCACTTGAATGCCTGGCTCGATAAATGAGCCAGTAATTCCAGTGGGAAATTCCCAAAAAAGTCTTCCCTTGGCCTGCAAATGTACATTCAATAAGCAAATATTTAGATTTTCTTGACCAAATTTGACCATTAATGAGTTAACGTATGTGATTGCTGAACTCTGGTACAATTCACCTTTCCAAAGTATCCATCCATCATCAGACCTCGTATGACATCATAATCAGCTCAGTGCGTGTATGATGACATCACAATCATTACGCCACAAAGGGTTCCATATAGACCATCGTCAAATCTCAAATGATCCGACACCTTGTATGAATTGTATGTCTTTGTAATTCTTTGCTATTTAATAAACATGCTGTTGAATATTTTGAAACTACATGTAATTTGACTGGGCGCTGTTGCTGCCTTAGGCAGCAACATCACCCAGTCAAATTAGTTTCAAAATATTCAACAGCTTACCTGTGTAGTTTTTGGGAAATTGATAGTCAGGGTGTTCAGAGATCGATCGATCCCAACACGAGCGAGGTGTGGGAGGAGCTAAGCTAGAGATGGGCGGGACATAGCTAAAACCGGAAACGTCCATTACCGCTGTATAATTATTGCCCGTCATGACAACGTATGTCATGATTTCAGTTCAGTCATGTCAGTGTTCATGCACTTGTAAACATTTCTGATGAATTACTACTAAATTTAAATACGCTTTGAACAGAAAAATTGGTTACTATTTTATAATGAAAATAGGTTCATGCAATTTCATAGATCCTACATGTACCTAATGATTATAGAGCTATGTGATGTATGTGCGATGGAAGAAATGAGAACAACGTGCTCCTAGCAATCATTCTAACCTGTCAGGCACTAGTGATGAGAAAACAGACATTCCCCTGACAAGATGAAGAGGAAGAAGACTGAACACTTAGCTCAGATTTTTCTAAGCGAATAAAAACGAAAACGTGTGCAAAGTCATTTATCATCAACCAAATCAATTGCAAGTTCTAGCACTTGAGAAAATTCTAATCGCTGCCTGTTGTGGTAGAATCTAATCAAAGAACATTTCAAGTGCACATAAGTGCACTTTCGCGCAATGTAAAATGCAATATACATGCCGACAGTAAGATTGAATTATTTCACAATAAATTGAAAACTGTTCTGCTAATAGAGATTAGGTTTTGGGAATTATTGATTTTGACAAGTAATTCTACAACACTGACATTAATAAGCCATAACCATCCTTAACACTTAAATGACTAAATTTATTCAAAAAATGTAAATATTTACTAGGGAATACTATCTAAAAAAAACTACCACTCGTATGACTGGCTCGAATATCGAGCCAGTCATTCCAGGCATAAATTTTCAAAAATAGTATTCTCTTAGCCTGCAACTGGACATTCTCCAAGACCACTACAGAGGCCGGTTTTGGCTGGCTTCGCCGTGAAAGGGATAAAGGAATGTACCAAATCACAGAGGCTGCTGAGGATTGGTTATCTTGTAAACAACTTGACTGAAACTCATTGCTGTCTGAGGAAATAACAACTCTCAGTCTATCTCAATTTTCATATCAATCAGCATCCTCAGGACTTTAAGATTGCAATGACTAAGTGTATGATAATTAGTTTAGCCTGACGTCTTCTACTACTTTGTAGATGAACCAGAAATGTTGTTGCAATGCAGCCATGAAGCTCAAATTTATGACTTTGCAATGAACTATGAACCTTGACTTCAAACATAAAATAAATATAGAAGGCCTTATCAACAAGATGCCCAAGGGCCTGTAACGCTAACCTGAACCATTAGCATTTGAACCATTTGCGTTTACATATATTGTACCGATTATCATGATGAATAATTGTTGAAAAATCCAAGATGGCCACCAAAGAAATTGACCAGTCGAAATTCTCGTTTGATATGTTGAAGCCTACTGCTATAGGATCGTTCCAGCCAAGTTTTGCTGAAATTGGCCCACTGATTAAGGGGTATAGAGTTTTAAATGGTTCTGGAAAATTTAAAAAAAATTCAAATGGGCACCAAAAAATTGACCGACCAAAATTGTGAATAGAAGTTCTAGAACTTACCACAATATAATACTTCCAGGCAAATTTGGACAAAAATCCACCAAGAGGTTATGGAGAAGATGCATTTTGTCAATTTCTGGTAAATTTTCATAAAATTTATTATTTTCATCCAAAAAATTGATCCATTAAAATTCTGAAGTTGTGGTGGCGCCTACCGTGATAGGGTCTGTCTAGACAACTACATGTAGGGTTGAAATCTGTAAATCTGGCTGTTAATGATGAGCAGCGTTTCGACAATTTCCTCTAAGTTTTTCATAAAATGTAAGATTTTAACCCAAAAAATTGACCAGTCAAAATTCTGTATATAAATCCTGAAGCCTCACCCTATAGGGTGCTTCCAACCACATTAGGAATAGCGTTTTTAAACAACGGTTGATGGATGGATGACAGATGACAGATCATGTGGCTACCATGTGTATCAGTGACCTTGACCTTTGACTTTTTTACCAAAACATCATTGTGTAAAACCGTATTATTATAAGCAGGCATGTGTCCAAGTTTGTATCCAGTATGATTAACCAAATCTGAGATATAAACAGAAAAGTCGAGTTAAACAGAAAATGTTAATGTTGAAAATAATAAGGTATTTACCACGGTCAGTGACCTTGATGATTGACCTTTTGAGCCAATCTCATCGTGAGATCCTGTATCATTATAAGGAAGCATGTGCCCAAGTTTGGGTCCAGTATGATTAACCAAACGTGAGATATAAACAGAAAAGTTGAGCTAATCGCAAATTGGATGACGACGTCGTTGCCGCCGCCGCCGCCACCAGCGCCGCTTATCGACGTGCAGGGTATTGCAAGTTAAGTTTTTCTGTTTAGCAAATTATATACATTTATATTTCAAATGTAGATAATTCTGACGAATATGAAAAGATCCTGCCGAATTTAAATCATGACACATCGTCTATCCCTAATCTATTCGCAAAAAAGAAATTGCAAGCGTACACATGTAGGTTAAAAACTTTCCGAGATAAACCTAGACACAAAACAGATGGCTTTGGCTTTCAAGGGAGAAACTCTGGTGAATAAACACAGATTTTGCCGAAATTAAATCATGACACATCGTCTATCCCTAACCTATTCGCCGAAAAGAATTGCGAGCAGATGGTTAAAAACTTTCTGAGATATGGCCCGGACATGAAACGGATGGATGGACGAATGGATGGACACAGACGGAGCGCAGATGCCATCACATAATATGAACGCACTTCATGTGGGCAGATTACAATTCTAACAGTTGGCGCTCTGGACATACATGTACATGTAATATACATATTATATATGTCTAGAATTATTTTGCTTGCCATATTTATGCTAAGACTTTCAAAAGTGCACTGAAAAATAATGATGTTTATCTTGTGTGTGTGGTGGTGGTGAAAGATATTGACAGTAGAGCACCGTTAAGCATTTATATCATTCTCCACGTGAACATCAATTAGTGGCAAAGAGAACTGAATAAGCGCTATAAGCGCTACTGAAAATTCAGCAGTAAAAGAGCTTAAAGAAACACTCGACAAAAATATAATAATTAGAGGATTTGTACGGAACTTACATAATTATATACATTGCAAGAAAGCAAAATATGTATGTATAATTATTTAACCTGCTTAATAACCCTTTAACACTCAAGGTGGCCAGAAATGTCTTCTGCAGCACTGGTCTTGATACGTGTCCATTTGTAGAACAGAGTTTTTGAAAATTTACCACATTTGACGTCCTATCAGTTTCATTTTCACAACACAGATATTAGATGCTGACATTAACATTGTGACCAAGTTTGGTGTCAATCTGTCAAGAAATAACAAAATGAGCCGCCATTGTTGGTGACGGACAGACAGATGGATGGACGGACATACAGAAGATGGACAGGGTCATCACTAAACGACAGCTGACTGACAAGTAAGCTGAGTTAAGAAAACCAATTTCGGCTTCAAAATCCATCAAATAAAAAAATTGAATATGGCAGACAAACACGCTAAAATTTGATTGGACCATGCCGGCCATGTTTTTTACCTATCAACTTCCCATGAACAAACTTTAATGGCCCTTAGTCCATAATCATATCCCCAAAATTTCAGCCCGATCCGTTCAGCGGTTCTGCAGAAGTAGTTTTCACGAAAACTAGGACATCCAAGATGGCCGCCGAACCATTTGGCCAAACAAGTTCCTTCGAACAAACTTGGTTCAGCTCTTGCCCTATATGATATTTCGTGACTTGAATCGATCCACCTAGCGGTTTCGGAGATTTTTAAAGCGGTTTCTAAAAATCGGCCAAAATCCAAGATGGCCACCGGCAAAACTGGCCGATCGACTTCCTTTGAACAAACTTAGATCTGTGTGCCCTAAGGATGCTTCCTGCCAAATATGATTGAAATCGGCCAAGCAGTTCTTGAGAAGTCGTTTAAAGAAAAATTGACGGATGGACAGATGCCGGACAGACGACGGACGGTCGCCACGGCATAAGCTCACTTGGCTATTCTGGCCAGGTGAGCTAATAATGAACCTGATAGTAATACCCATATGTTTGCATAGGAATGGACCTTTCCAGTTTATCCATCCATCATATGACGTCGTAATCAACTAAATGACATGTAGGATGATGTCATAATCAATGACTTCATGATTGACATAGATAAGTACGTCACGAACGCATAATTCATGATGGACTATACGTTGTTGTACAAATAGTATGTCTTTACTATTTACTAAAGATGCAGTTGAATATTTTGAAACTAATTTGACTGGGCGCTGTTGCTGCCATAGGCAGCAACAGCATCCAGTCAAATTATTTTCAAAATATTCAACAGTTTAGCTGTAGTTTTCTGGAAATTGATAGTTAGGGAGTTCAGAGATTTATCAATCCCTACACGAGTGAAGTGTGGGTGGAGTTTAGCTAGAGATGGGCAGGGCATAGCTAAAACTGGAAAGGTCCATTGACAGAAGACCTTCAGTGATGAGTGTTAAACAACAACATAGATCTAGAAAACACTATTTCTCATACGGGTCTTATTATACAATACACATGTTTTACTTTAAAGCTGAAAGTCAAGTATTATATCCTTCAAGATATATATTAATTACTTAAGCGGCATGAGGGGGGTAAAGATATTTTGAGGGCTATGCTTGTTAGAGATTTTATATTGCACGGTGCATCCATCAATCTTCATCACCCTTGAAAGAAATACTCATGTATGGAAAACTCAAAGAAATTTTTTTAAAGAGACCTACTTAGTAATTAATACAACTCTGCAATACTTGCAAGGCACCAAAATAATTTCATTATGTTAAAGTTCTCATAAAATGATAAAAGACAAATTTCAAATAAATTTGGAATGATTTGTTACTTTATGGGCACTTTAGCTAACTAGAAGTGTAGACATCATTTCTGATTGAGATTGGAATCGTCATAATGTTATTTCAACCTATTGTCTGGGATGGGTGCAGATTCTTGAATAAACTTAACTATATAGTGTCCGCTGGGTAAGATTCAATCATTGACCTTACATTTTGAACAGTAATTGTGCCAACTTATCAGTCTTTTAGAGTATATGCTTGTATAAATTTATAAATTTCAATAAGAAACTACGCTACATTAAGTCGACAGCTATATAAATGATTGTATAAAAAACTTTCAAACATCGATCCATCTTGCAAAATTAAGAATCAAATGTGCTAATTACATTATATACGCAAATTAATTTTTTAATAAAGAGATCACCTCTGCATTGACACGGTTATTACATTCTATTTCATGTATGTCAAAATAACGTGCGAGCTTGTCTTGACATTTGCAGTGCGCGATATGTTAATTACATGGCTGTATGTTGTCTGTGCTACATCATAACAATCAAGATGTACGTGACACATGAAATGGCATAACAATCAAGATGTACGCGACACATGAAATGGCATAACAATCAAGATGTACGCGACACATGAAATGGAAACGTAACGCTCATGTGTGTTTCAATAAGGTGGACTATTTATTGCAAAATTGTGGCAACGGAATATAATGACCAAATTTGAGGAAGAACTCATGCTTAGTGAAAATAACTCCGAAATCAGACAAGTCGTTTTAAATGAGAAGCTTATTCTGAGCCATTTAATTAATTTTCTGGAATATTTTCAGAAAATCTAAGGCTGCTTAAAAAATTAACCTATTAGATTTCTGTATATGAGTTTGGAACACTACCAATCCAGGGTCATTCCAACTAAGTTCGGATGAAATTGTCCCAGCGGTAATAAGATGTAGTAGTTCTTTTACAGATTTTCCTTGGCATTTTATGAAAATCTAAGATGGTCGTCAGCAAAATTGGCCAATCAAATTTCTCATTAGAAATCTTGAAGCCTGTCATGATATGATCCTACATACCAATTTTTGTTGAGATTGTGCTATTCAGGATGGTGAAGAGTTATAAACAGATTTTTGGAAGATTTTGGAAAGCCCAAGATGGGCACCGGAAAAACTGACCAATCAAATTTCTGTATACAGTTTTGAAACTCTTCGACGATATGGTCATTCTTTCCAAGTTTGGTTGAAATTGGCCCAGCGGTTAATGAGTAGCATTTTAAATCAAAAGTTGATGGACACACAGACGGATGGTGGACAAATGGATGAGAGACAGGTGGATGGTTGCCATGGCACAAACTCACTTGGCTATTCAGGCCATGTGAGCTAATAAAGATATACCATAATATTCTTAATTGAAACCTGAGAACCCAGAAAGCAATAAACTGACAACCCAGAGAGCAACATAGTGTATTCTATTCATCATGCAGAGGTTTTCCTCTTTAACACTCATGCCAAGTCCTTTTTGCCAGTGGCTAAAATTACAGAGCATATATATATATATATATTGCCCCAAACTTAGCTTAGAATCATGTTGAAAGCATCAATATCCGGAATCATAAATTATCTGAATGACCAACAATGACCACACTTCAATGAGCCCAGCTTGACTTAAGGATACCTAATCCCATCTCTTGATAGCTATTCAGGCGATCTAACACGCCAGTCATAAACTATCCAGGTAATTTTAAGACTTTTATCATGCCGCTAAGGAAAGATATTCAGGATTCAGTAGTTAAATGTTGGTACATTTCTACACCCTATGATGGCTGTCATGATTTACTTTTCAACCAATCAGAAAAACCCTAGTGTGTCTGCCTCGGTATACACGCTCAGTCACAGAGGCTCCAGCTATAGTTTGGCAAAGTGGTAGAAAAGCAATCCTACAGGTAAGCTGTTGAATATTTTGAAACCAATTTGATTGGAAGTTGTGGCTGCCTATGGCAGCGACAACTTCCAGTTAAATTAGTTTCAAAATATTCAATGGGATGAGCATTACATAATAAAGAATGTGATGCATTGGAGCTTACATGACATCACACACAATAGCTTGAAGAGACAAAATGGTGTCGATCACTGTTCAACATTTACTCGATAGTACAAAACAGATAATTCCGATACATATCAGGGAATGTGACAGGATATGAGTGATATGGAATCTATAAACCATATTCTATCGGTGCAATACAACATTTGAGATGAGATTAGCATCGCTTTAAAGATACCCTCAGAGGAATCTGCCCATCTCATCTGAATAACACAGCAGGCATTACAGATGGAATTATTTGGCATTGAGTGTGGACAACGAATACCTATATGGTAATAGGCTAGTTAAGATGGAAGCGAATGAGACAGTCTTCACATGGAATGTATGAAGGAAAATTGCATAAAGCATTAAGGACAGACTGACTGCAAGCGATGGAGAAAAATGCTTTGCAGGGTATATTTAATCAGATCAAACATGCCAAAGGAAGAATGGTTCGTGGACAAGAAAAAATTCTTCAAGTATATACATATGTATCATTGTATTGACAAGAGAAATTGTTTTACCACAGGATTGACTGGCCTGGCTCAGCTTACCAATCCATAATTTTAGTGGGGAATTTTTTTAAATATTCTCTTTGCCTGCAATTTACAACATAAAC
The DNA here is from genome assembly GCA_034401795.1 of Chaetoderma sp. LZ-2023a. NCBI lineage: Eukaryota > Metazoa > Mollusca > Caudofoveata > Chaetodermatida > Chaetodermatidae > Chaetoderma > Chaetoderma sp. LZ-2023a. Next base: position 141,787,211 of record CM067369.1, on the reverse strand, counting down.
GTAACAGAGACCTGTTAGTTATTACAATTTTGAACATGATTCAAGAAATGTTCTGTTGAGCATTTTGAATTTAATTTGATTGGAAGCTATTGCTGCCTTGGGAAGCAATGGCCTCCAATCAGATTAAGTATAAAATATTCAACAGTATCTTTATAGATTCTGATTCAGGCAGATTTGATATTACATGTACATATCGCCAAGTTCTTCAATACAAATAAACTCTTCTTACCATGCCAGCCCAGAAGAGACAAAAGAGAATGAGGAACAGTATGTCTGTACATCGCCGTAGCTTAGTTGGGTGGCGCAATCCTGAATTACCATCATCCTGAAGTTAGAAAACAAACATTTTACGTGTAGACTCATCTAAACATACAAATCACGTAAAAATTCTTTTTATTGGATTGCTTATTTTAACATTTAATCCTAAAATCTTCTCTCATCGAAAATGTCAATATGCAGACCTAGAGAAGATTATTTTTGAAGATTTATCACTGGAATGACTGACTCAGTTATCGAGCAAGTCATTTCAGATATATAAATCTTCGAAAATAGTCTTCTCTTGGTCTGCAAATGAACATTCCAAGACAACTGCAGAAACTATTTGTGAATATCTTTATATAAAAATATATAGTAATTTCCAAGACAGTTCTCATGGGAATATATTATGAGGCATTTATACGTGGATTATAAACATAAAGGCACAGTCTGGCATAATTAAAACATATATGATTCCGAGTGAGTACAACTTTGTCATAGTCATCTTTGGCACAAGTTAAAATAGTGTAAAACTTAAAGTATTCTATAAAATATTTCTTGTATTCTAAACATTCTTTGCCTTTCATCATTTCGGTTGAAAAAGATAAACTGTGATTATGTACATGAAATAACATGTCATCTAGTACCAAGAATTGGCATATTACAGGAAAAACAGGATTTACCCATGTGAAAAAAATCAAGCAATACTGTAGCTTCATGAAAATCCTGCGACCTCTCAAAATTCATGCTAGCTACCCGTGTGAAATAAATTTCAAGTTAACTTGGATTAGCTTTGATTTTCTTGAATATCCAAGCTATTGGAAAATTATTCAACCCATACCAGCTTAGATTACCTTGAATTAGCTTGGACTTTATATAGTTGCTTGAACTTCTTGAAAATTCCCCCTCTCAGAATTCAAGCTAGCTGGGATTTTCTAGGACTTTTTGAATATCATCATGAAAAAGTGCAAGCTTCTTGGACTTTTCTGATTTGACAGAATTCAAGCTAGCTTGGATTTCCTAGGACTTTGTTTTGTCAGACATAAAAGAATTCAAGCTACTTGGATATCCTTGAATTTGTAGACTCACTTACACTACCTTGGATTATCTTGAAATAGCTTGCACTAAGGCAAGAACAGGTTCTGTATAGTCATGACTAGAGGTGACAGTGAGCTGGTAAATTGGTGGGAAATTTAAAAAGTCAAGCAAACAGTACATTCATTGCATTGATCATTACCAGCTTTGGATATATAGAATATGATAGTTTGGAAACACTGACAGTACTGTTAGATAGAATGCTTAGCATCAGTAACCTTAAATGGAAACAGAACTATATTTTGAGGTATGTATTCTATTGATTTCCAGAGATTTATTCAGAATTACCAGTTTTGGTATAGCTTTTTCAGTTCTATTTAATTAATGCAGTGATGATGACTTGATTGAATAATTTTCCAATAGCTTGGATATTCAAGAAAATACAAGCTAATCCAAGTTACATGTAACTTGAAATTTATTTCACACGGGTGTTTCCAAACTATCATATTTTATATATCCATAGCTGGTAATGATCAATGCAATGAATGTACTGTTTGCTTTTTTACAGGCTTTAAATTTCCGACCAATTTACCAGGTCAAGGTCACCTCTAATCATGACTACACACCTGTTCTTGCCTAAGTGCAAGCTATTTCAAGATAATCCAAGGTAGTGTAAGTGAGTCTACAAATTCAAGGATATCCTTGAGAGGGGGGATTTTCAAGAAGTTCAAGCAACTATATAAAGTCCAAGCTAATTCAAAGAAATCCAAGCTGGTATGGGTTGAATAATTTTCCAATACCTTGGATATTCAAGAAAATCCAAGCTAATCCAAGTTAACTTTAAATTTATTTCACACGGGATTTGCTAGAAATTGTTGGCTCATGTGATTTAATATCAGAAGTCAAGCCTTTCTTAACTCAGATTTCTAGGATTTTTTGTCCTGCTGGCTATAATCATGGCTATTTAATTTCAACCCTTGTGTACCTCATATTTATTTTATGCACCCTATGTTGATCACAAAGATTTAAGCGGTTGGACTAAAATTTGCGATTCTGACAAGATGAGAAAAAGGACAAGAAGAGTAAACCTGATTGACCGAATAAATAGAGAAAGAATATGCCGTATATCTATTGACAACAAAAGATCTATAACAACCGCTTTATCAATGATGTTTTCGCAAAGATCAAAGAAATCCTTTGTTATTAACCTGGTAACCCTCGAAATGTCGGATCTCAATTTCAAGACAGCCATACAAAAACTGTTGAAGGTTTTAAAGCTAATTTGAATAGAACATGTTGCTGCAGCAATAACTCACTGTCAAATTAGTTTCAAAATATGCACAGAATGATCCTTAAATTAAGAGAAAGAATTTGTGCTTTCTGGTCTGTGTCCATTAACCCTTTAACCCTACAATATGTTTCAAAAAATTCAATTTTTTAATACAAAATGTCAATTTGCAGGCGAAGAGGAGACTATTTTTGAAAATTTACAAATTTTTCAAAAATAACACTGCAGAAGCCGTTTTAGCTGAATTCCCCATATCTCATTTTCAAGGCTACCATACAGGAAAACTGTTCAATAGCTTCCAGTCAATTTATCTTCAAAATAGTCAACATTATAAGTTTTATATCATAAAGAATATACTTTTTCAGGGATGTGTTGTTGAAAGTTAAAGCACATAATGTATAGACGGGTAACCCGTAAAGAGTAACAACCAAAAGAAAAAACCATTCTAGAACAACTATTGATTTTACCCCTTAATGGACAAGCCTGCGACAACCCGTCGCTACAGTAGTCTTCAGGAATGAATGTCCATTTTCATGCCAAGAGACGACTATTTTTGTAATTTTACTTCTGGAATGCCACTGAACGAGCCAGTTAATCTTGTGGTAAAGTTTAAAGAATAATCTTCTCTTGACCTGCAATTATGGGCATTCAGTAAGAAGAAATTTCAATTTCCTTTAAAGATTTTGACCATTAGCTTGAATTTTCTTGAATATCCAAGCTACTGGATTTAACCCATACCCGCCTGGATTTCCTTGTATTAGCTTGGACTTAATGTAGTTGTTTGAACTTCTTGAAAATCCCCCCTCTCAGAATTCAAGCTAGCTGGGATTTTCTAGGACATTTTGAATGTCATGAAAAAGTGCAAGCTTTTTGGATTTACTTGGACTTTTTTGATTTCACAGAATTCAAGTTAGCTTTGATTTTCTAGGACTTTGTTTTGTCAAACATAAAAGTATCCAAGCGACTTGGATATCCTTGAATTTGTAGATTCACTTACGCTACCTTGGATTATCTTGAAATAGCTTGCACTAAGGCAAGAACAGGTGCTGTATAGTCATGACTAGAGGTGACCTTGACCTGGTAAATTGGTGGGAAATTTAGTCTTTGTAGAAAAGCAAACAGTACATTCATTGCATTGATCATTACCAGCTATGGATATATAGAATATGATAGTTTGGAAACACTGACAGTACTGTTAGATAGAATGTTTAGCATCCGATTCAGTAACCTAGCTTAAATGAAAACAGAACTGTATATTGAGGTATGTATTCTATTGATTTCCAGAGATTTATTCAGAGTTACCAGTGCTGGTAGAGCTTTTTCAGTTCTATAGAAATAATGCAGTGATCATGGCTTTCTAAATAATATGGTACATTAACAATCTCTGTCTATAAGAATAACAGACAAATCAATCAGAAACTCATACATTGTTAATGTCTGGCTGAAATTGTATTTGTTATTGAGTATTACATGTACACATGTAGCTCAACTCCCATGAAGGTGATTTTGGTTTTCAAGAATATATATAATCTCTAAGTGGCAGCGTCTATGTGTACGTGCATGCATTTTATGCTATGTCTAACCTTTTTCAAAAGATAGGATTTAAGCTGGGATTTTCTTGGTGTTCTAGATAGCCCAAACTAGGTGGGATTTTCTTGAATGTTCAAGCACGCTTGGATTTTCTTGAACGTTCGAGCTAGCTTGGATTTTCTTGAATGTTCAAGCTGGCTGCAATTTTCTTGGATTTTAAGTGGCCAATACCGGCAAGCTAGATTGGATTATCTTGACTGTTCAAGCTAGCTTGGATTTTCTTGAACGTTCAAGCTACATGAAGGTGGTATTTTGTTGAATTTTAAGTGGCCAATACCGGCAACCTAGCTTGGATTATCTTGACTGTTCAAGCTAGCTGAGATCTTCTTGAATGTTCAAGCTAGCTCGGATGTTCTTGAAAGTTCAAGCTATCTGGAATCTTCTTGGATGTTACTTTAACTAGGCCTCCCTTGGATTTTCTTAAATTATCTTGAATTTTATGTGGCCAATACCAACAAGTTATTAAAAGCTTGGATTAGCTGGTTTATTCAAGCTCCACAGAACTTGGATATTAATGAATATCCAAGCCATGAATATCCAAGCTTTTTTTGTCCTGGGCTGCAGTGGTCATGAGAAATGTCCATTTGCAGAACAAGAAGACTATTTTTGAAAATTTACTACTGGAACGACTGGCTTGATAACCGAGCCAGTCATCGCAGCGGTCAATTAAAAAAAATAGTCTTCTCAATGGTCTGCAAATGGATATTGTCTAGAATTTGAAATTTTCTTGAATAAATAAGAGGGTTAAAGGGTTAAAAAAACATAAATCATGGGGACTGAGTAAATGAGGTGTGGAAAATATAAATCTGAAAACATTGCACAAAATAATCACAAATTTGTCAGGCTCTGGAAAGAACATTGCGGCGACTAAGTACATATTACATTATTTGTATATTGGTGAAATGCCATTAAAACTATGATTTTTCCTTTGCATAATTGACTTAAGATCTATTATGGTTATTACAAAATGTATACTTTATAGCCTAAATGGCACAATCAATCATATGACCAGGAGATGGTAAACAATTCAGTTGTCCCTGCAATCTCTATTATATACACCAATCTCAAGGCAGCCAGCCATGCTGCTGAACGTATTGGCTTTGATAATAGAAGCTAACTAGTCGCTAATTTTGTAAACAAATGCATAAAAATCAATAGCTGCTGATAAAGTACAGTTTATTTGCAGTGATAAATTGGAATTTGTCAATCAATATTTCATGATGGTACAGGGAACTCATGTCTCAGAACAAAATACTACAGGAATTATGGAAAAAACTTTCCTATGATGAAATCAATAAGACAATCTATAAACTCCTATATATACCGTGCAGGCATAAGAACCAGAAAATCCTTTGTTTGATGTACATGTATATCGAGATATGGATCACAAACAAAAACAAGAATAAAGGTTCTGTAGAAGTAAACGGACAATTCCTTTTTTTAAGCATAGATCTATAGAGGAGTTCAAGTGAGAAACATATGGCAGCCAATGGATGAATCCACTTTTAGCTTTGCCCCGCCCATCTCTAGCTAAGCTCCGCCCATGCTTCCCCAAGTTGGGATTGATCGAACCAGATAAAGTTCTTGAAACTCACTTTCCATAAAACCATACAGGTAAGCTGTTGGATGTTTTGAAACTATTTTGACTGGTTGCTGTTGCTGCCATCGCCCAGTCAAATTAGTTTCAAAATATTCAACAGAACGCATATTAATTAGTAAAGACACTAGAATTTGTACAACTGGCAGACTATTACGCATTCATGATAGACTTTAAGCTATGTCATTCATTACATAGTTGATTGTGATGTCAATCCACATGTGACGTAATTGATTATGATATCACATACTTGATCGACAGATTGGGTTCATCCATTTATTGTCATAGATCTCTCCATGTTGAACACGTAATATATATATATATATATATATATATATATAGATATATATATATATATATATATATATATAAAATCAACATTTAGTTGCCACCAACAACATTTAGTCAAATTGTTTTCAAAATATTAAGCAGATCCAGACATAAATAACATTGGAATATGTTGTCTGCAAAAAGTCAGCAGTCAGACATCTTAGTTCAAGATTTTGTTTGATAGATATTATAATGGATGAATTAATGGAGGGATCCTGTTGCTCAAGCATCTGATGTCAAAATCAAATTTATCATGATACATATACGGCTTTCAGACCATTTAATACTTCTCGATATGAGTATATATGTAACATTCAACGAAAGATTTTCATTGGTTAGTTAACTCATTTGACATATTTTCATTGGTTTGACGCGTAATAATCCTAAATACCCGGTGACACAGCAGACGTTTCGCACAAAAAAAATGTTTTGTTTGTCATTATTCTTTGTGGCACATTAGACAGCACTTTTAACAAGTGATGCGTCACAACAATGAAAATGAAGAGGGACTATGAAGCAAAATGGTACGTTCAAGCGGATTTCAGCGATCGACTTTATTGGAAAATTTGTCAAAATATCATTTTATATAATAAATAGAATTTTAAAAAAGATTTTGATTGAGATGTCAGCTAACAAATGATGTATAGAGGATCTGAAACTCGGTCCCGCTAATATCAGTATTATCAACCTCATCGAAAAATTATCAAATTGAGAATTTTCGACCCGGTTGTTAACTTGATCATAGTGATATTAAATGGGACCTCATTTCTGATCCGCTATACATCATTAAAAAATGTTAGCTGACATTACAATCAAAATGACATTAAGTATGCCACGAAATTGTACAAATTGTAGTGTTGGGAATTGGTACTATTTTTGTGATCGATGATTGGTTTTGTATACTAACCGATGATTAATTAATGATTGATCATAACAGGCTATTTTTTTTCCATTTTGAATGCAGCAATTATAGCGTGTTCAAGGATTATAATTACCCTTTCAAACTAATTCGCAGGTATGACAGATTCTTAATAATTTAAGAAATAATCTGTTGAATATTTTGAAACTAATTTGACTGGAGGCTGTTGCAACAGCTTCCAGTCAAATAAGTTTCAAAATATTCAACATTTTATTGGTATGGTTGCTTTGAAATTAACATGCTATTTCAGTGCTGTAAGAATTAATGTCTTAGACTCGGGAGTAATACTATATAGTTGTAACAATTAAATTTAATTAGTTAAGTTGCCAGCGACCGTCAGTTAGTGCTGTAGAGGTGACCAAGATGGTCACGAAAGCTATACTCAAACAATTTATACATCCCGGAATGGTAACTAATTTTTCCTTATTATGAATCATCCTGGGATCGGGACCAACTTAACTTTAACTTAAATTTAATTTAAAATCCTTTCCAAAAAGTATTTAGTTTTCTAGCTCGACCAGTTAAAATATATTAATAAAGTCAATTTATAAACAAACAAAATCGATTTCTGAGATCATGATCGATCGGTTGGTTGAACATGCAAACCAATCAATCGTCGATCAAATCGATTAATCGGAACAACACTAAAAAATTGTATGTCCTTAGTGAATTTACTACTTAATAAACCCTCTCTTGAATATTTGAGAAACAAAATTACATCTAATAAACCCTCATATTTATTGAGTGAGGATAACAACACTGCCATAGAAATAATATCCTAATGAATGAAGCGTGCCACATCAAATCAATGCTTTCAGGAACAACTAAACAGATATACATATATCATCCTTGTGAACAAATAACAATTCAGATCAAAGAAATACATGGAAAAAAAATGTTTACCGGCATTCAGTCAATATTCTTTGAAAGAACCGTGCCAGTATTTTGTAGCACCACTACAAACCACATCTTTGTAGAAGGTTAGCTGATCAATACTTGGCACACATATCCGAGGGGCCTAATGAACTCACACCATTACAATGACAACCGTGATTTCGTTCTCAAATCTTCTAGAATATATATAAGTATATTATCTTTTCATGTATATATTCCTGTATTAACCCTTTGACCACTGCATTCCCAGATTCTTTATTTCAAAACAACGATAGGAGCCTCAAGGTAAGATGTTGAATATTTTGATACTGATTTGACTGGAATGCTGCCTATTATTATTTGACTGTAAAGGATATTTGGTGTTTGGTATTTCGGCTTAAAAGGGTTTAGGACTGATATTGTATAACCTTACAATTGATAGATTCCACACCATAGGGATGTGAGAGAATGTTTTTGCTGCATTAAATTGGGACGGAAAACTTTATACACTGTTTAAATGCTTTTACCTGAGTACAGACCAGAAATCACAGAAAAAAAAATTTGAGATAAGGAATATGTTGAATATTTTGAAACTAATTTAACTGGGAACTGTTGCTGGATATGACAGTAACAGGTTTCGGTCCAATTTCCTTCAAAATAATCAACACATTTCCTCTCTAAGTTGTCTTGAATAGTGACAGCCACAGGCATTGAAATAGTTAATGCATTAATGTAGTACGTAAGGAAAATAGATTTTTTTTTTAAATTTCAATCTAATATTTACATCGAGTACCGGGTATTATAAGTTTATCGTGGAACAAAATTAATCCATATATAAGATATAAATATTTAAAATCAGAAAGGAAAAAAACCGACATTAAATTTGTTATGATGACTCGCCGAGTGTTACTGTGTTTAAAATTAATTATGATTTGTTCCCATTATCAGCAGCTCTCTATAGGCTGTTAACCACGCAGTTCCAGATGCTGTGCTAAAACAAAATAACCCTTTTAATCGTAAATTTTAGTCAATAAAATTAAAATTTATAACAAAAAATGTGAATTAGCAGACCAAGACTATTTTTGAAAATTTACCACTGGAATGACTGGCTCGATTATCGAGCCAGTCATTCCAGTACTAAATTTTCAAAAATAGTCTCCTCCTAGTCTGCAAATGGACATTCCTCAAGACCACTGAACAGGCCGGTTTCGGCCGGCTTGACCTTTAGGTTAAGGAAGCTATACAAATTCTTATAATTAGGGACTCAAGCGATATTAGACATGTCACTTTGATGAATGAGGCTGATCTATCAGCTAGGCAGGCCTAGATATCAGGCTTGGGTACAAGTGCAAATGCATTTGCATTTAAATATACTTGCACTGAAATGCAATTATGAAATTTCTGACGCATTTGCATTTGAATCTCATATAAATAGATATATGTTTCATTATCCAAAGTCTGTCATAACAATTTTATACAAAAATGACATCCAAATGTCTGTGAATTGTTGAAGTCAAATTATAAATATAAATTTAGAAAAACATGTAGTTATAACAAAACATTTATCCAATTCTGGCTCCATGTGATGCCATTCGGATCTGTTGAGCCACTAAGTTTTGCATAGGGCTCGATAAAAATGTAATTTTTCTTTAATTTGTAATGCGTATGCCAACACAGACAGAATATTGACAGATCAGTTAGTGTACTGATAATTATACACAGGCAAATAGTGTAAAGCCTCCTTCAAGCTGGCCAAAAATGCCTTCTGCTAAGTGCGCTTGAGAAATGCCCATTTACCGACAAAGAAGACTATTTTTGACCACTGGAATGGCTGGCTCTATAATTGAGCTAGTTATTCGGACTCATTCCATTAATAACTTTTCCAAACTAATCTTAATCTCTTGGTCATTTCCTGAGAAAATTTAATTTTTCTTAACAAATATCTGAAGGTCAAAAGCTTAACAACATAAAACAACATAATACCGCTCAGTAACTTTCAGCTATGCTGAAATTATCACAGAAACTGTAAAGACATCTGATCTGTATACACAAATGTGGCTGCGTGCATACTTAATCAAGTAATGACAGAGTATTGGAAATGACGAAGATCAGGACGATACATTATAAGTAAATCAATATTAGCCGAGTTCTGAGGCACACCGTAGAAATGGGTTACACAGACAAAAGAAGGTAGCCAAGTGCTATGACCAAAATATCAAAGGAATCATCCTCAGAGGATTTTTTTTTATCACAAATACATTCTTTAATACCATCATTAACTATATCATGGAAAATAAGCAGATTAGAAAATGCAATAACCAATTACATGTACTGACTAATATGAGCCGCCAAAGGAGATATTATAATTATTATTCAGAGAATTAAAATAGCCATATATCCAAACACACAGAAATGTAGTTCAGGAGCTTAATTTAAAATGCATGACTCAACGGCTGAATCCAATCACTGTCACTCAAGTATATCAAGTCATAATGAATTACGGCACAATCAAAATGTGTAATGAATGATGTAGCTAAATCTGTCTTCAATGTTTAAAAGTTTGCCATGTGTACGAATTGTATGTTTTTAATATTTAATAACAGCAAGCAGTTAAATTAGTTTCAAAATATTCAACAGCCTATCTGCATAATTTTCAGGAAATTGAGATTCAGTGCGCACACGGTTCAATCGATCCCAACTCAGGCAAAATTACAATAACCAGGACTTTAAGCTAAAGATGGACTAAATGTGGATTTATCCATTACCAGGTAATGGTTAAACAAAATTCAAAATAATGTTTTGAATTCTTGGCATAAAAATGAGATTCTTAATGTATTTCATGCAGGTATAACACTTTACAAATGAATTGGTAAAAATTTTACCACAGGAATAACATTTGACTCAATAACAGCAGAGTGACCTAGTCAGTCATTAATATAGTAGTAATTATTTGTAATCATTTCTGTTGCCCCGCAAATCGACATTTATCAAGCAAGTATTTGCATTTTCTTAACAACTCTTGACCATTAAAGGGTTAAAAACAATTTGAATTAATAACAGAGGCAGTCATTCCAATGGTATTTAATTTTCCAAATAAAATTCTCTTGGTCTGCAAATGGACAATTTCTACGAGAAAATAAAGTTTCTTGAAAAATTTGAAGGTTAAAGGAAATCGGAAATGTAATAATTTCCATGTTGATGCCTTAAATATTCAGAATTTTACACCACTCACTCTGAGTATCATGATTCTCAGTCTGTATATATTAGAAGAGGATAAAATATATACGCTATGATCACACCCAATTCACCTTTCCAGTTTATCCATCCATCATATGACGCCATAATCAATTAACTGACGTGTATGTTGATGTCATAATCATGATGTCATGAATGATTCAAAATTGTCTGTCTTTAACGCTTAATAGTCTGACACGTTGTACGAATTGTATGTCTTCGCTATTTAATAAACATGCTGTTGAATATTTTGAAACTAATTTGACTGGGCGCTGTTGCTGCCATAGGTATGGCAGCAACAGCGCACAGTTGAATTAGTTTCAAAATATTCAAAATATTCAACATATTCCAACATATTCAAAATACTCAACAGCTTAAAGTGCATAGTTTTCTGGAAATTGAGTCTGAGTGACGGAGTTCAGAGATCGATCGATCCCAACATGAACAAGGTGTGGGTGGAGCTTATATGGGCGGGGCATAGCTAAAACTGGAAAGGTCCATTATGATGCCATTATAGCGCGATCCAGTTCTAGCTATGCCCTGCCCATTTCTATTTGGCCTCCACCAGCCATTTTACGCGTGTCGGAATCGAGTTAAAACTTTTAAACCTGAATTCACAGAATCTAAATTTCATAGTTATTCAAATACAGGTTTAAAGCCGTTGGATATTTTAAAACTAATTTGAATTTGATATTCTTGACGGACCTATAGGTTATTTTGACATCAGCTATATTTAACTGCTAAGTGAATGTTGTTGATTATGACGTCAAGAGATTTGAGTGACAGATCTGATCTGGCCATTAGCCAAACCCTACCTACCTCATTCGCAAAGCTGTAATATAAGTGTTTCTATCAATAACATTTTGATAAATGCTTTGTAAAAAAGTCATTATATTGCTTTGAATTAATTGTCAAATTGTTCAAAATGTCCAATTTTTAAAAATTTTAAATTTTAAGTTAACATCGACATTAACCCTTTAATGGTCAAGCCGGCCAAAACCGGCCTCTGCAGTTGTCTTCAGGAATATCCATTAATTTGCAGGCCAAGACTATTTTTGAAAATTTATCACTGGAATGCCTGACTCGATAACTGAGCCAGTCATCCCAGTGGTAAATTTTCAAAAATAGTCCTCTCTTGGCAGCGGACATTAAATAAATACCTTGATTTATTGATAAAATTTGACCATTAAGGGTATCAGCTTTCTGGAGATTCTGGAAAATGTTTTTTATATGTGCATATGTGTTACACAGTGTGCATAAATAAGAAATATTAGTACATAGCTATATAATTATAGTGACCAAAATGGCACCATTTAGCGATTAATTCATATTTCTTTGATCTATAGAAACAGAAAAGCGACTCCACTACATTTGGAGGAAGTCTGAATTTGTTTGTTAAAGAGCTAAGTGGTGTAACACACACTCCTGTCACCAAAACAACCCACTTTAAATATGTCTGATATGAAAGCTTGTTAAACTCGCAACATTCACTTTCATCGTGGACCGTGGTATTGATAGGACAGCCTTTGAAGCAAGTGTGCAACATCCGGAGAGCCCTCCTACCCGCTAAGCAATTTTAACTCTCGAGTAGCACACTCATTCACACCTTCGCAACCGCGAGAGTTAGAACGCGTCTCACTACATCTGCCAATATCCCCACACTGCTTTGCCAGATTTCATCGATGGACCCAGTTCTGATTGCATGCCATTGTGCATACTTCGTGCTGATGGCGATTGATTTTCTTTTTCGAGCGAGAGTAACGCGGTAGAGATTTTTTTCACATAGAGATTTTCATCTTTTCAACATACTTATACAGAGAAAAACTGTGAGCAGGAACTGGGATGCGCTCACCACCGTCTTCAAGGATGGTTCATTGTTGCAACGGAGAGAACAAATGTCCTGCGCCTGATCAGGTGTAGGGTCATCCATGGCAAACACAGATACATCAGTTTGTGAAAGAACAATAATTAACCATTTCACTGACGAATCCATGAAAAAGTATATTCTTTATGATACAAAACAATCTGTTGAATATTTTGAAATAAATTTGACTGGAAGACGATGCTTCCAGTCAAATTTATTTCAAAATATTCAACAGTTATCCTGTACGGTTGCCTTGAAAATGAGATATGGGGAACTCATTGATGAAAGGGTTAATAAAATATTTAACCCATTTTCATTATAGAGCAGAAATGACTAATTCTTTATGATGTAAGACATACTGTTGAAGATTTTAAACTAATTTATCTGGGAACCACTGGTGCCTATAGCAAAATCAGGCCTCATTCGATTTAGTTTTAAAATAGCCAACAGCTTTCCATGGATAAGCTCAGTGTCTTGAACTTGAGAACTTGGACTAAATACATATTATAGTAACATAATTGACATTTGTGCAAGCTCATCTTATTTTGGGCAACCAACAGTTACTATTACTCACTTGCCCAGCAGGCACTTAGTAAGACAAATTATTTTGAACTGTGGCCCCTGCAATTTCAAGACTTACATACTGTATAACCAGCTGGTTTAAATGGTCAAAATTGGCTTCAAGATCACAATAATACATGCAGATGCTACTTTGAGCCCACAGAGTTAAGTATATCTAATTTGCTTAGCACACATTTTTGCCCAGTTCATGCAGAGCTTGACCAATAATTGAGGAACTGTATGTCAGGGCTTGACCAATAATTGAGGAGCTGAGTGTCTTTAGATGTTACACATGTTTGTAGAAACATTGAGAGGGAGAGATGGAACAATTTCATGTCCTAGCACAATGTAATATATTTAAGAATATACTGTTGTACGTGAACAATTAATACCTCATTTAATAAGATCTTGGTAACAAAATAATATTTAAGATTCTAATTTTGGCATATGTGATGTCCATTACAAGTACATGTAGTAGGCAATTCTGGCAATCTAAAGCCCTCACAGTAAGAGATACATGTATTGTTAAATATTTTAATGCTAATCTAACTGCAAGTTGTTGCTGCCTTAAAGACTATAGTATAGGGCCATAGCTCATAAGTTAACATGTTTCACCGTATAACCGTGGCACCACCACCCCCACCCCATACCTGCCCACAAAGAAAGATGTTTAAATTAGTAGTCGAATTTTGAACAAGATGTAAGATATGGTCTGTTGAGTAATTTGGATGTAATCTGATTGGAAGCAATTACTGACTTAGGCAGCGATGGCTACCACTCAAATTAAGTCCAAATTATTCAACAGTACGTTTTATTTAGTTTTAGAAACATGATAAGGTATTTCTGAGCTGTACTGTACAACACCAAAAAGCTGCATTTCCTGATCAGATTGGATGTCAGGATTAATGTTGTTTTTGTCATATGGAGAGTCTGTGTAACTTTAAATGGAGCTTTTGAAAGATGAAATCATTTTTCAAAATGCATCAGCAGGATTCCTAAATAGCCTTGAAAATTAAACAGGAATGAAAACCTTGAAAATAATCAGATAATATATAAACATACTGAGTGGATTACACGCACTTGATGCCTTGCAGGATAATTTATGTAGATCTATCAATTATTTACGTTGACTCTAAAGCAGCTGTATATGGGTTTTCTATGTATATCATGTATATAAACGTACTACTTAACTATAATAGTGAGTGGGTGAGAGTTCACGCTTTGTTTGTCCTGATACTCTGGAGGGCAAACATATATGGCATAAAGAAGGAAAGAGGGTATCATTGCCTCTTTTCTTTATTGATGTATGTAATCAATCATTTCTCTGAAATCCATATTCAGAGTTCCTGCATCATATATAATGGAATAGATATATTATATATTCAAGCGTTTATCTGAATTGTATGAAGGTTATCACACAGAATGCTGCCCTATATTATGCTGGAGATTGATACTATTACTAATAAAATCAATGTGTATTTTATATATAAACTTTCTTTTAGATGAAAAAATTAAAACAAGAATAAAATTTACCGAACAAGATCATAACTGTAATGAAACAAAGATACATAACTAAACACAAAACAAAGATACATAACTAAACACAAAACAAAGATACATAACTAAACACAAAACAAAGATACATAACTAAACACAAAACAAAGATACATAACTAAACACAAAACAAAGATACATAACTAAACACAAAACAAAAAAGAGAAAGAAGCGCACAAAATAGAATGATCCAAGTTATATTGCAAGTACAACTATGTAGGATTATTTCATTTTTCCTTTAACCTTACCACCCAGGCCAAAAAAAGCTTGGATATTCATGAATATCCAAGTTCTGTGGAGCTTGAATATACCAGCTATTCCCAGCTAATCCAAGCTTTTAATAACTTGGAATAGCTTGGATTAGCTTGCTGGTATTGGTCACATAAAATTCAAGATAATTCAACAAAATCCAAGAAAGGCCTAGTTAAACTAAAATCCAAGAAAATTCCAGTTAGCTTGAACATTCAAGAAAATCTGAGCTAACTTGAACATTCAAGAAAATCCCAGCTAACTTGAACATTCAAGAAAATCCCAGCTAACTTGAACATTCAAGAAAATCCCAGCTTGCTTGAATGTCCAAGAAAATCCCACCTCGCTTGGATTTTATTCCAGAAAGTCCCAGCTATCTAGAACTTTAAGAAAATCCCAGCTAATCCTAGCTTTTGAAATAGGTTAGACATTAACATAAAATGCATGCACGTACACATAAATGCTGCCACACAGAGATTATATATAAATATGTATGCTTGAAAACCAAAATCACCTTTATGGTAGTTGAGTTACATGTAATACTCAATACCAAATACAAGTTCAGCCAGACATTAACAATGTATGAGGTTCTGACTGATTGTCTGTTATTCTTATAGACAGAGATTGTTAATGTACCATATTGTTTAGAAAGTCATGAGCACTGCATTATTTCTATAGAACTGAAAAAGCTATACCAAAACTGGTAACTCTGAATAAATCTCTGAACATCAATAGAATACATACCTCAAAATACAGTTCTGTTTCCATTTAAGGTTACTGATACTAAGCATTCTGTCTAACAGCACTGTCAGTGTTTCCAAACTATCATATTCTATATATCCATAGCTGGTAATGATCAATGCAATGAATGTACTGTTTGTTTTTCACAAAGACTTTAAATTTCCCACCAATTTCCCAGGTCACGGTCACCTCTACATGACTACAGAACCTGTTCTTGCCTTAGTGCAAGCTATTTCAAGATAATCCAAGGTAGCGTAAGTGAATCTACAAATTCAAGAATATCTAAGTAGCTTGGATTCTTTTATGTCTGACAAAACAAAGTTCTAGAACATCCAAGCTAGCTTTCATTTTGTCAAATCAGAAAAGTCCAAGCAAATCCAAGAAGCTTGCACTTTTTCATGATGACATTCAGAGTCCTAGAAAATCCCAGCTAGCTTGAATTCTGACAGGTGGAATTTTCAAGATGTTCAAGCCACTACATAAAGTCCAAGCTAATTCAAGGAAATCCAAGCTGGTATGGGTTGAATAATTTTCCAATAGCTTGGATATTCAAGAAAATCCAAGCTAATCCAAGTTAACTTGCATTTTATTTCACACGGGCATGTGTCAAAATTTAAATTTTTCAAATTAAATTAAAAGATGAATTGGTGTACATTTTCCAACAAATTTGGTGGGAGATGGTGCTGTCATAGACAGCAACATCTTCCACCAAAATTGTTGTAAAATCTACACTAGTTTCTTTGCTATTGACATCGTAAAATATAGAATATTGACATCAGTGTGCTAAGTGTAAGGGTCTATATTGGAGTGTTTTCTCGCTGTTAATAATTTTATTTTGTTTACGTTACATTTTTCTGTCCAAGCCCATTCTAAATTTGCTTTGATCTGTACCATATGCTGTAACCAAATGTAACAATTATGAATTTGTGAACCGGCAAGATGTAGCCTGGTGTTTTCAATAATTTTGCTACAACTTGTTGCAAAGATCAATAGACAAATACCAATGCTATTGTCTGATTACTGTATTTTGTGGCTGTAGTAGTAGAAACATCCTACAGCTGCAATCAGTCGATCCTTCTTCACTTTTGACCAGTGTCTTGTCCTCAGACTAAATCTTTACCATCCTCAGGTCCATTCCTGATTTGACTGTACCGAGTTCTGATTTCTTGGTCACCTCACAGCACAATTAACATCATTATGCAATGACGTCCTCTCCTGGCTTTACATTTGCTGGCTCCGAATAGGGCAAATTTCAAGGCTCGCTGTGCTGGTGTATCTTCTGGAATTCTTAGCACATGGCCAAACATGGATGATCTTTAGACGCCCTTTACGGACAGCGGCGATGTATTACACATCTGGTATAGTGCATCGTTGATGTCCAGTGATGGAGCAAAGGTGTTTGTGGTGCCAGCCAACCAGTTTGTAGAGAGCTGCCTTTGAAGCTAGCTGCACAGCTGCTACAGTTGTACAGCATCAGGGATATGCAGGTTGTGTTGTATAAACATAGTCTTTTTGTCAAGGGCATTTTTGATCTATGAATCCATAGCTTCCAGAAGGATTGGACAGATATGTTCCCATAACGCAGCGTGCAGCAATGTCATCAGTACTACAAAGCAGTGAGCCCAGGATGTTACTCATCCTCCATGTCATCCTCCGCATCACATTGGACTGCCACTCGACAAAAGCTTTATTTTGATAGTCATAATTCGCATGATCAAATCCTGAGTGGTTAAAGAACCAGCATCCTTTGCTACCACCATCTAAAAACTCTCACCTAATGCATCAGCTGTTACCCTGCCACAGATTTCTACTCATGTCTGGATAAAGATATTGAACAATGAAGGAATATACATGTAGAGAAGCGTTCATACATTTATCTGAGCATCACTCCATATAAAGCTCTGAATCACGAACACCAGGTCCCATGGCTAATGAGAGCCTAAGATATTATCATGTTACAGCTCTCCTACATTACAGCTCAGAAATAACCTAGGATATTTCCAGAACAAGATAAAAGCATACTGTTGAATGTTTTGCACATAATTTTATTGGAAGACATTGCTTCCTACAAACATGTACAATGTCTTCCAATCAAATTATGTGCAAACGATTCCACAGAACATTTCCTACATCAGGTTTAAAATTGTACTATTACAAATAACCATCTGAGCTTATTTATGAGCTGTACTCTATTTATATTTAAGCCTTTAAAGATCAGGATTCAGGTCAGGAAAAACTAAATGTTTGTGAAGAATCTACTTGCAGGCCAAAAGAATATTTATCACCATGCATTTTGCAATCACTTCCAACCATCTGTCCATCTTCGAGCATCCATCCTTCTGTCCGCCTGTTGATCCAAATATCTCCTCCGAAACCGTTTGGTCGAATTCAATCAAATTTATTATATGAGCCACCCATATATGTAATTGCTGACTGCAAGATGACATTTACATTAGGCTCCTCCCCATAGGGTGAGGGTGGGGAGCAGGGTGGAGGTGGGGTCAGAAAGTTAAAGTTTGCAGAATTCAACCATATTTGGTATGTTAGTTACCCATATGACTACGGATTGAGAGACAATGTTTACAGAGTGGAGGAAGCATAGGTTTGGGGTGGGGTGGGGGCAGACTGTCAAAGTTGGTGAAAGCATGGCAATTTGCAGTGGTGTACCATCAACTGCACATTCTAATTTTTTATATTTATCGCTGGAATTACTGGCTCATGCAGCATCCACCACTCTTTTCTTAGCCTGCAATCATTCCGCAAGATGTCTGCATTAAAGGCTGGTTTTGGTTGGCTTGCTATAAGAGGGTTAAGTATTAAGTTCAGTTATTATAACTAGTGCTCAGACTCACCTCTCCCCCGCACATGTTATTCACGTGCAAACGCACCTCCAACACCTGAAAGGAAAAAGAAGATATATCAACATATAAGTAAAATGTCACATAACTCATCTATCATAGTACAGCTAGGCTTAGTGTGCGATTGTTGTTTTGAGTGACGACCATCCATTATTTAAGAATAATCATGATTACTCGATTAATCAGTCTGGGTACAGAGTGCCCAAATATAACAAAGACACATAAATCATTGATGAAAGCTGCAATGTTGTTTAGAAATTTCCATTTGCAGGCCAAGAAAATACTATTTTTAGAAATGCATCACGGTGATGCCTGGCCCGATGCTCGATCCTTTCATTCCAGTCATACAATTTCAAAAATATTAATCTCTTCCCATGCACTGGACATACATGTACATGTACATTCGCTGAGCAACATGTCAATTTTCGTGACTGATTGCATTAGAGTAATGAAAAGGTAGGTTTTGAAATATTTTATGCAATAGAGATTATTCAATTATATAATTTTGAATCATACAATGTATAAATTCCTGATTTAAAACATAATCACGATTTTCGATTTAATCACGTAATCGCGCAAGCCTAAGTACAAGTACATATGTGATAACTGAAATGTCATAATCCTAGATTTTAGGCAAAAATAAAATAGTTTCGTTTCCTGTAAACCTCCCGGGTGAAATTTTTTAGTTTTTTCAACCGGCCAGGAATAAATATTTGTTTCTACCCAGCATAAATGTTAGAACATGCATACATTTGTAAAACTATACAAATTGCAATGTTTTTCATGTCATTTGTATGCAATGTATCCACCCTTTTACTAATTGTGTCATGAAAAACATGACAAATTTGGCAATTACAACCATACATTTGTATTTACTGGACATCTAGTCAAATATCTGAAAAACAAATATTTATGACTTTTTAGAAATAAATAATTGAAAAAAGAATTTCTTCCCTCCCTACTGGTCTTTTTTTTCTCACCCGGTTTTCAGGAAACAAAATCTTTTTTATGGATGGCCTTATTACAGTACAGCTCAGAAATAACATCACATGTTTCAGAAGAAAAAACACAGTATCAGTAGAATTGAATCTTTTCAACATATTTGGATTGTAAGACATTGCTGCCTAAGGGAGCAATTGTCTTCTAATCCAATTATCTCCAAAATATTCAATAGAACATTAATCTCTTACACCGTGTTAAAAATTGAACTTACTGACATGTTTCTGTTTGTTTTGGAAACATGTATACTTATTTCTGAGCGGTACTGTAATACATGTGATCATCTGCAAGTAATCACTGTTATGCACACTAAGCTGTTGTTGTCTAAAACTAGCATAAGGCAACAGTGCAAAATAGTGATAAGAGGCTTAAAATGGGGGGGGGGAGGAGAGGGGGGGGGGGAACTCAGTACAGGGTGGGAGCATAATATAATAAGTCGTCTTTATTCAATCTGGTGGAATCTAGCTGCTCCATGGTAACCCTTTAATGGTCAAATTTGGTAGAAAAATGTAATTTCTTATTGAGTGTTCATTTACAGGCCGAGAAAACAATTTTTGAAAATTTATCACTGGAATGACTTCCAGTGATAAAATTTCAAAAATTATATTCTCTTGGCTTGTAAATGGACATTTGACAAGGTCATAGCAGAGGTCAGTTATGGCTGGTATGACTATTAAAGGGTTAATGGTAAAAAACTGCCCTTTGCAGTGGTCCTGAAGAATGTCCATTTGTAGACCAAAAGACCATTTTTGAAGATTTATCCTTGAAATGACTAGCTCGGTTAAACTTCACCAATAGAGTGGTACCATAGTGGAATTCAATGCCAGCTACAATAGTCGAAGCAACAATAGTCGAATCATTCAAGAACAAACTAGATATCTAGTTCAAAGAAAGAACATTTGAATTTGACTGAATACGCCATACCCTATACCAGCCCATCACAAAGTCATACTGCAATTCTGCCAATACAGTGGACTGATCTTGGAGTAGCCTGTACATAGACAAGAACATGCTCGGTAGCGATTCCAATGACCAGTAGATACATACATCTCTGCTGGACACTAGTGTAGAGGAGGAGACTCGGATAGCGATGACCACAGAAAATGAAAACAACAGGAATCATAAGAGCAACAATGGCCTCACCAATTCAGCATGCAAACGAATAGTAGGCGCAGCAGGGTGTAGCCATGCCCATGACCAGGGTTTCTCATAAGGGGCCTTTTGAGGGTATAGACCCCAAAATCTAACTGGGGAACCCCAAAAGTTGTGGTAGTGGGTTCCATGGGACCCCTGAAAATCTTGCATGATTGTTAAATATTAATTAGATTTATAGGTTTTTGCACAAAGACACCCACAAAAGCTAGCATTGGACCCCATAATTCATAGCTGTGCTCCCATGACACTCTCTAATTTTAGCATGGATGAGAAAAACTGCATGAGAATCCAAAATTTCAGTTTGGGACCCCCAGATTTCAGGTTTGGACCACCAGATTTCAGTTTGAGACCCCCGAATTCAGGTTGGGACCTCTAGATTTCTAGGTGTGGGGTCCCTGGGACCTTCAAAATTTAGATGCCATGAGAAACACTACCCATGAGTGTATAGGCGGTACATGGAACACCCGAAACAGAGCAAGTCTTAAATCTAATGTCACTGATATACTGACGGTTTAGAGGAGACTTAATTAAGCGACAACAGTCAAATCATTCAAGAACAAACTAGATATAATTTACTTCAGAGAAAGATCTTTTGAATTGGACTGAGCGAGCCATACTATAACAAATAACACAGGCAATAACAAGCCAATGGCTTAGGCCTCGTAAAATGATGATATCAGTGATAAATTAAAAAAAATAGTCTTCTGTTGACCTGAAAATGGACCTTTAATTAACAAATTAAAATTTTGATTTTCTTGACCAAATATGACCATTAACCCTTAGCACTCTGATGTCAATATTCTATCTTTTACGGTCTCAATAGCAAAGAAACTAGTGTACATTTTTCAACAATATTGGTGGAAGATGTTGCTGTCTATGACAGCACCATCTTCCGCCAAATTTGTTGAAAAATAAACACCCATTCATCTTTTACTTTAATTTGAAAATTTAAGGTAATGGTTAAAGGGTTATATATGTACAATCTGCAGTTTATCATCTTGTACAGTACTACACTCAGTCTGCAGAAATATTGCACTTTAGATACATGTATCTGTATGACAAGGGGTTAATAATTGTACAGCCCAAATGTTTAAAACGTTTTCTAAAATAACATACCAGGGTACAATCTATTGTCATAAGTTAATCGCTTTTAAATATAAACTTAATGTATTCAATGGCTGTCTACTCAGGCATGTCCAAGCTATCTAATGACTTCTGGTAAGTATCAAGGAATAGGATGTCAACATGTGTGGTCTGGTATGTCTGGTAACAACTTCTAGTGAAGACATAGTGCCATATTTTGTATCAGACGTATATAAACTGGTCTCTTTAGCCCTTTAATGGTCAAGCCAGCTAAAAACCATCTCTGTGGTACACCTGAGGTTTCAATGTCCATTTGCAGAGCAAGCAAAGGCTATTGTTGAAAATTTCCCACTGCAATGACTGACTCGATCTTCTTATCAAAAATTGTCTTCCCTTAGTTTGCAAATGGACGTTTGTGAAGTCCACTGTACAAGCCGTTTTGGCCGGTTTGAGTGTGAAAGGGTTAAAGCTTCGTGTGTATATATATATATATATATATAATATATATATATATATATATATATATATATATATATATATATATATATATATATATATAATATATATATATATATATATATATATATATATATATATATATATATATATATATATATATATATATATATATATATATATATATATATATATATATATATATATATATATATATATATATATATATATATATATATATATATACACAGTTTGGTGAGCATGGGCCTGATATTTTAGCTGTATTACAGAACGAAACATAAAACTTAATCTTTACACACTATGCAAAGTACTAAGTAAAGCTAAATCTTAACCTGGTTTGACAAAAGTCTCTACTCTGCAAATACACGTGGAAATTATATGAATGCCTTGTAGTATTGATATCGATCGAGTAATAAAACTATATATAAATTTTGGTGACCATAATATTGTCCAGATGATCGTTGTTTAGCCGTAGCAGAGGCAAACATAAACTTTAACCTATGATGCCTGTTATGCACCAAGTCCACCTAAAAGTAAAACTGAAATTACAAGATTCTTAACCGTTTACCATCAAATTTGCTAAACAAATTCCAATTTGCTCCTAGAAAATGTCGATTTGCAGACCAAGAAGAATATTTTTGAAAATTTACCACTGGAATGACTGGCTCGGTTATCGGTGTTAAAGGGTTTAGCTGAGAAATATAGGCAAGAAAAGTATAAATACATTGTATTACTTATCAATAGAGATGCTGTTCTAAGCCTTTATATATATGAAGCATGGCTACAAAAGCTTGATAGTAATAGCCATAACGAAGCTTAACGCAAACCTTAACCAAGATTAAGGTTGCCAACGACGCCGGCATACAATGCAGTGATTATCCCATATTAGCTTTTTTTTTTACTTCATAAAGGCAAGCTAAAGTTGACGCCGCGGGAATTACGTGCTCGGTTATCAAGCCAGTTATTTTAGTGGCATAAAGTTTTTTAAAAAGGCTTCTCTTCCATCTTGGCTTGGCAAGCTAAAATTGACGCCGCTGGAATTACGTGCTCGGTTATCGAGCCAGTTATTTTAGTGGCAAAGTTTTTAAAAAGGCTTCTCTTCCATGTTGTCTTGGCGTGGAAATGTACATTTCTCAAGACTGAGAAAAACTGGTTTTGGCCGGTATGGCCGGTAAAGCATTCAAACATCTTTGGCCAATAGCATAACATACCTCTGAGACTACACTAAATATAACAATATATCTTACAATTGATTAATTTAATGTTAAAGCATTTGATTTGGCCAATCTATATGCTTTACTCAGGTCAAGCTCGCCAAAACACTGAGCCACTGCGGTGGTCTTGAGGGTTGTCTATTTTCAGGCCAAGAAGACAACTTTTGAAGATTTACCACAGAAATGACTAGCTCAATAATCGAGCCAGTCATTCCAGTGGTAGATTTTTCAAAATAGTCTTCTCTTGGCTTGCAAATGGACATTCAATAATCAAATATGCATCTCTACGATGCCAAACCATGGGTGTATCATTAATGAATATTAACTCTTCAAATACTTTAAAATTATGGCAGCAACGTCTTCCGGTAAAATTAATTAAAAAATATTCAATTCAGTTTTCCTGAATGGTGGGGCTGAAAATGCAGATATGGGGAATTCATTGGTGAAAGGGTTAAACAAAGCATACATTTTACCTACATGTATAAATGTGCAATATTTACCCCGTAACCCTTTAACACTCATATCAGCCAAAAATGGCTTCTGCAGCGGTCTTGAAAAATGTCCATTTACAGACCAAAGGAAGACTTTTTTGAAAATTCACCAGTGGAATGACTGGCTCGATAATGGAGCCAGTCATTCCTGTGTTACATTTTCAAAAATAGTCTTCTCTTTGATCTGCAAACGGACATTTTCTATGTGAAAATTGAAATTTTCTTGAACAAATTCGAGGGTTCACACTCATACCAGCCAAAAATGGCTTATGCAGTGATCTTGAGAAATGTCATTTTACAGATCAAGAAGCTTATTTTTGAAAATTTACCACTGGAATGACTGGCTCTGAGACTACACTAAATATAACAATATATCTTACAATTGATTAATTTAATGTTAAAGCATTTGATTTGGCCAATCTAAACGCTTTACTCAGGTCAAGCTCGCCAAAACACTGAGCCACTGCGGTGGTCTTGAGGGTTGTCTATTTTCAGGCCAAGAAGACAACTTTTGAAGATTTACCACAGAAATGACTAGCTCAATAATCGAGCCAGTCATTCCACTGGTAAATTTTTTAAAATAGGCTTCTCTTGGTCTGCAAATCAACATTTACTATGAGAAAATTTAAATTTTCTTGAACAAATTCGATGGTTAGTGTTAAACCCAACCCCCCCCCCCCCCCACCCCCACCCACACACACAGAAGTTCTACAATCTATGATTACAATACACTATCTAACATACATGTAACTTCACATTCTTTGCCGCTTGCACCATCCTCGTTAATGACAATGCTGGTGTACTGCTAAGTAAACACCAGACTCAAAGTCAACACCAACACCAAATAATGCTTCAAATGTCTATATATTATTACGTTTCTATAATATCTCTTAACACTATCTCGTTCCGGAAAAAAACCACCACAGTCTGAATGTAATAACAACCACTGAGTCCAGGCAATCTGCAAGCCGGTGATAATTTAGTCTGATTTCTAACAGATCCGCTCAGACTGTTAAGCGCTGATGATACTAGTTCTTGCTATATATCAGTTTGGAAAGCATTTGTGTTGTTTTCTTGAAATCACGAATAGCGCAAATACAGCTGAGAAGAATCTCTATGCATGTATTCACGAAGAATACTGCTGTCTCACTGGCTCATCTCTAGCATGAAGCGAGGGAGTTATAAGCATTGATGACAATCGTCGCAGACTGATCCCGCTCCTTCGTCGCTGTTACTTCCACTGTAGCCGAGGGAAAATAGTGAGACAGACTCGTGTAGGGAAAAGCTTAGTGAAGAAGAACTCAATAATCCGATAATCAGCTGTATGAATAGAAAGATGGTGCCAGAGAAATGTATGTCACTCTTGTACTATATCCTTAGTTATTGAATACAATTTAAGTGGTCGGACATAAAGACCCCTTACAGTTTTTATTAAATAAACTTCATTGAACAGCGCAACTTAATCCAGGTTTAATGGATGGATCCGAGGTGTTACTCCAGAATTTGGCATCCTGATAATCAATTAGAATTGGTCAGATGTCGTTAGCTGATGTCACAATCAAATAATGGAGGACTGTCATGACAGTTGCAAAGGTCTGTCATGAACGTATCTCAATTGTATGTCTTTAGTGAATTAACAATTTAATAAACATTCTGTTAAGTATTTTGAAACTAATTTGACTAGGAGCTGTTGCTGCCATATAGGCATCAACAGCTCCCAAACAGACTAGTTTCCAAATATTCAATAGCTTTTAACCTGTATAGTTATCTTGAAATTGGGATTCTGTGTTCAATTCAGGGCTAAAAGTGTTAAAATATAATCGCTCAACTGTGTGTCCAAAGTGGGCGAAGCTTATCAAGAAATTGGTAGGGGAAATGGGGAATATCTAGAAATGAAACCCTGTTCCTATGTAGTATTTAGTTGAACTCTTCAAACAAAATAAAATATGCTGTCTAATTAACCCTTTAACCCTTAAATTTGTTCAAGAAAATTTCAATTTTCCCATAGAAATGCCCATTTGCAGACCAAGAGAAGACTATTATTGAAAAGTTACCACTGGAATGACAGGCTCGATAATCGAGCCAGTTATTCCAATAGTAAATTTAAAAAAATAGCCTTCTCATGGTCTGCAAACGGAAATTTCTCAAGACCACTGCAGAAGTTATTTTTGGCTGATATGAGTGTTAAAGGATTAAATGATTGCAAATTTATATTTGAATTACTACCACGCCCCATACATTGTACCATGTACTCTGCTGACTCCTTGAAACTTCAACTAGCCTTAGGATGTCATTACACCATAATCAATGCTGAAGGGAACTGTTACTACATGCAGGCATTGCTGTCATAGACAGCAACAGGTGTCAGCAACATTGCACCCACCACACCCAAATGTACACCTGGGCCATTATTCACGAAGGGTACATTTATGTTTGAAAAATTTGTAAATAGGGGATTTAATATTTTCTGTACAAAAAATACTTAGTTTGTATTCACCTACGTTAGATAAATATTTAACCGTCTCTTTGTGACCGTCTCTTTGTGAATATGATGTACTCAGATCCTCTAAATAGGTGTAAGAAGCAGTTAGGCTGGTGCATATTTTAAAAGTTAGGTGACTCTTCATGAATATCGTCTGAGCCTTAAATCCTTCTAATGGCTCTGTAAAGATGAACCAACCTTTTACATCAACTTGGTAATGGTTAAACAATATACAAGTACAAATTATCAGCTTAAATTATTTATCTTTCTATATTGGGCAGAACAACTTGTAAATTGTTTTGCTGCAACATTAGTTTTCAATATACAGTTCTTAGAGATTAAATATAGATCGTAGCACCACTGTTTAGCCCTAAGATACACAGATTAGAGTAGATAAGCAACTTGTCTTATATAATTCAAAAAAAATTACGATACAACATAGTTATACTAGGAAACTGAGAACTAAATAATAACTTAGTATGAAAAATAATATTAATTTAATATTTGGTTAAAACATTGGAGTCATAACTTATATTATTGAACAAGAGCTCCGCAAGCATTCACGATGCATTATATTATCATTTAATCAGCACGCCAAAACAATAACCAGAATGCCAGTAAACATGACAGTAAGGAATAAATGGTGTATGATATTAGTTCAGCACATTAGGGAATGCATTGTTACCAATGTCAATGGACTTTTCTGGACATTTCTAGCTAAGCTCCACCCACACCTCACTCGTGTTGGGATTGATCGATCTCTGAATGCCCGGACTATCAATTTTCAGAAAACTATACAGGTAAATATTTCAACAGCATGTTTATTATTATTTTATTATTTGTACAACGTGTTAGACTAAATTAAGAGTTACAGACGGGCCGCATAGATAATGATTATGATGTCATCCTACATGTACATGCTGCTTAGCTGATTATGACATCATATAATGTCATTACTCTGGAAAGGACCATTTTCAACAATGTTAACAACCTGGTAATTATCTATATTTTTAAGAGGCAACTAACATTCATGTTCAATGAATCCCCATTAAACAGGGCACAAAAGAGTATTTATTAATGAAAATTTTACACTGTATTGACTTATCTCATCTCTAAAAATCATATCTAAAAAATAGTGTTATTTTGGTGTGTAAATGGACATTTCTCGACAAGAACACTGCAGAAGCTGGTTTGGCTCCGACTTGAGCATTAAATCTTATTAAACACCAGCAATAACGCCATTTTTCAACTATATAAATATACTTTATAGCAAAATAAATATTATTAATATTAAAGAGTGGAAAATAAAATACACAGTAGACAACTAATTTGTCCGGACATCTGAAGCTGAAATGTCAGTCATGTGATTACAATGCCTTCAGTATGTGTATATCAGCTCCAAATGTCTTGCTCCAAGCAGATATATCTGATCCAGTAATTTCCATCGATTAGATGAGTTGTGTGACTTAATTTATATCACATGGCGGCGAGTGAGCAATCTGGACAATTTCCAGTGATTTCTGTGCCAGCGCTCACCGTGTTACTCCCTATTGATTGAGGATGCTAATGTGGGTAACATATTGCATGTTAACCCTTTAACCCTTACCACTCTGGTATTAAAATTTTTAATTTTCAAATTAAATTAAAAGATGAACTGGTGTACATTTTCCAACAAATTTGGTGCGAGATGGTGCTGTCATAGACAGCAACATCTTCCAGCAAAATTGTTGAAAAATGTATACCAGTTTCTTTGATATTGACACAGGAGCATATAGAATATTGACATCAGAGTGGTAAGGGTTATGGTGAAGCCAGCCATGAACCGGCTGCCATGGTGGCCTTCAGGAATGTCTGTTTGCAGACCAAAAGAAGACTTTAATTTACCATTAACCCCTCATGATAAGTCAAGCCAATCAAACCAGTGGTAAATTTCCTAAAATAACCTTCTCTTGATGTGCGTGGACATTAAATAAAACAAATATTCTGATTTTCTTGGCCAAATTTGGCCATAAAACAATAAAAACAAATTAATTAAGGCACTAACTAATCAGAGTATAACGTACAACAATTAACCATAATCCAGCATGAAGATTCACTCAGGTAAAAGTTTTCTTTAAAAACAACTTCACAGAACAAGACGTATTACAATTGTTTGTACTTCCTGTATGACATTAAACAATCGCGGAAACATAAAAGGGGAGAACATTTACAGCTTACAGATAAGACCGGAGAGTAGAACACTGAAACAAGAACAGGAAACGACTGGCTAAATTCAGATCCAGCCATGCTTCAACAATTTATACAAGCACACGCACACACACACACTCGGGATGAGTCTTTGCGCTTACCTACAGACAGTGTTAAGCTCCTCATTTATAGAACATTTGGAAATCATTCTTTGGCTTACTTGTCAGTACTAATGCCAAGTCAAGCAAACACGCGATGTATTGGGAATTATATTTTATTCATACAGGAGGGTATTAGGTGATGATGTATATCCTACTACTGTAGTATATGACTCAGAATGTATATAAATGAAAGAAATAATTGGCCAATTTGTGGACATATTTTCTAGTTCTAACTCTACATGTATGTCACTCAAACCAAACATCGCAGGATTTATTTACTGTATATGTATGAAAGCAACAATGCCTTCTGTAGTGATTTTCATTACGAAATCTCCATTTGCAGGCCAAGAGATTATTTCTGGAAAATAATCTGAAATTTACCTCTGGAATGATTGGCTCGGTTATCAAGCCAATCCTTCCAAGAACAAATTTCAAAACTCAGTAACCGCTAGGCCAGCAATGGATATTTTATATGAAAGAATTGAAATTTTCTTGAACAAATTAATTAAAGGGCTAAGGAACTGCTGAGTATTTTTCAAAGTTTTATTAAAACTCATTTCTATCTAATTAAGGGCTTTAGGCAATAATTGTTTGATAATTCAACATAACATGTTTTGAATTTAAAATGGTTAACAGGACATCCTTGAAACCTGGGTCACTGCATTTAACTAGTATACAGCCACTGAAATATTATATTTCTAAATTCCACTCCTATTCATCCATAAAAGATTTGATGTCCCTTGAACAAACTTACCATAGATGAAATTTCATATGAGTTTAAAATCGTTTCAGAGATTTTTAAAGACGTTTCTAAAAAGCAGCCAAGTTAACCAAGATAGCCGCCGGCCAAATTGGCCAATCGGTTTCGTTTGAACAAACTTGGATCTCCATGCCCTAAGGATGATTCTTGCCAAATATAGTTGAAATCGCGCCAGACGGATGACGGACAGTTGCCAATTGGCATACGGCAATTTAGGCCAGGTGAGCCAAAAGCTCAATTGATATATTTAAGCAGCAATGTTGCAGTCTATGACAGCAACATTTATCGGAAACACTGTTTCCAAATGTCCAAATGTTTATATATATATAGTTATTTTCAGTAATTGCCGGCCCTCTGAGTCAAACAGCAATCACTGAAAATAACTTTCTCTATGTACATATAGTAGGTAGCAATTTTATTCAAAGCCTTCATATTAGTAATAAATATCCCATTATGGCCATAGTGCTCCCCTAGCTGGCAAGGAACTGTAACCATGTTTAGATTAATTAATGCACAACAAGATCATTGGTCCATCAGGCAACCAGAAAGTTCTGTTGCCATAGGCAGATGGCAATGGCCCTTATCATTATTGACCAATGCAGCAATCATCCTTCCCATTAATACAACAAGAACTCCGCAAACAGTGCATAATACCACAACATGATGACAAATCAATGAATGAGAGCTATCACATGTAGACCAGTCAACCTAAAACGTGATCCGCTAAACAGTCATGGAGACCAACATATTTAAAGGGAAAGTTAAGGCCATAGAAATTTACAAGCATCAATCAATCATGAACCGAGACGAGGGCTACCGTATACAAGCAGTCTACCGGTCCATGCTGTCACATGACTCCACAAGAACTGACCAGAGTGACGTTGCCAGCGACCGTCAGTTAGTGCTGAACAAGTGACCGAGATGGTCACGAAAGCTACACTCAAACAATTTTTACATCCCGGAGAGGTAACTAATTTTTCCTTATTATGAGTCATGGAGTTATCATCTGGAAATCAATTTTCAAGATGGCTGCCGGTGGCTGGTGACCAAACTCGATTTCGGATCATCTACATCAAAGATTGCTCGGTCGATGATGCATCATCGCAAATCCCCACATTCACCACTTTGAACATCTGACCACCCACCCTCACAACCCACCCCCAGGTCGGTGCCAAATGTAAATGTACTTTTGCACTCAGCAATCATATGGGTAACTCACATACCAATTTGATTTAATTTCATTCATCAGTGTCAGAGGAGTCGCATTATAATCAATTTCATGACCTTTGGACCAAAAGGGGGTGGGGCCAAATGTAAATGTGGTCATCTACTCCACATTGATATTATTAACTCACATCCCAAATTCCATCAAATAGTTTCGGAGGAGTTGCATTCCAATCAATTTTTTTACATTTTGACCCCCATCCCCCCACCTAACCCTGGGGCTGGACCAAATGTAAATGGGCTCATGCACTCCACATTGCTATGGGTAGCTCACATATCAAATTTGGTTGCATTCTATCCTATGGATTTGGAGGAGATGCGTTACAATCAGTTTCTGCATGTTAAGATTTGACCTTTTGACATTTTCCCTGCCCCGGGAGCAGAGTGAAATGTAAATGAACTCCGGCAGTCCGCAATCATATGGGTAACTCACATATCAAATTTGAATTCCATCTAACAGTTTCTGAGGAGTTGCATTCCAAGTGATTTGACCTTTTGACCTCTGCTCCACCGTCCTGGCGGCGAAGCAAAATGTAAATGTCCTTTTGCATTCCGCAATCATATGAATAACTCACATACCCAATTTGGTTGCATTTCATCCAACAGTGTCAGAGGAGCTGCATTATAATCAATTTCATGACCTCCACCCCACCACAAAGTGGGCGGGGGCAAATGTAAATGTGGTCATCCATGTAACTTACATCTGGCACTCCGCACTCATATGGGTCACTCACAAATAAAATTTGGTTGAATTACGTCAAACGGTTTCGGAGGAGTTGCATTCCAAGTGATTTGACATTTTGACCCCTGCCCCGCTGGAGGCGGAGCCAAATGTAAATGTGCTCTTGCAAAGCACAATCAATTATGGTTAACCCACATCACTAATTTGGTTGAATTCTGTCCAATGGTTTTGGAGGAGATAGTGATGGACGGACGGATGGACGGACAGAGGCGATTTCAACATCCCCAACATTTTTTCAAAATGTGAGGATAATAACTTTTTTCCTCAAACCGAGTCCTGTCATCCCCTGAAGTTTTAGAAATGGAGAAATCAATTTTCAAGATGGCCGGGGGGGGGGGGGGGGGGGGGGGGGGGGGGGGGCGGCGGGGGGGAACAACTTGGATTTAGGATAATCGTCGACTTCAACAGATAAATAGTCCATTAAACCACCCTATCAAGTTTCAAAGCAATCCGATAAATGGAAATGGAGTAATCATTCGGAAACCAACTTTTAAGATGGACACCCTTGGCGGTCATCTAGGATTTGGGATTATCGTCGATTTCGATGAGTTTCTTCTCCAGACCCAGTCCAACCATCACATCTTGGTCACTGGCGACCATCTTGGATGTCATATCATTGTCAATTTCGAAACATTTCTTCTAGAGACCTAGTCCAACCACCCTATGAAGTTTCAAAGTGATCCGATAAACGGTAACAGAGTTATCATCCGGAAACGACTCTACCGCCTATCCAGATGGCGCCATCACATAATATCCTACCAAAATATTGGTGTCATTGACACTATTTACCAATGGGAAAAGTACCATTGATCAATGGGGCAGCCATCCCTGAAATTATTGACCCAGCAGATGGCATTTACCAACTGGACGATCATGTCACAGTAAAAACTTAGATGATAAGCATTTCTAACCAGCCAGTCCTGTTTTTACAATCAAGAAGTTAATGGTGAAAGTTGGTAAGAGGAACTAATTTTCTCATAGAAGAAGATTAGTCTATTTGCAAACCAAGAGACTATTTTCGAAAATTTACCACTGGAATGACTCAGCTCGGTCATCGAGTCAGTCATTCCAGTGGTAAATTTTCAAAAATAATCTTTCTATCTGCAAATGGACATTTATCTAGACCAGTACCAGTGTAGCAGCCATTCTGAGCCAGCTTCACCATTAAACAGTTCCAGATTAAGTTTGAGAATGTGTCAAATACATTTCAACGAAGCCTGCCAGAAGCAATTAATATGACGTATATGACAGGTCCGTGGTCACTGATCACCTTTCATTGTTATATCTTGCTAGTGACTTGGCATGGTGTGAGCTGAACCAAACCCCTAGAACATCTGTCTATCAATACTAAGCTGGCATGACAGATGAAAACGTTATCTCGTATCCATGCGTTGTCAACATTCAGAGATTATGTCTGGTAAACCTGGTGAACCTTTGGCATTAAAGTATGAAATTTGTTTGTACAGAATAATGATACAAACATTTTCCTCTGAGATTTTCTAATTAGTTCCACGCTATAAACATGCACACACATTGCATTGCATAATTTGCGTGTATTGTGCATTTGTAATCAAACAAAATACGCTTACTTCAATAACGATGCCGGGCGGGTTGGGCATAACAAAAACGATGAATATATCAGTGTTCAGACCATTACTAATATGCTGTTCCATTAGACTGTAGCTAAATAGTTGCCACAAATTTTCTCCATCCGCTTTTACATCAATGGACCTTTCCAGTTTTAGCCATTCCCCACTCATCTCTAGATAAGCTCCACCCACACCTCGCTCGTGTTGGGCTCGATCAATCCCTGAGCTAAATATAAATATTCAATATGTTTATTAAATAGTACAGGCCTACAATTCGTACAACCTGTCAGCCTATTAAGCTTTTAAGACGGATTAAATCGAGTCATTCATGCTGTAATTAATTATGACATCATCCTACACTTCACTTAGTTGATTATGATGTCATGTGATGGATGAATTACTGGAAAGGTCCATTATGTAAACCACATAAAATTATATACCCCGGTAATATTCAATGAATTTGAGTGATTATTTTGGTTAATTCTGGACATTATAAATTTTAATAGCAGTTTAATTAACCATTTAATGGTTAAAACTGGTCTGGAAAATCAAAATAATTTACTTTGTGACATGTCTATTTTGCGGGCCAAGAAGACATTTTTCGAAAATTTATCACAGAAATGACTGGCTTGTTCCTGTTGGCCCATTAGTCTGTCTGTTAAATCTTTGTTACAATTTTAAACAAAAGTTGCCTATATGACTATAGTGTATTTACATACTAATGTTTTAAAATAACCCTTCACCCGCCAGTTATTCTAACAGTTTAAAATGTTAACCATTAACCTATAAACTGGAAAACAGGTGATTGTTTTTGATACAATTTGCTAGGAATCCGTTGCTGCCTTATGTATGATGGCATGTATGTAGGCAGCAACAGCTCCCAGTCAAATTACTCTCAAAATATTCATAATGAATTTATCATTTCTTGTCTGTAAAAGTTAGAGGTAATCTCAATCTTGACTTTCTGGCTAAGGACTTTAAACACAGTAAATATTGACAAGATTATTCAATGTTAGCTTAGCTTACCTTCCTCTTGTTTACACCCTAAACACTTCTGCAGTTCTGTAACAGTAATGAGTGCACAGATGTGTTAACTTTGGTGCAAATATATTAAAAACACATTTCTGCGTTTAAATAAATTGCAAATTTTTTACTGACATCCTGGATAATGCAGCTGCCGTGGCAACACAAACTTAGGAAATGCACCTGAGGAGAGAGAAAAAGATAGATTTGTATTATATATATATATACAAATAATTTTAAATTTAAAGGTAGACTACAGATATGCTAACTAACTATTTATATTAACCCTTTAACCATTGAGATTGCTCTGTGTCTTAGACCCGAGGGGGGGGGGGTGGGGGTGCTGCTGCCTATTGTTGTTGCCATAGGCAGCAATTATGGGGCAGCAACCTCCGGTCGAATTAGTTTCAGAATATTCAACAGAATACTCCGTACATCGTATAACAAATTTGTCGCTTTCTGGCAGGTAGCGTTAAAGTAGATAAAGCCCAGTGACTAGTATCCAACTTCTGGCGCAGATTCAGCTCCATTCAGACCAATAGATCTACTACTTCTGACATGTCTGATAGGACTTCAGAGCTTTATCCCTCAAGTCGGCCAAAATGGCTTCTGCAGTGGCCTTGAGGAATGTCCATTTGTAGACCAAGTGAAGACTATTTTTTTTAATTTACCACTGGAATGACTGCCTCGATAAACGAGCAAGTCATTCCATTGGTAAATTTTCAAAAATAGTCTTCTCTTAGTCTGCAAATGAACGTTTTCAGTGAGAATTTGAGGGTTAAAGGGTGAAATGCAAATACTTTCATTAAACATTCATTTTATTCTAAAAGTTCATTAAACTCTTCAGGGGCTGTGCTACCTATTAGCACTTAGCCAAAACAACAACAATTTTAATTTTGTTAATAGATTTGTATTGACTTAATAGTATTGCCTATTAAACCCCCTTAGCCCTGCTCTCTAAGTAACTGTCAAAAATATTGTTGAATACTTTGAAGTTTAAATTTGCTTGGAAAACATTGCTGAGTAGGCAGTAATGGTTTCCAGACAAATTATTTTCAAGGTATTCAACAGGTTAATTCTTGTGTTGCTTGCCTCAAATTTGATCAATGTGCATCGATTTATATCTGAGAGCATGGGAGTGTTAAGACACTTAACCGTTGCCATACTGCTCATAAAATATAAAATTTCTCTTGGCTAAAGAAATGAGAACTTGACTAAAAGAAACTCCATTTGGCTAAAAGACGTGTTACAAAGAAAATTTAGGAGCGTTGGCCGTTTTTAATTTGCATATTTCGAGTACCAAAAACTGTCTGACTGAAAACATTGATAAACATCTATGACAGAATGCATGCGAGCATCCTTTTTTTACCATGATGTCATCTTAGTCCAACTGACAAGACTAAGTCTGCCACACCTATGTACGATGCAGACCATTGTATTGAACTACATTATTGTACATTTAATACTTTATTGATCATACATGTACATGTACAAAGTAGTTGATCTAGAATATTTTTAAAAAGGTACTACTGAAATGACTCAATTATGGAATCAGTTATTTTAACTGCAAGTTTCATAAAATATTCTTCCCTTGGTAATATACATGGACGCAATATGTATATACATTGTATATGTACACATATGTACACGTATCTCAAGACAATTCTGTGGCTATTTTGGTTCACTCACTGACTTGACCATTATACAACTCAGGGCATAATCTAGAATTTAATATTTGCATACCATGAATTGCTATGCAAATTATAAATTGCATAGTTGTCTGCAAAAACGTATAGCAATTAACTCTTTCACGGATAAATTCCCTTTATCTCAATCTCAGAGCAAACAAACACGAAAAGCTGTTGAATAATTTGAAATTAATTTGACTGGAAGCCATTGCTGCCTTAGGCAGCAATGGCTTCCAGTCATATTAATTTCAAAATATTCAACAGAATATGTTATACATTGTAAAGAATTTACTTTTTCAGGGATTAGGCGCTCAGAAAGGGTTAATGATAGAACTTATGAAAATCAATGCTAAATTGCAATCGCATAACAATTTTGCATAGCAGATACAGCTATGCATGATGCAGAATGTATAGCACTGGCCGAAATATGTGTAGCAAATTGAGATGCTATACCAGATAAATTATGCTCTGAAACTGTTTAATTTCAGGTTACCATGGAGCAATAAATGATCATTGTAACCCTACATGTCTTATGTATAATTGTGTTAACACATTTGCTGCATCGAAAGTTCATTTTTAAAACCTTTAACCATTTCACTGACAAATACCGGAAAAAGTTAATTCTGTACAATATAAAACTTATTCAGTTGAATTTTAAAAATATGTAATTTGACTGGAAGCTGTTGCTGCCTTAGGCAGCAGTCTTTCAGTTAAATTAATTTTAAATATCCAACAAAATAGGTTTTGTATTGTAAAGAATTAACCTTTTCAAGTATTTGTCAGTGAAATGGTTAAAGGATTTGTCGGTAAAAGGCCTATGAGGTTAAATGAACATTATCGTTTTCCATTCTAGTGAAGCAGTCTGTATTAACTGCAATGCCTGATTGATTATCAGACATTAAGGTTGGAATTCAATAAGGAGGTTTAAACCTGGTTTAGCCAAAATATGGTAACAAATCACAAAGTAATTGCAAGGTTGGTAATAGATAAGCGATAGACCCTACTTTTCATTGGTTGAGAGCTAAAAATGTAGGTCACACACCCTGCAAGAGGCGTGGTCTAAATGCCCAAATATGGACATTCCTTCTAAGTGGGCAGGGCATCAAAAAGCCCATCCCACTGCTGAAGGATGCCCATACTTCAGTATAAATTAGACCACACACCCTGAAGGGTGTCGTCTGGGTATCAACTATTTGAGGGATATCACCATGTCCACAATACTAACCTTGCAATTACTTTATGATTTATTATCAGGCTTAGACTAAACTGTGAATTCTGGTCTAAATGTTTATAAATGCATACAGACATCTTTTCTGATAAACACTCATAACCTGGACAGCAATTGTATGAGTCACCATAATCCTGTTATTCAAATATCATCCATGTCTATTTGTCGAGAGCATGAAAGCGTATACTAGCCTTTTGTTCAAATATCAGTAAACAACCTTTGGAATCATTTGAAATCCTATAGACATTGAACAATGTAAAATACAATCATACATGCTTCATAGACCTCAACAATCCATTTGCAAAAAAATCTTTGCGCTTAAACATATTAAATGAAGGAATTGAGGTTGTGGTCAATGAATGGATGCGCCGAGGAGGTCTTGGTGAATGGCTAAAAGGAAAACACCATGATTTGTTATGATTCTAGACTCACCCATATTTAACATATGGATAATGGTACCTACATATGTACATGTACAAATCATGAAAAGATTAACAGATACCATTTCTTGATCATATGAGTGATTCATAAAAGAGTATAGAATTGTCAGTCTAAAAAACTCCAGAGATTTAGTCATTGCCTGAGATAGTCATTGTTATTACACTCATGCCTCGAAATAGTAGGTCATCAACCAAGAGCGTCGCCTGGATCGCCCGAATGGACTGATACAGGAAAACAATATTTTGATCTCCCAGTCTCCGCTGGGGGGTCAGTAAACATATGTTAATACTGATCATGTAACACTCATCCATTAGTACTCACATTCAATTAACCCTTACCACACTGATGCCAGATTTTTTAATTTTTTAATTAAATTGAAAGATGAACTGGTGTACATTTTTCAACAAATGTGGTGGAAGACGGTGCTGTAGAAGACAGCAACATCGTCCACCAAAATTGTTGAGAAATGTCTACAAATGGACATTCCTCAAGAGAACTGCATATGCCTGTTCGGCCGGTTTGCCCTTTAAAGGGTTAAAAAGGTCCAAACTCTGCACTGTTTAATTACTGTTTAATGGTCATGGTTCAGTCAAGAAAGATTTTGCATACTCAATGTTCATTTGCAAGCCAAGAGAAATCTATTTTTGTCAATTTACCACTGTAATGGCTGGCTCAATAATCGAGACAGGCATTCCAGTTGTAAATTTTCAAAAGTAGATTTCTCTCTGCCTGCAAACATGCATTTCTCAAGACAACTGTAGAGGTCGGCTTGACCATTAAAGGGTTAAGATGAAATTTACTCTTTCATTGCAAAACTCCAATATTACATGTACAGTACAGCTCAGCAATAACTAACTTGTAACAACATGTTTCAAAACAAAATAACACATACTGGTAAATATTTTGAACATAATTGGACTAATCAAATCCAATTATGTTCAAAATATTCAACAGAACATTTCTTACATCATGCTCAATTTGAATTGTACATGTATATAATATTCAACCAACTGTTTTGCAGGGGTGAATTGTTACATAAATTGTATCTCTCTTCAAACATGACGTCATTTATAAAACAATGTTATGCTCAACCATTGACTATTTTCATACATGTAGTCTTTCATCAGATGCAGGTCTAATTTAACTGTAGCCCATGACAATGCATGCTTGCAATAATGTTGTAGGATCTACAGTCTGGCACACAGTGGTCTTCAGCTTGTTATAAAAGCGGACCTTAGTTTGCCAATTCACCTTTCCAAAGTACCCACCCATCATATGACATCATAATGAACTGCACAATGTGTAGAATGACATCATAATGAATGATGTCATGAATGATGTCGATAAGTACGTCACGAATGCATATTTGAAGACGGTCTATGCGTTGTTGTACAAATTGTTTGCTTTTACTATTTGATAAATATTCTGTTGAATATTTTGAAACCAATTTGACTGGGCGCTGCTGCCACAAAATATTCAACAGCTTCCCTGTATAGTTTTCAGGAAATTGATAGCTAGGGCATTTGGGGATTGATCAATCCCAACACGACGATGTGTGGGTGGAGCTTAGCTAGTGATGGGTGGGGCATAGCTAAAAATGGAAAGGTCCATTGAGGGTGGATATAAGAATGTAGATTCAAAACAAT
The DNA here is from genome assembly GCA_034401795.1 of Chaetoderma sp. LZ-2023a. Lineage (NCBI taxonomy): Eukaryota > Metazoa > Mollusca > Caudofoveata > Chaetodermatida > Chaetodermatidae > Chaetoderma > Chaetoderma sp. LZ-2023a. The sequence goes on along the minus strand of CM067369.1, from coordinate 141,747,673 downwards.
GCTGCCAGGTTATTAAACATATACAATGTATTGAAATATTAAATATACCATTGTCAAAATATACATGTGTAATTGACCATGGTTAAACGTATCAAGTTTGACCATGATTTAACCCTGGTCAAATCACACTGTCAACCGTGGTCATACTAGTCATGGTCGACCAGGGTCAACAATATAATGGTATGACCATGATCACAAAATGACAGGGGGATGGAAACACGGTTAGAGTCCAGTGGTTACAAAAAAGCATGATCAAACATGGTTGGGAAACATGATGGGTAATCATGGTAGACCATGCTTATAACCACAGATGCAAACTTAATTGAGATACAGCATTTAAGAAAACGTGGTCATGGTTGACCAGGATTACAGTTTAAGGTCTACACTTTCGACATCATCTTGGATGGATCTGATGCAACGCGTAGAATTCTACCCATTTTTTCCAATGGTCAACGAACAGACATCTTAAATATACTTTAACCCTTTAAACCTCAAATTTGGTCACAAAAATTTAATTTTTCTCATAGACAATGTCCACCTGCAGACCAAAAGGACTATTTTTGAAAATTTACCACTGGAATGGCAGTCATTCCATTGCTAAATTTTCAACTCTCTTCTCTTGGTCTGCAAGTGGACATTTCTCAAGACCACTGCAAAAGCTGTTCTTGATTGATTAGAGTGTTAAAGGGTTATGGTTCCAAGGGACCTACATGATAATAAAACTTACAATAAAAATTATTATCAAACTACTCATCACTTTATCATTATTTCAAACTGAGACATTAATTAGCATCTCAGAGATGAAAGCAATATCTTCATTAACCATTTACTGGCTAACAAAATTTTAAAATATGCTTATTGAATGTCCATCTACAGGCCAAGAGACGACTATTCTTTGCAATTCACCACTGGAATGCCGGCTTGGTTACCGAGCCAGTCATTCCTGTTGTAAATCTGCATTCCATTGCAAATTTGCAAATTAGCCATCTCTGTAACAGTCTGTAAATGGACATACCTCAAGACCACTGCAGAGGTCAGCATAGTCTCATGTGCACCTATTAAAAGAATATTTTACACATGTACATATACATCATGGAGCCGTGACTTGCAATGTCTACCAATTCACATTTGCAATGTAATTTCACATTTCAGAAAGAAATTCTTCCACCTACAAATTCTTGGAACTGAAGCAGTAGAAGTGAGAGCCGATATACATGTAATAATGTCTTCGCTATGCTAATTATTCAATCTGGTGTGTTGTATGCTTCTGTACGTCAATATGTAATCCACTTTATCTTCTGGGAGTAATCATAATTAACGCCTGTGGTCATTATACAATCTTTAAGAACTATATAGTGAGCTGCTAATACCTGCTACAATGTATATCTTACTAATCATTCAGTCGATCATGATACATTTTAGTAATTCTTCTTTATTCTGATAATACAACAAAAGTAGAATATAACATCTAACAAGTAGATGTACACATGTATTCACAATTTCAATAAAATTAAGCCTTGTATGGCAAAACTGTCGATTTGTTTAACGATAATTCTGCTCTAAACATTGATTTGTGTGGAAATTGATGACATTCACCCTGAATTCTTCAACCCCTTTAAGGCCACTCTCAAGTGATAATATTGAAAGCAGCATGTTGCTGTTGTGCTTTAACTTTTGACCCCAAAATTGGCATATTGCCTTCGGGATCGGACGGACCCTTGCCTCTAAGCCATTGCTATGTGGGTAAAAACTTTAACATTCTTATAATTCTTTGCTTTAATTAAGAGGTCCAAGGACTGTTACGCTTACCTGGACAATTAGCACTTGAACAACTTGCATTTTAAATCTAGACATGATGGATAATTATCAGAGAATCCAAGATGGCCACCCAAAAAATTTACCAATCAAAATTCTTGATTGATTATGTTGAAGCCTACTGCCATTAGGATCATTGCACCCACGTTTCGTTGAAATCGGGCCACTGATTAAGGAAGAGTAGCTTTTTAAAGGATTTCTGAAAAATCCAAGATGGCCACCTGAAAATTTGACCAATCAAAATTCTGCATAAAACTTCATTAGCCTACCTGCCTGCCATGTTTTCCTAACCATAAAAGACCATCATTGACAATGTAGATTAAATGGCACCACAGTCAGACCATGGTCTACCATGATCAATAAAATTCCTCATGACCAAGATAAAACCATGTTTGATGGTCGACGCTGGTCAAACAGAACATGGTCAGACCATTGTCAACCAGAATATGGTCAGAACATGATTTGAAGGGTGGCCATGGTCTGACTGTGGTGTCATTTAATGCGCATGGTCAGACCATGGTCAACGATGGTCTGCAGGTTGGTGCCATTTAACCTGCATAGTTGACCATTGGTCAGCACTCCAGCTCGTTTTCTAAAGGTGTCCTGTGCCAGCCTACAACATAATGTACTACTTTTGTCTCAGCCAAAAGCCTGAAAAGCGATTACAACATTGTAGGCATTGTCATGAGCTATGGTAATAGTCATGAAAGTAAAAAATATTGATCAAACATTCAAGATATATAAAACTATGAAATTTTTTGAATGGTTAACCTCATTGGCATTGTTTGAAACTAGAAAAACGTTTTTTGACTAAAAAAGGTCCCTAAATCACTGGAAATTAATTCAAAGCCTTCATATTATTAAAAATATTGAAAAAAAAAAATTAATAAAAAATTTAAAACAAGAGCTCCACAAACGGCGCATAATACCCTGCCATGATGACAAACCAATGAATGAGAGCTATAAGAAGAGAGATTTCTTCTTCCAGTCATCCCAGGAAGGTTCAATTTAAGTGATCCACCAAACGGTCATGGAGTTATCGTTCAGAAACCAATTTTCAAGATGGCCGCCGGTGGCTGTTGGCCATCTTGGATTTCGGAGCATCGTCAATTTCCATAGGTTTCTTCCTCCTACATAGTCCAACCACCCTATGAAGTCTCAAAGCGATCCGATAAATGGTAGCGGAGTTATCGTGCGGAAACCAATTTTCACGGTGGTTGGTGGCCATCTTGGATTTTGGATCATCGTCGATTTCAATAGGTTTATGCCTCAGACCTAGTCCAATCATCCTATGAAGTCTCAAAGTGATCCAATGAACCGATCAGATGACCCGGAGGGTCTGGTCTTATGTTTTACTAATTACATATACCATAACCTCTTTGCATTACTATTGCTCTTTCCTTCTCTGAAGGGAAGCGTAGTAGGATGAAATTTTTACAGCCAATGTTTGCTGGGTATTGTGGTTACAGAGTGACTGAAGGCTTCTTCAGGGCTCTCCATAGTCTCTCTAATGATGAGATCCCTAGTAATTCGCTTGAATACTATATCTCAGAATGAGGCAAGAAGAGGGTTAATCCAATACCCAGAGCCAATGAGTAGGTCATTAAGCACAATGACACCCTCACTGGCTGATAGCTATCACATGACCTTGTTGATAGCAACCAAGACTTCATTCCTTTGACGAATCCAGTCATATAATCCAGCTTTATGCAGATCCATTAAGAGGCAGATGATCCTACATGTACATGTATCACTACTCGACTCTGAATATCTGACTAAAGCTGAAATTAAAAAACTAACCTAATTACTCTACATTATATGACGGGAAATTTCTTTCGAAAATACCCAAATATGTCAAAATCTGACATATCCAGGTATACCCAAAGGCTGAAGATTATAATGAATATCTTATGCTGAATATAACTATTCTAACAAGATATGGCCATTAAAATGAAGCCTCAAGCACCACCACCACCCCCACCCCCCAACCCAACCCCACAAAAAAGAATTTGACAGAGGGGAGGCATGAGATGGGCCGTAATGCAAGGAGGTAGGTATATGTAATTAGTAAAACATAAGACCCGACCCGCCAGGTCGTCTGGTCATTATTACTACATTACAACCTACCTCTTTGCATTACTATTGCTCAAATACAGATTTTAACATTGCACAAAGCCCGGAGGGAGCCAAATTTTTGCGCAAAATTGATGTAAAAAATAGAAAGAATGAATACGAAGTTAGTAAAAACAAGTAGAGGAAGATACTACAAATGACAGTAATTCCTCAGAATTACTCTCATAAATAACCCTAATAGAAAGGGTACAGAAGAAAGGAGAGCAGAGAGGAGGACATTAAACGACCCCAAGAATACAAGAGAGAAGAGATGATCGTGCAAGAATGAAATGAATAAAAATAGTGTGATGACAGAGATGATATGAAAGAGGTGAAATACCCACATGAGAAAGAAGTAATGTACTCACACTCATCTCCAATAAAATTTCTTATACGAATGAAGATTATGAAGGAAGAGAAGATGATGATGAAGAAATAAGTCATGGTCCCTGAAGCTACCTTCTGAATATTTTTATAGAAGGAAGAATCACCAGAATCTTTAAGATAGAAATTAATAAAGAATTCTCTGATTTCCAGATACATGTAGCAACTTGAATGAAATCATCAAGATCCATAAAAAAGGGCACAAGAGGTGGCAAGGCCCCTAACATCATGGGCCTTAACACCAACTAATGAATTGTCCTCGGGAGAAGCTAATTCATGGTAAATTTTAATAGTATCAACGAACCAATGTGAAATAGTGGTTAAAGAGGCATGACTATCAACGCCTACCGCAAACGTAACCCAAAGATTACTTAAAGAACTATCATCAGATCGTTTGCAAGTTGAACGGAATCTGTAAATATAGAGAGCCCTAACAGGGATCCAGACAGTCATCTGGGGATAAAGAAGAAAGCCTAGGAAATATGATGGGTTTATCTAAAAACTCAACTGAGTTTGGACAGAGATTCTGACCTAGGTCAGGCCTGGAAATAACAGTATCCAACACTTTGCCAGGCACCAGCTACTTAGTACCGGACATCCAGAATTTGCTGGTTGTCAACACTATTCTACTTCACAGTGTTCTTTACTTGAACTTAGTAGAAACATGTCAAAAAGCATCTAAACCTGTGTCATAATGATCATCATACACCTAAGGTAGATGCATAATTTATGACTTTGTCAACATTTGTATGCAGACTCTTTTGTTGCATACTGCAACTACTGGGACTGTTTAAATCTGTACCTGACAAAATGTCAGGAAAAGCCAAGACTGTGCCTGACATTTGATAATTTGGTGCCTGACAATGTCCTTGACACGCACCCTATTTCCAGGTTATCCCAATCAGCAGATAAGGCATGAATTTCCGAAAGACGGGTAGCTGAAGCTATTGCTAATAACAAGGATGCTCTGAGAGTAAGATGTTTAAAACAACCAGATCCTAAAGGATTAAACAGTTTACCAGCTAGAACCTGTGATACAAGCGAAAGGTTCCAGGAAGGAAAAGGGTTTCTTAAAAGGACGTGAATTACCCATACCTTTAATGAGGTCGTCAAATGAATTTTTGTACTTGGACCGAAAGGTCAAGAAGACATTTGACAAGGAGTTCAGACCAAATCGATAGGAACTGACAGTGATAACTGGGAGCTTTTTCTGATAGAAAGGGAAACCCAGAAATCTGTGACCTGAGTCACAGTGCTCAGAGGGAAGGATAGAACGGACTGAACCCCATTTGTTGAAAAACTCAAATCGAGCCTAATAAATGTTACAAGTGGAAGTTCTGAGTGATTTCTCCAAAAGTTCCTGAAAACTGACTGAAAATATTGATGAAGTAAGGGCAACTCGACAACTTCCAGACTGAAAAGAGAAAGATTTCTGGATTCTGATGGAGAATCCTGCCTCTGATCTGGGACCATAGATTGTGGGAGACAGGAAGTAATGGAGGGAGATCTACAAGAAGGTCCAGGACATCCGGAAACCAGGATTATGTCGGCCAAGACTGAGCTTTTAACAGGACCACACAATGAAGTTGCCTGACCAGAGGAATGAGAATCGTAGGGAAAAAAACAAAAGTGAACATGTTGTCCCAAGACTAAGCTAGAGCGTCTACTGAAAGAGCCATGACTTCCGGAAATGGAGATATGAAGGTGGATATATTTCTGTTCTTGCCAGAGGCAAACAGGTCTATGAGGGGAATTGACTGGGTTACAGACTCTATCAACTCCCCTTCCGATTCTGGGATCCTGGAAGGATGAGATAACTGATCGGCCATCAAATTGCCTGGGACGTGGGATGCTTGAAGGGAAAGCTGCGGGACTTGTACCAGTGAAGAATGATCAGTGACTCTCGACAGATAGAGACTTACCTGGACGCCAACCCCCTGATGATAGAAGAATGAGAGTACTGTGAAATGTCTGATCGGATAAAGATTGAAAGATTGAGAATCAGGGGTTCCCAATAAACTAGGGCATGGAAAACCAACCACAGTTCTAAAAGGTTGGTGAGGGACCAGGATCTTGAAATCTTCTTGGAGTCCCAGGAGCCCCATCCTTGCAGCGATGTATCCGTGAAAAAGCTGGCCTGGGGAGATGGTGGATGAAGACGGACCCTAATAACAGGGATCGACTGACTTTCCAAAACCGGCAATGGTTCATGAGTTGAAATTGATGAAAATCCAATGATTCAGAAATCTAGAGACTGATTCCAATGTGTCATAAGATAGAACAGGAACGGTATTTTCATCAGAGGAGCCCAAAGAATTACTTTCTATACCGAAACCATGAACCCTATGAATCTGAGGAAAGATCTGGCTGAAACTAACTGACCTACCTTGAGAGGTTGAATTGTGGATACCATTATCTGCACATTGGGAGGGAGGGATGGAAATAACTTCCCCTGAGATAAGTCGAAACAGACCTCCAGGTGGGTAAAAACAGACCAGAGGAACCTTTCCATAACATGATATCATGTATAAAAAAAGCAAACTTTGCAACCAGTAAGACAAAATAAGGAAAGACACCCCCAACCCCACCCCCATTAAGGATGCTTATAAATTGATCCTGATTACAAAATGAAATGTGCACATCAGTTATACACATAATACAATAAAATAAATTAAGAAGACCTAAAAATGAAAGATAAGAAGTCTACCAACAGAAAATATACTAGTATGATACATAATATCTTAATAAAGAAAGCTATAAATGAAGAATAAAGGCTAAAAAGCCTCAATATTCCAATTAGGACTAGGCTGATAATAGTTAGGATGTTGATAGTTAAAATATTTCTTGACTTATCTCAGTATAAGTCCAGTGTTCACGAGTCTATTCAAATAATTTAGGATGTTACAATGAGATCAGATAGACTTCCAAGCATCGATTTATACTATTAGAAAGTAATGTTTCTTGAATCGAGTGAAAGGCCATGTATCTTAGTTATAAGAGCTATATCCTTATTCTAACCCATTCCTGAGAGGTAACTTGCGTTAATTTCATCTATTCAATCTCAACTACTATCTTAGTATGGAGAAATAAGCATCTGATAGAAGTATGGCCGTTGATTTCTACTATTCAATCTCTGCCACTATCTTCATGTGGAGAAAAAAACATCATAGAAGTATTGCCGTACTTATTAAAAGTTGTAGACATTGAAATATTATAGATAAATTTATTTAAAATGTTTTGACTAGATTTAGTGATAAATAGAAATCCCATAGTAAACCTATGGGAGCGGTGAGAGTCCAGCTATAGCCAGATAGAATTAGCTAAAATAAACTGATCTATGTACAGGATCTATATAATTATCTAAAGAAAAACTCCATGTAAACCAAAAGCTAACGAAGATGGCAATCTGACAGCTACCACAAGTAGATAAGAATGGAATGCAAAAGGATAAATTTCGAGCCCAAAATCACCAATCCTGAACTGGTGGGAAAGAACATGACTCTAAATAAAAAGTTTAGCTAAAAATAAGAAAACAGCATTGAAAAAAGGGTAAATAGAAGAGAAAAAAGCAATAATGTTGCCGAGACGAAATGAGACTAGGACGAATAGACTGCCAAACTAGGAGTGTTGATGATAAAAACTGACAGCGACTAAAGAACGACGAAATATGGCAAAGAAACTTATATTAAAGAAAATCACAAAATACCATGAGAGCAAGACTAATCTGACTTTTAGGAAATGAATATTTTAAAGCAAAAGGGTAATAAATAAGGAAGAATAGCCCTAAAAGAACAAAATATTCACCCTAAATATAGAATGACATGTAAATTCTCCTAAAGTTATGAAAGTAAGTATGTTGTCAACCTGCCAACTTTGTACTATACGAAAAGATGAATGGCCCACATAGAACTGCGCCTCTAACTCAGGATGAAAAAATGACCAAAACATAGCTAATTTAAGAATTGTGCAGTAATCTGACAGATAGGAAAGAGTGCGAAAAGAAAAGGTTGAGAACGAATAAAAATTACTATAACTTAAATTGTGAGAATGCAAGGAGACAACAAAGGGGAGAAAGAAGCCTGAACTACTAAGATATTGCATGAGAGAGTACTGCTAGATAAGATAATGATATGCACATATGTAATAAGGTGATACTATCTAGCTAGGTAAAATTAAAATTTGAAACAGAAAAGATGATAGGAGGCCCGAACTCCTATCCAAAGAAATGAGCCGAACCAGGGTCCACAAAAGGGACCAGGGCACGGTTCCACTAAACCCGGTCCTGAATCTTAGGCCGTTCAGGACATGAGAAAAAAATGTCAAAAATACCGGAAGAAATTTTCAAATTTGATTTTGACACGCCGGAATGACCTGTCCCGACTCGGGCCGGGCCCGAGCTGGGAAAAACGGGAGAAAAATTCAAATTTAATTGACACCGGAATGACTGGTCCCGACTCGGGCCGGGGCTGGAGCCGGGGCGACTAAGCTGGGAGATTGACCAGAGAGGAGAGGACACGGACCCGGGAGAAAACCTGGGGGCGGGGCCGGAGCCGGCAAGAAAACAGAACCTGAAGTATCCCTAACGGCCGGACCCAGACAAAGATGTGGGTCCGGCCCCAAGCATGAAATCGGTAACCTAAGCCAGACAATGTCCAGACCCGGGGCCGTGAAAAAACCTGGGCCCGGATGTCTAGCCGGAGTAACAGCAGATATAAAATAAGAAGATGCAACCGGCTTTGTAGAAGACAGCGGATGTGCGATCACCTGGACCACTCTGGTCAGGAAATCCTTCGCCCCAGTCAGTGAAGAAGTAGTAGTGATGATAGATGACAAACTGGACCAACTTATAACATGGTCTTCAAGGGCACAGGCTGCAGAATGTTGACTGAACTGGACCGACTTATAACTCGCTTGGGCCCAAAAGAGGGTATACCAAACTCGGGCCACATGGGCGCAGGCTGCGGAATGTTGACTGAAAATGAAGAAGAATCCTGGAGCGATATGACTGGCTTCTGAACGAGCGGTGAACAAGGCGAAACCCGAGTCTTCATGCTTTTGTTCTTTCCATTCTTTGTGGTACCCTGAAACAATGCAAATCAGTGAGCTGTTAGACTGTTAGACTTAGAGAATAGGCGCTTCCTTGGAACAGCCAGTTCCAATGCTTCACAATCAACTATGTCAAGAGATGAAGCATTGGAAACTGACTGGTCCAGGATAATTTTATTAATCCTGCTGTCAATAGACGAGTCAATATTGCGAACTTGTTCCTGGAAATATTCCATTGACAAAAAAACCCAATTTTCTCAATGATGGCCGAATCCACCCTGGCCTCGGGTTTGGCCTTTATTTTAACCGCCAACATTAAAGAACGATTCCCAGGAAATTTTGAAATCTCTGGGGAATTTGGTTTGAAGAAAGACATTCTGGTAGCTTGCGACCATGACCCGCATATCAGACAGGTCGACTCAAAAGTACACGAAGTGCATTTGGAACACACATGTCCAGAGTGTTCCGACTTTATAAATCTATGGCAGCTGCTATTAGGACATCTAATAGAATGATTCATATTCTTTTCTTTAGCCTTCTCTTTGAACTTCTTCGGAGACTTTCCCAATTCCGATCATAAAAACAGAAAGATCTGATAGTGTAAAGCTCTGAATGACTCAGGATTAGCCAGCGCTAAACCCAAGGTTTATAAATAGAGACCCTACCGATCTCTAATTTAAAAAGAATATTTTGGTTTCTTTGAGAGAGCATGTTAACGAGATATCATAGATGCATGCTCAAACGCTACAAGCATGTCAATTCAGTAGCTCATACAAGCTACTGTAAAAGAAGAAGCAAAAATAGACAACACATAGTCTATACACTCTGGCCGCAAGTAACCAAAACTAGTAACGCGTCTACCACGAAAATAGAAATGATCTTACAAATCATTATTAAAGCACCAGGACCTACAACCACTTATCTTGGGAGGTTTCTTGCGTTTGTCAGACATCTAGATGACCCTTATTTGCCTTTCTATTAATCCACAGCAATGTAAAAAGTTATAAAATAACTTTTAAACTGGTTATTAAGTTTATACGCCTCTTCCTTCAACAGTAGGAAAAGGACTGAAGTCTTGGTTGTAACCAACAAGGTCATGTGATAGCTATCAGCCAATGAGGTTGTCATTGTGCTTAATGACCTACTCAGTGGCTCTGGGTATTGGATTAACCCTCTTCTTGCCTCATTCTGAGATATAGCATTCAAGCGAATTACTATGGATCTCATCATTAGAGAGAGAATGGAGATTCCTGAAGAAGTCTTCAGTCACTGTAACCACAATACCAAGAAAACATTGGCTGTAAAAAATTCATCCTACTACGCTTCCCTTCAAAGAATGAAAGAGCAATAGTAATGCAAGGAGGTAGGTTGCAATGTAGTAACACTGTACCAGAGTTATTGTGCGGAAACCAATTTTCAAGATGGCCACCGGTGGCTGGCCGGCCTCTAAAATTTTGGATCATTGGCGATTTTGATAGGGTTCTTCCGCAGACCTAGTCTAATCATCCCATGAAGTTTCAAAGCGATCTGATAAATGGAAATAGAGTCACCTTGAGACCAATTTTCAAGATGCCAGCTGGTAGCTCAGCAGTCATCTTGGATTTCGGATCATCGTCGAATTTGAAGCTTAATTCTTCCTCAATCCCGTCATTTTTTATAATTTGTGGTAAATCTTTCATAAAATTTTTAATTTGCATCCAAAAATTTACCAATCAAATTTCTGTATAGAAATTCAGAAGCCTATCTCCATAGGGTCCTTGAAGCCAAATCAGGTTGAAATCTGCAAAGCAGTTAATGAGCAAAAGTGTTTTGACAATTTCCGCTGAATCTTTCATAAAATCTAAGATTTTCACCAAAAGAATTGACCAATCAAAGGTCTCAATAGATGTCTTGGACCGGACATGTACCATAATATAGTCGTTCTAGCTAAATTTGGTTCAAATCTGTCAAGAAGGTGACAAGGATGCGTTTTTACATTTTGCGGGTAAATCTTTCATAAAATCTAACATTTTCATCAAAAAATTAACCAAGTGAAATTCTGTATATATATATTCAGAAGCCGTAACTCCCATAGGGTTCTTCAAATTAACTTGAAATATGCCTACATGTAGCAGTTAATGAGTAGTGTTTTGACCATTTCCGATAAGTTTTTCATAAAGATCTAACATTTTCACCCAAACAAGAGGCCCAAAGGCCTGTGACGCTCACCTCGACCATTCTAAGCATTTGAACTATTTGCATTTAAATAGATCAATCAAAATTCCCGTTTGATTATATGTTGAAGCTAGGCTTAGTACCATAGGATCATTCCACCCAAGTTTTGTCTGGCCATTAATGTTAGTAGTAGCGGTTTAAATGGTTCCAGAAAATTTTCTAAAAAAACAAGGTGGCTACAAATTTAAGATTGACTAAAAGTCTGAATAGAAATTCTAGAAGTCCTACAGTGCTATAACATGTATAAGCCTTCCAGCCAAATTTTGATACAATCCAGCAAATGAGATGCGCTTTGACAATTTTAACTTTTCAACTCACGATTTTCACTTCAACACTTGACCAAGCAACAGTCTAAATATACGTTTTGGAGCCTACTATGATAGCGTCATTATAGCCAAATGGTGTTGAAATCTGTCAAGCGGCTAAGGCGTGGCATTTTGTGAATTTCCAGTAAATCTTTCATAAAATCTAAGATTTTCTCCCAAAATATCGACCAATCAAAACTATGAATAAAAGTTCTGTAGCCTACACCGATAGGTACCATACAGTCAACGTCGATTGAAATCCGTCAACTGGTTAATGATGAGTAGCGTTTTGACAATTTCTTGTAAATTTTTCACAAAATCTAAGATTTTCACAAAAAATTGCGAATCACAATTCTGTACAAATATTCCAAACCATACACCAATAGGATCATTCCAGCCAAATTAGGTAGAAATTTGCCACAGAATTAATGAGGAGTAATTTTTTACAAATTTCCGGTAAATGTTTCATGAAAGCTACAATTTTAACCTAAGAAATTGACCAATCAAAATTCTATATACATAGTCTGAAGCGTACACCAACAGGGTTATTTCGTCCAAGTTAGGTTGAATTCTCCAAAGCGGTTAATGAGGAGTAGAGTTTCGGCAATTACAGGTAAAATTTTCATAAAATCTCAGATTTTCAACAAAAAGATTTACCAATTACAATTCTGTATACAGTTTCTGAAAGCTACATCCATCAGGCCCTTCCAGCTAAGTTGGGTTGAAATCCACCAAGCGGTTAATGAGGGGTAACATTTTGACGATTTCCAGTAAATTTTTCATAAAATCTAAGTTTCACCCCAAATAATTGACCAATCAAAATTCTGTATACAAGTTCTGACATCTACCCCCATAGGGCCCTTACAGCTAAATTAGGTTGAGAACTTTAAATCTGCCAAAAAGTTAATGAGAAGTAGCTTTTTAAGCAAAGGTTGATGGACAGACAGATAGCCAGATGGATGGATGGTTCCCATGGTATAAGCTCATTTGGCCATTCCGGCCAGGCGAACTAAAAATTAACCAATTAAAATTCTGTATACATGTTATGAAGCCTACAACCTAGCTTTCTTCCAGCAAAGTTAGGTTGAAATCTATCAAGCAGTTATTGAGTAGTGTTTCAAAGCAAAAGTTGACGGACAGACGGTCGCCATGGCATAAGTTCACTTGACCATTCTGGCCAGGTGAGCTAAACAAGGAGTGAAATCATACAGAAATAAAACAAACCATGTAAACATATGGCAAAGATTTGAAACTCCTCATTATAATGGAGACAAATATTTTATTGAGATCAAATAATCCTTTGATGAACTAAATGTCCATCGAATACTTTTAACATTCACCTAATTCTTGCTGCATGCAATTTGGATCGCAATATCGAACCTGATTCTCTGCTTCACGTAAACTGACTCGCCAAAAATTATAGTCCCGGTTCAGTGACACTTACTCAGCAGACTTTTTCACACGTGTAACTTTACATTAAAATTGAAACATCATTAAATATAGAAGTACAACAATAGCCTTTTCACCTGTCCATCTGATCAATATTTATCCACCACCATTATCGCTTTGAACATGTTCACTATATAATCCAGGTGACAAAACGATCAATACCATAGCATTGTTCATCTGAATATACATTAATTGTTAGTGCAAAAGTTCTATCACCTGGTTTCAGCTCAGACTATACAGTGTTATACCACCGAATGCCTACTGAATTTCTGTGGACGACATTTTCCATGGGGTCTTAACTCTGGATATGCTGAATATTTTGAAAACAATTTGACTGAAAGGTGTTGGTGGCTAAGGCACCAACAACATTCAGTTAAATTGTTTTCAAAATATTCAGCAGGTCCAGTGTTATTGCCTATTGAAATTATTGTCTGGTGACTTATGCAGCAGTCAGACAGTTACCGTGAGTTGACACATTACATGTAGGGTTTACTTTTTTTGTAAAAAATTTTGCTGAAAGCTATTGCTGTCTTAGACCGCAATATAGATTAAATCAATATTATTTCCAAAATTAACACCAGTCATTTCCTGTCGAGGTACCATACCCTACCACTCATAAATAAGTTATTTAATGTGTTTCCAAAACAACAAAAACCCGAGAAATATGTTTATTTTAGTACAATTTTGACCAACCTGTGTGAAATAAATTTCAAGTTAACTTGGATTAGCTTTGATTTTCGTGAATATCCAAGCTATTGGAAAATTATTCAACCCATGCCAGCTTAGATTACCTTGAATTCGCTTGGGCTTTATTTAGTTGCTTGAACTTCTTGAAAATCCCCCCTCTCAGAATTCAAGCGAGCTGGGATTTTCTAGGACATTTTGAATATCATCATGAAAAAGTGCAAGCTTCTTAGATTTACTTGGACTTTTCTGATTTGACAGAATTCAAGCTAGCTTGGATTTTCTAGGACATTGTTTTGTCAGACATAAAAGAATTCAAGCTACTTGGATATCCTTGAATTTGTAGATTCACTTACACCGCCTTGGATTATCTTGAAATAGCTTGCACTAAGGCAAGAACAGGTTCTGTATAGTCATGACTAGAGGTGACCGTGACCTGGTAAATTGGTGGGAAATTTAAAGTCTTTGTAAAAAAGCAAACAGTACCTTCATTGCATTGATCATTACCAGCTATGGATATATAGAATATGATAGTTTGGAAACACTGACAGTACTGTTAGATAGAATGCTTAGCATCAGTAACCTTAAATGGAAACAGAACTGTATTTTGAGGTATGTATTCTATTGATTTCCAGAGATTTATTCAGAATTACCAGTTTTGGTATAGCTTTTTCAGTTCTATGTAATTAATGCAGTGATGATGCCTTTCTAAATAATATGGCACATTAACCATCTATGTTTATAAGAATAACAGACAAATCAGTCAGAAACTCATACATTGCTAATGCCTGGCTGAAATTGTATTTGTTATTGAATAACTCAACTCCCATAAAGGTGATTTTGGTTTTTAAGCATACATATTTATATATAATCTCTGTGTGGCAGCATTTATGTGTACATGCATACATTTTATGTTAATGGCTAACCTATTTCAAAAGCTAGGATTAGCTGGGATTTTCTTGAAGTTCTAGAAAGCTGGGACTTTCTGGAATAAAATCCAATCTAAGTGGGATTTTCTTGAACGTTCAAGCAGGCTTGGATTTTCTTGAACATTCAAGCGAGCTTGGATTTTCTTGAATGTTCAAGCTAGCTGGAATATTCTTCGATTTTAAGCGGCAAATACCGGCAAGCTAGCTTGGATTATGTTGAATGTTCAAGTTAGCTCGGCTTTTCTTGAATGTTCAAGCTATCTGGAATTTTCTTGGATTTTACATTAACTAGGCCTTTCTTGGATTTTCTTGAATTATCTTGAATTTTATGTGGCCAATACCAGCAAGCTAATCCAAGTTATTAAAAGCTTGGATTAGCTGGGATTAGCTGGTTTATTCAAGCTCCACAGAACTTGGATATTCATGAATATCCAAGCTTTTTTTGGGCCTGGGATGATGTAAAAAATGTTCTATTTAATATTTTGGATTTTGTTTGATTGGAAGTCAATTGCTGTCTAACAGCCAATCAAATGGTGCCTGCCTTTCCAGTTATGGGATTATCTTCTTCTTCTGTTCGATCGCTGGTATCACACTTGGAGAGCCGTTCTCAAGATGAAATCTGTGGTTTTCTGCAGTTCTTCCACAGGCCCATACAGCTTTTCAAGAAAAGAGGTTGACAAAGGCCAGATCTCTTCTCTCAGCAGCTGGTACATACTGCAACATTGAAGTATGTGCTCTGTGGTCTGTTCTGCTTCTCCACAAGGACAAGCGGGTGATGTCGTAAGGTGGAACCGCCTGTACATGTGTTGGTTTAGTCTGTTGTGTCCAGTTCCGAGACGAAAAAAGGTCACTTGCTCTGGCCTCGAGAAATGATGGTAGGCATCTTCTGATTGAGGTGTTCTATAGAGTGACTTGATGATAGTCTTCATCTCTGTATGGGTAACCATGTTTTCTGTCTGATTCTCTTCTGCACCCACATTTGCCATCTTGTCTGCTTCCTCATTTCCTTGGACTCCACAGTGTGAGAGGATCCACTGCAGTGCTATCCGAAAGCATTTGATTATAAATATTTGGTTTCGAGAGTTACATGTATTTGGCCTATGCAAGGTCATACACATTACCTCGTCATGGTGCATGAGCTGAGAGCCTGCAGCCCGTAGATCCAGTTCAGAGTTAGCGTGGTGTCTGAGTAAGCGTGGTATGCAGGCGAGTTAAAAGCTGGGCGCATAGAATCAGGGCAAAGTCGGATACACTTAGTAACCTCGTCATCTCTCTGGTGAGCGTGCTTGTTCTACAGCTCTACAAGCGACACAACTGCTGTTCTGATGATGTCTGCCACCTCGGGTACATGTGGTGCCCAGTTGCATAGCCATTGTACCAGATGTTGATAACCTCTGGTGTCCACTACAGTGGCGAGCTAACAGTGTGACATGAAGTCCAGGTGATGTGTCACTGTGTGATGTACTACTTCGTCATCTCACAGGAAAGCATGTCCATTCTACAGCTCTACTCTACACTACTGCTGCCCAGTATGGTCAGCTGATGGTGAGCAGAGCGGTGTTTTGAAGATGTTTGTCATCTCGGGATGTGGTTCCTGGATGTATATCTCCTGCTCCCAGTGGTGCATAACCACGGCCTTGAGGCTATAAGAGTGATCTAACAGCGTGACGCATTTCGTTCGCTCGCCCAAATTATCCCATGCTATGTGCAGTGGAAATAGTCCAGACTGCCCGCCAGCCTATCTGGGCCTAATAACAGACATGATCACAAGCGCCAGTTACCAAAGGCTGTGTTTTACAATCTGTCACCATCAAGGGTGACGCCACTGATGAGAAAACAACAATCAACCCCAAAACAGCTAAGCAGGTACTAAATACAGCCCTTTTCAGGACTACATGTATCATCTGTTGATGGCCCTTTTCAGAGCCACATACATGCATTCTAACATCTATCACTCCACCAAGCGTGTTGACAACAACAGCAATGGCCGACAACAGCAACAAAAATGCAAGTACTGAATACAACATCTAGCCCTTTTCCAGGCTAAAATGGCTCCTGACAGAGCTACATAGATATTGTAAAATTCCCTTTTCAGGGAAGCATAGTTATGGCGTGAATGGGACCTGCTTAACAGTGACTCAAACTATACACCAACCAAACCAATCAAACAACATACCAGTACATGTACTTGGACAACAAGCTGCCAAGGAACAATTATACAAGAATTATGAACATCGTGTGGTGGACACTTCAACTCTGGGACCTATGCAATTACAAATTGTGAAATCTTAACAATGTCGCGTGACTAGATAAAGCATAAATCAGCACAATAATTATAGCAATCAGGCCATACATATAGCAAGCTGGAATCTACTGTCTGGGTGCAAATATTTTGTTAATTGTAGAAAAGGTTTTTGCTTAGTAACTGTCGATTTGCAGGCCAAGTGAAGATTATTTGTTAAAATTTGCCACTTGAATGACTGGCTCAGTAATCGAGCCAGTCATTCAAGTAGTAACATTTTCAAAACGTCTTTGCTTGGCCAGCAAATGGACACATCAAAACCAATGCTATATATAGCATACCTGTATTTCACCATTCAAACTAAAATATAACTTATACTTGCATGACTGCCTAAAGAAGTCATTAGAAAAGAAAGCATACATTTACATGTATTAGTCAGTAGAAAAGGCCAATAAGATTGATTCATGCCAACAACATAACAACGAGAATCCAGAAAATATGTTTACATTTCTGATTTGCAATATAAATTTAGAATTGATTATTCAGCAATAATTGAATTTACCGTATGAATGAATTCCTGACGGATTCTAAACAAATTCTTGCCAGAACAGCAACTGACGAATCATCATACAGATGAAAATTCTGCACCGATTAATCATAAGTTTAACTACATATACAATGTCATGTAACTTATTAGCATAGTTTGCAAAATAAACGTGGTTTCTATCAGCAGCGTGATGTCAATGTTTGTGAACGCATCATATATACTGTACTGTACACAACTGATCGGTCCCACACTGGAAAACTGAGAATGCTTATGGGTTGCATGCTGGGATTAATTATACAGATGTCACATGTCCATGATGTACAAAGCTTTGAGCAACAGATGAGGTTATCTATCAAGCTTTGAATGCAGGCCGAGTCTGGAATGGCCTCCAAAAAAGACGAATCATGGCATTACAGATTGCCGAAGATCGGATAATACAAATAATCAAACGTTTCTTGAAATCAAAAGAAAAAATGGAACAAAGAGATGGAATTGTAAAGCTTGTAAACAGAGAAAATTTAAAAAGAAATCTATTGCAAAACAGGCTGACCTATTTGTATATAATATGTGTATGTATACTGCGTTTGGTTTATTTCATGGTATATATTACTTTAACCATTTAATGGTCAAGCCGACCAAAACTGTCCTCTGCAGTGGTCTTGAGGAATGTCCATTTGCAAGACAAGACATGTATTTTTTTTAATTTACCCCTGGAATGTTTGGCTCGATAATTGAGCCAGTCATTCCAGTCTTAAATTTACAAAATAGTTTTCTCTTGGCCTGCAATAATGCATTCAGTGAGCAAATATTTTGAAGTTCGTGACCAAATTTGACAACGAGTTAACAACTAAAAAAATAAACATCTTTTGTTGATCAATAATACGTGTAGTGTACATACTTTTGTGATCTAGAACTGTAAATCAATTGTCATGATTCTGGAAAGAACACTGCTAATGAACAACAAGTCTGAAATCAGCATATGGAAATTCCCACATATTACCATAGATTTGAAAAGCTGTAGATCACTTATGACCTTTTCATATGGTGGCATTTCAGAGTTCAGTATTTTCTCACTGATCTCACTAAATATACAAAAATATCATATTACTAGCGAAATCGTATTTATTGAACTGCAAATTCCATTTCCTAGTCAAATATGATGCCAGATTTAATTAATACATTAAACCAAATTTTATTTACAATAAAAAGATATAAATTCAAGTCGTGAGTGTCTGCTTCTGCTTGCCAATAAGTAGCCATTCTTAGTGTAGCCATTCCTAGTGTAGCCATTCCTAGTGTAGCGCTGTAGAGCGTGCATGGCAATGTTTGAAACATTTTTGTTTGGTCTCTCTTCTGATTACTGATAAAAATTAGACATGGCATTATGTATGCTGGTACAGTATTATAGAGCATGGCAGTCGCCAGAAGAATGAGAAGAGCACTGAGAAACGTCACGATCTACTGATAGTTGTTGATAAATTTCCGAGATGAAATGAACACCAGGGATGCGGTCAATTCCTAATGAAAGGAACGGATTCCAACTCCAACTACTTTGATTTTCATCAATTCCAATTCCTCCTAAATACAAAAGGAATTCATTCCAATTCCATTTCCTATGAAAAGGAATTAATTCCAATTACCAATTCCTTTTCATAAACGTGGGGTCTGGAGAATGTATAATGAAATGACTTCATAACTGCCATTTACATATTTATAACAGTGTTAACCCTTTGAATGCAAAACACAAAATATTAATTGTGATTTATAACGTAGGAAATATTATATTGAATATTTTGAAACTACTTTGTCTGGGGCTTTTTTTTGGCACAGGCAGCAACAGGTTCCAGACAAATTAATCCAAAATAGCTTTCCTGTACAGTTGTTTTTCAGAGGATAAGGGTTTATATAAAGCAGGTGTACACAATCAAGCTTGTGTCTGACGAACTGACCCTATTAGATCAATCAGGTCTTTACCACTTTAAAACAGCATTAACAGTTTTCTTTCTGATTTACCAGAAAGGCCAAAACAGTGTGTGATTGAACAACTTATATAAAACCAAAGTATATTTTGAAAACAAAATTACTATCAGTTATTGTACTTTCAAGTCATCTTTCATAAGATTCTTTCCAAAATAATCAGCAGAAGTAAGTCTTAGAAGTCCCAAAATCTGAATTTCAAGGTAACTGTACCACGAAGTTGTTGAATGGTTTGAAACCAATTTGACTGAGAGCTCCCTGAGTCAAATTAGTCTCAACATTTGTACTACTCAACAGAATGTTTATTAAATTGTAAATTTACCAAAGAAATACAGGGATAGTAGATACCGATCTACTCACTAGTCAATTAGCCAAACGCCAGTAAAACTTAAATCTGACAAATGTAAAGCAGAATTGGCTAAATCATTGGCTAATGATTAAAATTAATTGAATTTTCTTTATTGGCTGAATCCTGACTTTCCAGCATTACAGTTGCAAAGCAAAAATTCCTGTTTACATTGTTGAATATTTTGAAACTAATATGGCTGAAGGCAGCTAGGGCAGCAACAGCCTTCAGTTATATTAGTTTCAAAATATTCAACACATTTCTTAAATATTAAGACCCTATTGTATCTGGACTGTAAAATTGATAGTATTAACTGATGACGACTGACTGCAAACATGGTCATAACTGACATTGAAGTAAAGATGTGGCTAACCCTAGAACATTGCAAAAGCCAGATCTGTTCCTGACATACAATTCATACACATTTATGACAGGCTTTTCCACTATCATGACACAGGTACATCATTTTGATTGTGATATCAGCAAACAAGTGACATATTCAATTATGAATAACGTCAGTTAGATAGCTGACGACACGATCTTACATAGCAAGTGACATATTTTGATTGAAAGGCCAGTTTTTGGTGAGCTTGATGTTTATACAATCATGTAGGATTTTAAAGTATGTGAACATAGTAAAATGCCTCATAGCGACATCTTCATATAAGTGCTTGAATAGACACCTTCCTTGAAACTATGAAACCAGGCCTGTGAGGCTAAGAGATCGCGGTGAATCAGACAGTGGCCTGTGAGCATCCATGTACAGCTGCTATGAGTATCAAGTACATGTACAATGTTCAATTATTAGGCCTACATTAAAAAAAATGTGTATATTGTAATCACCTCTGTCTGTCTGTCCATCACGCTATCTCCTCCCAAACCTTTGAGTGGAATTCAACCAAATTTGGTAGGTGGTTTACCCACATGATTGCGCTTTGCAAGACAATATTTAGATTTGGCTCCACCAACCCCACCCACCCCCGGGTTAGGACAGGGTCAGAAGGTCAGATCACTTGACACTGAGCTTCTCTGAAACCGTTACACAGAATTCAATCAAATTTCATATGTGAGTTACCCATTTGAGGGCAAGAGGCCATTTACATTTGGCTCCACCCCCAGGGGGTGGGGTATGGGTCAAAAGGTACAATTTTAACCTGCCGAAATTGATTGTAACGCATCTCCTAAACTGTTGGACAGAATTCAACAAAATTTGGTACGTGAGTTACCCATATCAATGTGGAGTGCCCGAGTTCATTTTCATTTGGTCTCGACCCCAGGGGTGGTGGGGGTTCAAAAGGTATAAAAATTGATTATAATGCATTGACCTGTGTTCCTTGGATTTAAATGACCAGTAAAGCTGTGTTTTTAGTGTTTTAGTCTAATTCTTACTACATGTAGTTATTCAAGCATTGAAAGAAATCCCCTAAGGCTATTTATTGACCTATCTCCTGAAATTCACATCTCAAGTTCAAGTCAACTGTTTATCGATGTAGGCAAGCTGTTGAATATTTTGAAACTAATTTGATGAGGAGCTGTTGCTGTCATAGGCAGGAATAGCTCCTGGTCACTCAAATTATATTAAATATTCAACAGAATATGCCTTTCATACTAAAGAAACCATTGCAAAATGCCTTAACCTCCCACAGATTATCAACAGGTTTTCAAAGTTTTTACTTGATTCCACGTGTGTAAAGTGGGATGAGGTGAGCTAGAAATGGGCAGGGCACAACTAGAAATGGTACAGTGCTTTAATAAGTTGTATGTGACTGACACTTAAATTTGACAGCTTCCAACCAAAGTAGTACATGAATCACATTCAACAGGATAAATTTCTTATGTCTTATAGACTTGTATCTTATTTAATATATGCATATACATGTACATGTATGTGATCCATATTAAGATTTTAACCAATGAATTCCCTGTACAGCTATCTCAATATCCGGGCAAACAAACAGGAAAGTTGTCGAATAATGTGAAATTAATATGACTGGAAGTCATTTCTCTATGCCTTCAATAGAAAGCAATTGCTTTCAGTCATATCAATCTCAAAATATATGACAGAATATATGCTACATGTATACATCGTAAAGTATTTACTTTTTCAGTGATTTGTCACAAATTTTTCAGCAACTGAAAGTGTTAAGCGATAAGTAGAATTATAATACAGGATCTTGTGTAAATGACTAAAATGAGGAAAATAAGTTGACTACAAAATCATATAGTATTACCTCTGTCACCAATGACTTTCAGGCCAATTCTTTAACCATTTAAATGCCTAAATTTGTTCAAGAATATATTAAAATATTTGCTCATAATAATATCGTGTCTATAATTGCAGTCCAAGAGTAGACTATTCTTGAAAATTTACCACTGAATTACTGAGCCAGTCATTCCAGTGATAAATTTTCAAATATAGTCTTCTCTTGGCCTTTAGATTGATATTCCTCAAGACCACCGCAAAGGCCAGTTTTGGCCGGCTTCGTCATGAAAGACAATACATACATGTAGTTGTGATGTTCCTGTAGTCGACGGCTTTGTTCGAGATAGCCATAATATTTCATAATCTCGCGCATTATACTGATGTGACTGAACAGAGACGCAAATAAAAATGCTCAGCCTGTAAGTTTGTATTTTACTCGGCGGAAATATATATAGTATGTGAAATCAACATAAATATAATAAACTTAAAAGTCAAACATCACAACTTTAACGGACAAAGTGCAGGCCTGGGTAGGGCCAAGAGCGCGAGGAAGTTATTAAACAGCCACATAGTGCGTGTATCTGTGACATTAAGATCAGGATATTACTAAGGGTAAGATGACACATAAATAGGATTACAACAATGTGTCCAGAGACAGAATAATATTGCCTCAGTGTTAACAATAGAAAAGAAAGATCTGACAAGAGAAACCCTCGGTGACTTATCTCATCTTACATACATGTACAATATACAGCTATCAAATATACACGTATACATGTATACAATGTTCACATTACAGCTTATAGATCTGTTAATTTTTGTTTGAAATTGACTGATCGATACTGCTACAATGTACTGCTCGAAGCACTTTCAGTCCAAACATGTAGAAAACATTCAGTAGTATATGTTCCGCTCACCTGAAACAAGGATTGGTAATCCAGAATGAGAATCAGGTGTGATCACATTATTTCTTGCAATGAATGAATGAATTACCGTACATTTTGTCACACTGAATTATTGCTTTTACATGAGTAACATGACAGCAGGGCTTCTCATATTAAGGGTCCTTTTGAGGGTATATAACCCCAAAATGAAACATGGGACCACCAAATGTTATGGCAGATAGGATCCCATAGGACCCCTGAAAATCTTATGATTATTAGTCTTATAGGCTTTTGCACAAAAATATGCACACAATTTAGCATGGGACCCTCATAATTCATACCATGTTATTTTGAGTTCATAGTACATGTACCTTATATAACTTTAGCATTGATGAGAAAAACTGCAGTGAAACTTCAAATATTCAGCTTGGGGACACCCAGGATTCAATTTTGTACCCACTGATTTCAGTGTGTGGTCCCCTGGTACATGTACCTCCCAAATTTAGATGCCATGAAAAACACTGCATGACATATCTGAAACAATGTCTCTGGAGCTTAGAGACCACTGCAGAAACCATTTTTATATGATATGAGTGTTCAACTCAGAAATTATATAATTGTTTCTAAAACAAAGCTAGAAACATGTTAATTAGTAAGAAATGTTCAGTTGAATATTTGGAACATCATTTGATTGGAAGACAATCAATCAGAATATGTTCAAAATATTCAACAGTATGTTTTAATTAATTGTTTTTGAAACATGTTATTTTTAGCTGTACTGAATCAAAAATTAAAAGTAATTCAATTGGAAGATAGCTTCCAATCTAATTACATTTGTATGTTAAAACTATTCCACAGAGTATTTCTTACTAACTAACGCTTTTCTGTTTTTGTTTGGAAAACATGTTACATGTAGCTTATTTATCAAGTTAGTGCAAGTATTCCGCTGAGCAATAGGCTTGCCTTTAACCATTTAACACTCAAATTTATTCAAGAAAATTTCAATGTTCACACAGAAAATGTTCATTTGCAGACCAAGAAATGACAGTTTTTGAAATTCATATCAACCGTTCAGTGATTTAATGATTGAGATGGCAGATCAGATCACCAGATATTAAATTTGGGATATTTTTTTTCCCTAGATACCAGTATATATATATGTCTGGCTATGGCCTCCCAAACCATTGGGTGGAATTAAATCAAATTTGGTATGTGGGCTACCCATATGATTCCGCTTTGCAAAATGATATTTAAATTTGGCTCCGCTCCCAGTGGGGAGTGGCAGGAGTTAAAAGGTCAAATCATTTAAAATGCAACACCCCTGAAATCGTTAGACGGAACTGAACTACATTTGATATCCAGTTACCCATATGATTCCGGAGTGCAAGAGGCCATTTAGGTTTTGCTCCGCCTCCAGGGGGTGGGGGAGGGGTCAAAAGGTCCAATTTTAACATGCAGAAATTGATTGTAACGCATCTCCTCCGAAACCGTTGGACAGAATTCAATAAAATTTGGTCTATGGATTACCCATTTGGCCATATCAATGTGGAGTACATGCGCAGATTTACATTTGGCCCCGCCACCAGGGGCGGGTGTGGGGTGGGGGTCAAAAGATTAAAAAATTGATTGTAATGCTACTCCTCTGACTGTTAGATGGAACTCAACAAAATTTAGTACGTCAGTTACTATATCAATGTGGAGTATATGAGCACATTTACATTTGGCCCCACCCCCAGGGGGTGGGGATGGGGATGGGGTTAAAATGTCATGAAATTGATTGTAATGCAATGCCTCTGAAATCGTTAGACGGAACTCAACCAAATTTGATATCTGAGTTACTCATATGATTGTGGAGTGCACGAGGCCATTTAGATTTGGCACCGCCCGCCCCCAGGGCGGGGGGGGGGAGAGTGGTTAAAAGGTGAAATTTTAACCTGCAGAAATTGATTATAATGCATCTCCTCTGAAACCATTGGATGGAATTCAACCAAATTTGGTATGTGAGTTACCTATATCAATGTGGAATGGATGAGCACATTTACATTTGCCCCCAGGGGTGGGGGATGGGGGTCAAAGGGTCATGAAATTGATTGTAATGCAACTCCTCTGACACTGTTGGATGGAATTCAACCAAATTTGGTATGTGAATTACCCATATGATCACGGAGTGCAAAATGACATTTACATTTGGCTCCGCCTGCGGGGGTGGGTTGTGGGGGGGTGTAAAAAATTCAAAGCGGTGAACGTGGGGATTTGCGAAGACGCGTCATCGACCGATCAATCTAGTATAGAAATGTGATTAAAAGAATTCAATTTGAGTGATATTATAAGGAACATTGAAACACAAATACCGGTACTAAGGAAGTCCTCGGAATCACCCAGGTTACCACTTATGAACGAAATACATATTATTCGACCGCGGTCTTTGAACAATTGTTTGAACATCTTGAATTGTACATTGATTACATTAGATGTACGTGGGTTTCTATCCCATATAACATATATTATAAGAAATTTCATACTATTGTCTATTATTCATAAATAGCTGGTGATTGTTCACTCACTCGGAAACCCATTTATATATAAATAGTTTGCTCCAGGCATGAGAAATCTGCTTCTTTCATAAGAAATCCAACCCTGACACTCAAACCCACAGAAAAGGCAACACATTTTATGTTCTCAGCGCACACACTGAACAAGAGAACACTCACCTGGACCATTGAAATTTCAACTTGAAAGGCTATAACCTACAAGTACTGGGACCTAAAGCTTACATCAGGAATAGTAAATGCTAAGTTTTAAATTTGCAAATTTTAGCTGGAAAAATAGCACAAAAGACAAGAGGCCCAAGGGGCCTGTATCACTCTTCTGGAATTATTGGCCACTGGCGCGCCCGAACAAAATGAGATGAACACTGGAAAAATTTACCAATCAAATCTCTGTGAAATTTAGGCAAGTCTTATTAAAATTGGCCCAGTGGTTAAGTAAGTCTTTATGTTTTTCTCAGAAATTTGCAGAAAATGCAAGATGTTCGCCAAAACCGATATATTTTGATTGATTGATGGCACATGTTTTTTTGACATATCAACTTTCCATGGACAAATCTTAATGGGGTTTCGGCCCTAATCATATCTGCACAAATTTCATCCCGATTCGTTCAGCGGTTCACGGAGAAGTCGTTTTCGTGAAAACTAGGTCATCCAAGATGGCCACTGAACCCTTTGGCAAATTAAGTTCCCTCGAACAAACTTGGTTCAGCTCTCCACTAGATCAAATTTATGAGGTTTGCATCGATTCGCATGTCCTAAGATGATTCCTGCCACATATACTTGAAATCGGCCCAGTGGTTCTCGAGAAGATGACATTTTAATTTTCCCATTGCTTTAGTATGGACATTTTGGCAGGAAAACGATCCAAGATGATCACCAAACTGTTTATATGACAGTTTCAAAGTGGCAAATTTGAAATTAGCATACTCAAAAGCATACATAAAAGCAATTTCGGGTTCAGGATCCATCAAATAAAAAATCCAAAATGGCTGCCAAACACGCTACATTTTTATTGGTCCAGGGAGGCCGGGTTTTTGTACGTATCAACTTCTCTTGAACAAACTTTCATAGTGTTTAGTCCTTCATTATATCGCCCAAACTTCGGCCCCCATCCCTTCAGCAGTTCTGGAGGTCGTTTTCGGGAAAACTAGGTCATCCAATATGGCCACCAAACTATTTGGCCAATCAAGTTCCCTTGAACAAACTTGGTTCAGCTCTTACCCGTAATGATATTTCATGAGTTTTAAATCGATCCCTAAAGTAGTTTCGCAGAAGATTTTTAAAGATGTTTCCTAAAATCGGCTTAAAATCCAAGATGGCCGCCGGTCAAATGCTTCCTGACAAATAAAACTGAAATTGGCCCAGTGGTTCTTCAGAAGTTGTTTAAAAGAAAAGTTGATGGATGACAGGTGACGGATGGACGGTCACCATGGCATAAGCTCACTTGGACTTTCAGGCCAGGTGAGCTAACAAGCTGTTGTTTTTAGAAACTCTAGATAATTTTGGTGAATATGAATGGATTTTGCTGAGATATAAAATTCATGGTCATCTCCCAAAGTGTCATGACTCATGAAAGTACGCTAGGGTGTAACATTTTAAACAATCTAAGATCGTCACCGGAAAAATATACCAATCAAAATTCTGAATGGATGGACAGCCACCATGATATAAACTCGAACTGATACAATCAGAGAAAACTTGCCCGATCAAAATTATGTATATACTATTAAGTTCTGATGCCGACTACCATAGAATCCTTCCAAGCAAATTTTGTTGAAATCGGCCAAAGCGTTTATGATTAATAAGTACCGATTTGAGAATTTCCTGTAAACTTAAATCATAAAATCTTAAGACCCAAACAACGGATGAATCGAAATTATGCATGAAAATTCTAGAGCCTATGACCATATGATCCATCTAGTGGAATTTGTTTCAAAAATGGTCATTAGCTTTTAATGAGAAAAAGCGATTTGACTATTTCATTTGTCATTTTTCCTAAAATCAAAGATTTCAACCTAAAAGTGACGCATGAAAATTCTAAATGGAGGTTCTTAAGAGCATGATTACCATAGAATCCTTCCATCCAAATTTGGTCGAAATCAGTCAGGTAAAGAGAAAAAGTAATTTGACAATTTCTGATAAATTATTAATAGAATTAAAGGTTTTCAACCAAAAATTGATGAATAAAAATTCTGAAGTTCTATATCCTAGACCACAACTAAGGATCCTTTCACAAAATCTTTTAAGATTTACACCCAAAAATTGGCAAATCAAAATTCTGAATGGATATTCTAAAGCAGCATCCCCAAAGCATCCTTTTCAAGCCCAGTTTGGTAGAAATCGATCAAAAAGAAAAATGAGAAGCAGCAATTCGACAATTGCCGATAAAATTTTAATAAAATCTAATATTTTGACCCAAAATATTGACGAATAAAAATTCAGAATATTCTGGAGCTGAGCACTATAGGGTCCTTTGACACTTGAAAGTTGGTTATTGTTTAAGGAGTAGCATTTTAAAGCAAAACCTGAGGGATGGTCAGGTAAGGTAATAATGATATAAAAAATCTAAAGTACCAGGATCCCTTTATCTGGCAAAGAAAGCCCTCTGCAATTGTCTTGAGAAATGTTCATTTGCTAGCCAAGAGGCCATATTTTTTTACCACTGGCACGCACACACACACACACACACACACACACACACACACACATTGCTATAGGCCACAAAGTCCTAAAATACATGTAACTCAATGAGAATTTGTTACTTTTATTTATATTACAACTTAATTCAAAGTACAATAGAGACGTATATCACACCCAAAACACTATCATCCCCGAAATCCCAGCGTATCATTTCAAAACAACCATACTGGTATGCTGTTGACTATTTTTAACGCAATTTGACTTAAGAAGCTGTACATGTAGGTGGCCCAGACTACAGAAACTTCCTTTAAAATTAGTTTTAAAATATCCAACAGAGATGTCTTGCACCAGAAAGAATTTGTCATCTTTCCTGTAATATTGTAAACAATTCCAGTTATATTTAATTTATCTTTAATAGAATTTAAATTTGTAGCAAAATAGAGCTACTGCAAGCTGAATGAAATGTGTTAACTCGATATAATACATGTAGCTATATGATGGGGATAACTTTGAGATCTGTCACTCACTATTTTTATACACGAAGCAATAATAACTGTACACAATGTGTAACAAGCTGTAGACAATCTAGGTCAGATCAGCCTACAGGTCCTTAGTGATTGAGGGTCAAAGCAGTACAATAATAAAGACAAACTATTTAGCCCACTCAAGTATACATTTTAACACTTTAATAGTCAAGCCTGTAAAACAGGGCCAGCTTTACAAGTTATCCAGGGGCCTCCACCAAATCCAAATTTGAAAATTTCTATGGGAACATGCACAAAAAAGTAGTGTTGTGCTGTGAAGACAAAATTATAATACATAAATCTAAATATTTGCTTATTGAATGTCCAGTTGCAAGCCAAGAGAAGACTATTTTGGGAATTTTACAACTGGAACAAGTCATTCCAGTTATAAATGTTCAAAAATAGTCTTCTTTTAGCCTGTAAATGGACATGTACCATAAATTTATCCTAGGTTAATTTGCTGGGCGGTTAGCGGTCATGGGGGGGGGGGGGGGCTCGGTTAATTAGTAGAAAAATGCACTTACCTTTTTTCTTGATTTTATACAATCTGTGATACACGTACATGCTTAATTAACGAAGATTTACAACTTTAAAATTTCAACAGATATGGTATTTCCAATCCACCTGCCTCATCAGAGTGCTGCTACTTATCCGATATTACTTTGGTTGTTATAATACCACCATGTTCAAGAAACAAGAGGCCAAAGGGGCCTGTGTCACTCACCTGGAGCACTATGCATTTTGTCCAAATTGTTGGTGGGTGGTTTAGTAGTTTTTTAAATGAGTTTGTGGACATTTTTGCAAGTCCAATATGGTCACCAAACATGCTACATTTTGATTGGTCCACTGCGGTGATGTTTCTGACGCAGCTCTGTCCCTTGAACAAACTTTAATGGCACTCAATGCCTAATCAAATCTCTCAAATTGTGACCCAATCCGTTCAGTGGTTCTGGAGTTGTTTTGGCAAAAAACAGGTTATCCAAGATGGCCACCAAACCATTTGGCCAATCAAAGTTCCCTTGAACAAACTTGGTGCAGCTCTTGCCCTAGATGATATTTCATGCATTTTGAATTGATCCCCCAAGAGGTTTCGGAGATTTTTAAAAACATTTCTAAAAATCGACCAAAATCTAAGAAGGCCACCAATCAAATTGGCCGACCAGGCTGCTTGAACACACATGGACCTCTATGCCATAAGAATTTTTCCTACCAAATATACTTGAAATTGGTCCAGTGGTTCTCGAGAAGACATTTTAAATTTCCCATTGCTTTAGTATGGGAGTTTTTGGCAGGAAAAAGATCCAAGATGGCTGCCAAACAGTTTATCCGAGTTTCAAAAATGGCAAGTATGAAATCAGAATACCCACAAACATATATAAACCCAATTTCGGCCACAAAATCCATCAAATAAAAAATCCAATATGGTCGCCAAGCATGCTACATTTTGATTGGTCCACAAACTTTAATGGCCCTTAGTCCCTAATCATATCTCCCCAATTTCGGCCTGATCACTTCAGTGGTTATAGAGAAGTTGTTTTTGGGAAAACTAGGTCATCCAGGATGACCGGCAAACTATTTGGTCAATAAAGTCCTCATGAACAAACTTGGCTTACCTCTTGGCGTAGATGATGTTTCATGAGTTTTGAATCGATTCCCCGAGCGGTTTCGGAACAAAATTTTTTTAAAGACGTTTCCTAAAATCAGCTCAAAGCCAAGATGGCCGTGGGCCAATTTGGCCGATCGGGCTCACTTGAACATACTTGAATTCCTATTTCCTAAGGATGCTTCCTGCCAAATATAATTGAAATCGGCCTAGTAGTTCTCTAGAAGACATTAAAAAATTTCCCATTGCTTTAGTATGGGATCCTTTTGGCAGGAAAATAATCAACGATGGCCGCCAAACCATTTATCCGACAGGTTCGAAAATGGCAAATTTGAGCTCAGAATAGCCAAATACATACAGTATATCAAACCAATTTCAGCCTCAAAATCCATTAAATAAAAAAGTCCAATATGGCTGCCAAACACACTACATTTTGATTGGCCCACGGCAGCCATGCTTTTTGAAGGATCACCTTCCCTTGAACAAATTTTAATGGTCCTTAGTCCCTAAGCTTATCTCCCCAATTTCGGCCTGATCACTTCAGTGGTTCTAGAGAAATCATTTTTGGGAAAACTAGGTCATCCAAGATGGCTACCAAACTTTTTGGTCAATAAAGTCACCCAAAAAATTGCCCAGTCAAAATTCTGAATAGAAATTCTAGTCTACCTTGATAGGGTCACTCTAGCCATATTTGGTTGAAATATGTCAAGCAACTAAGGAGAAGCAGCGTTTTGACAATTTCTGGTAAATTTTTCATAAAATCTAAAATTTTCACGCAACAAATTGATCAATCAAAATTCTGAATAGAATTTCTAGAGCCTACCACCATAGAATCCATTAGTGAAATTTGGTTGAAATATGTCAAGCAGCTGAGGAGTAGCAATTTGGCATTTTTCGGTACATTTTTCATATAATCTCAGATTTTCACGCACAAAATTGATGAATCAAAATTCTGAATGGATGGTGTAGAGCCTATGTCCATAGGATCCTTTTAGGCTAATTTGGTTAAAACCGGACAAGATGGTAAGGAAACGAAGCAATTTGACAATTTCCAGTACATTTAAAATAAAATCCCCCAACAGACCCCCCTTGCGGGGTGGTCTGTTGTTTTATTAACCACTATAAAAACATACTTACCGTTCAATCACTACTTGCTAAATGAATTATCTGCATTTAGCTACCAGAATAAGATTTTTATGCTTGCATACACTCCTCCCCATGCCTAGTCCTATAAATATGGACCCTCAACCAGGCTACTGGCTAGGTCCATCTCCAGTATATTAACCGATATAGACTGGCACCAGTCTGTACTAACTCCATAGTGGCGCCTGTCACTAAGCGTGCTTGCGCATGCGCACTGGAACCCAAATAGGAAACAGATTCACTTTTCTGAATTTAAGTGCCAAATATTATAGGCAAATTCTCAAATCAATTCCACGCGGGGTGGCTGAGGTCGGGTCGTAATGATTGAACGGTAAGTATGTTTTTATAGTGGTTAATAAAACAACAGACCAACCCGCAAGGGGGGGTCTGTGTGTGGGGGGGGGGGGGGTGTTGTTATTACACCACAAAAAAAACCACAGATCCCCCCTCGTGGGTTGGTCTGTTGTTTTATTAACCACTATAAAAACATACTTACCGTTCAATCACTACTTGCTAAATCAATTATCTGCATTTACCGTTAAATTCTGTGCATAGTGCACTTTTTTGCTCAAATTACATGTTATAAAAAGCTACTGCGCAGTATATACAAAGATAAATATTTGTCACATTTTTTTCCTCAGAATTTTTCGTCAGAATCGCAAAATTCAGGGCTGAAATATGATTTTATGGATCGGGAATCAGTCGGGAATAACGATCGCATTCTAACATGTCTATAATGGTACTATCTCAACTAGATCGTTAAAATGTCTTACTACTGTCTAAATATTGTGTTATACCTTTATTAAATACCATATAGTGTTGTAAAATTATCAAATAAACCATCATTTAACTTTTTTACGCCATTATTTCCTGTAATTTGTTCTAATTTATTTCTATAAAGGGAGGTTACTCCTGTCTTCCCAAGTTGAACATAGAGATGTTTAGAATCCATAGATTACTACACAGATATGGACATAAATGTGTTAAAAAAAGAATGATAGAGCCGATGTTTTTCAAGGTGATCTAGCATTTACATAGATATAGAAAGGAATGTTTTATATGTGCTAAACGGCACAATGTTTTGACCAATCGGCGGGCAGGATGATTATGATTGACAGGTTACGGTTAAAGGTCACAGCCGTCAAGATATGACGAAGTAACTGTAGAAACGAAAGGATGAGAATAGAAAATCATTTCAAATTGAAGATAATTCAGTTTATTTAATAAACAATGCGTGGAATAAACTAGATTATAGCCCTATATTATAATATATTATGATGATGATGATATACTATAATATATTATATAAACCCCACCCCCACTTAAACAATACCCACAATTGATCACTGTCGATTTTGTAAACGGCAGGCGATCAGCTCTATCACCTTTGTTTATTGTACTTCTGACCGCGTTAATCCACCCACCCCGCCCCACCACCTGACTACACTGCCTGAGAACCGAGTCTTGAAACCATTCATCTACTGCGTATATGATTGAACAAAATCTCATGGGCTCGCCTTTGATATAGTTATCAAAGTAATTACCGGCACTGTTAGAGTGAGCCAAAATGGATTTGAGTTCTTTTAATTTAAAATCGATTTTATTCCCAAGTATCAGCGCACAAAACTCTTTTATGAATTGAAACAAAATAAATATCCGATTTTTTATGTTCTAACGACCATTTATGTTAATGAGCTCTGCTCAAATCAAATTCGGATTCTAACCTGTTCTGATGGAAATTATATTTGTATTTTTATATCATTCAATAAAGTTTAATACAAAATATTTGCTAAAAGTGTAGGCGAATGATATTCCCATGATTAAACAACATGGTAACGCACGCCACAAACAAGATTTTATAAGGAAAGCCTATTCGACACGCAGTAAGTCATTGATTTTTTTGTTACCAGTTTTCGTTCACACGTCTCTCAATCTTACTGCGCACTATACACGAAAACAACGTTTTTTCAGGCCGATTTTGATTAAATTTAGGGGTGCGCACTATGCACGATAGCGCAATATACACAGGATTTAATGGTAGCTACCAGAATAAGATTTTTATGCTTGCATACACTCCTCCCCATGCCTATTCCTATAAATATGGACCCTCAACCAGGCTACTGCTTAGGTCCATCTCCAGTATATTAACTGATATAGACTGGCACCAGTCTGTACTCACTCCATAGTCACGCCTGTCACTAAGCGTGCTTGCGCATGAGCACTGGAGCCCAAATAGGAAACAGATTCACTTTTCTGAATTTAAGTGTCAAATATTATAGGCAAATTCTCAAATCAATTACACACGGGGTGGCTGAGGGCGGGTCGTAGTGATTGAATGGTAAGTGTTTTTATAGTGGTTAATAAAACAACAGACCAACCCGCAAGGGGGCTCTGTGGGGGGTTGTTATTACACAACAAAACATCCATTACCGTTCAATCACTACTTGCTAAACCCGTAGATTTGGTCAGTGCACCACTTAAAACATTAGGTGGGAGGCGATTTGAGAATCAACAAACAAGGATAAAAATCAAACCAATCTTATCCAAATGTTAATATCATAACATAACATAACAGTGCATTTAAATCAATCACACCTTGATTATAAAATAAGGAAAACTTGAACTTAGAGATAAATAAAAAACAAAATAAACTCTCACCATTTCTTACAGACGCCCGTCTTAACGAAAATGGCGAGAAGTGCTTGGTAAATGGTCTTCAGCTTTTTTGGTTAAAATCATAATATTACGAAACAAGAAGGCTGCTGCACTCCGATCTTTCAGATAAAAGG
Organism: Chaetoderma sp. LZ-2023a; assembly: GCA_034401795.1. Lineage (NCBI taxonomy): Eukaryota > Metazoa > Mollusca > Caudofoveata > Chaetodermatida > Chaetodermatidae > Chaetoderma > Chaetoderma sp. LZ-2023a. The sequence goes on along the minus strand of CM067369.1, from coordinate 141,713,288 downwards.
TTGTAAAAGAGGATTCAGATTTTCATCCTGCAACCTGTAAGACTTCATCTAAATACGAACCGGCAAAAAGTGCAAAAGAGAAAGCCATTCCTCTAACATCGTGAGCTTTAATATGGGAGAGATTAATTTGTTCCGGAGTAGCAATCTCGTAACAAAGCTTAATCGTCTCCCAAATTCATCAGGATATCGTAACCTTTGAGACCGACTTAGTTAACTCTTCCGCATAAGAAAACCATAAAAGGGACGGATCAAATCTTTTGAAATCAGATCGCTGTTTGTACATTCTTAATGCCCTAACAGGACACCAGAGTTTATCGGAAGGCGAAAAAGACGATAATGAGTTTTAAATGATTGGACTAGCAGGAAACTGGATAGACTGAGTTTCTGGGATTAAAACTAAACCGTCTCCTGAAAGTATAAATCCCTCCCTTTCAGCAGAAAAAACATGAATTCTGAACGCCTTCTAGCAGAAACCGTTAATACTAATAGAGGAAAAAGGTTCAAAATGACGGCCTGCCAGCACTTGAAGAACCAAAGTCAAGTTCCACGAAGGTAAAGGCTTAGCTATCGCAGGATGAATATTGCCTAGACCTCTAATAAAAACTATTAAAGGTCTTAGTGTCCTTGACATCGGCATACAGAAGGCAAGGAAGAGAAGATGCTAGAAAAAATCTATATCCCCTAACCGAATTAGCTGATAAATGGAACGAATCAAAGAGATATGTTAAAAAAGTCTAATACTTGGGGAATAGAAACAGAATCGGGCACAAGACCTTGGTCTGAACACCATTCTCCAAAAATTTTAAGTCGACACTTGTAAACTCTGCGGTTCGACTCTCTTCTGGAAGAATCGATAATTACTGGAGATCTTGCAGAAACTTTATTCTCGTAGACTTTAGTTTCGATATTCTCCAAACACACAGACTGAAGATTTCTGGGTTTGGATGAAGACAAAGACCTCTAACTTGAGATAGAAGATCCTGGGAGAATGGAAAAAGACGAGGGAAGTCTACCAGGAGATCTAGAAGGTCTACAAACCCAATCCTCTTTAGCCAAAAGGAGCTATAAAGGAATCTCGCAGATTTGTTCTTTGACATTCTTCAACACTAACCAGAGCTTTAGATAAGCTTTTCACTCTTAGAAATTTTGTAAATTGGGTTTCTTTGGAATTTAATTGGGTTATTATACATTATTAGCGAGAGAACTGAAATTAATTGGGTGATTTTCTACTTCAGTACTCATGATGTTAAAAATTAATTGAGTGATTGGCAAATTTTATTCGGTGAAAATGCAAAAACCCTGCTTATCTAGAGCTCTGTCACTAACGGAATCAAAATCGTTGGAGGGAACGCAAAGACGAACATTCCTGTCCAGGACTGAGACAGGCCATCCACCGCCAGGGCTTGACTGTCTGGAAAAAGAGACATGTAAGAGGAGATCTGAGCATTCAGAGAGGTCGAAAACAGATCTACCAGAGGACGATCCATAAGACTGAAAATTGCTTTGACACCTGACCTTTTTAACTGCCACTCTGTGTGGGCGAATTTGCTGGGACGTGACAGTTGGTCCGCAAGAAAATTCAGACTGCCTGGGACATGGAGACACTAGAAGAGTCTGATTCTTGCGACACCATAAGAGAAGGTTCCACACTTCTAGACAAAGGAGGGATGACCTTGTAACACCCCTGCCTGTAGATATAAGAGACCACTGTCGAATTTCCGACCGAATCGAGACTTTTGAGACCTATCACAAGATCTGACCATGAAAGGAGAGCCTTCTTGACAGCACACAATTCCAGAATGTTGATATGAGCTGTCGACTCCTCCAGGGACCAAAGACAGGAAACCAACAGGGAGCCCCAGACCGCTCCCCATCCCTCCTGAGAAGTGTCTGTGAAGATAATCGCCTGAGGGGAGAACTTTACCAGTGGAACACCCATCAGAAGCAGAGAACGGTCTTTCCAAAAATCTAGAAGAGGAATCAAGTGTTCTCTGATGGGAATCTGATGGTAAATAGAGTGAACCGACTGCTTCCAAAGGGACATTAAATACATTTGGAAGGGTCTTCTCATCAGTGCCGCCCATGGAATAACATTCTCTACGCTGACCATCAAACCTATCACTCATAGCAGAAATCTTGCTCAGACCATGGAAGAAGACAGGATTTCCATTGCCATTGATAAAGCCTCTATTCTTGGATCTGAGGGGAAGACTAGACCCTGGGCCAGATCGAAAGAAATGCCTAGATGCGTGAAGATTTGAGAGGGACATAGGCTTGATTTCTTTAGATTAAAAATCCACCCTAGGTTGCATGCCAGACTGCAAACCCCTGGAAGAATTCCTGAGAGAATTGAAGAAGATTTACTTTACTAACCAATCGTCTATATAAACGTGGCGATGGATAGAACGACAGTGAAAATTTCTGAAAACATGAAAGGCGTTATTTTGGTCGATGGAAACGACCACATACCCTGATCTAGACTGGAAAAGATCTGGGAGATGGTCTCCATCTTGACTTGGGAGTAAGAATCATGAGATTTAATCATGACATACCCCCTTGTTAAATTAAAATTAATGCAGATATGAATGTTTCAGAGTGAATAGAGATCATTTTACTAAGATTTAATGACAGGGTAGGAAAACCTACCCTAGGCTGAACGCTCTCATGTATGTATAAATTCCGTAGAATTAACATAATTCACAAAGAAAACTAACATGATAATTACCAAATTGTCAATTGAAAGGACCAGAGGAGACAAGAAAAAGGAATTAAGAGGAAAGAGCCGACACAAAAGAAGGAAGGTCTATAGAAAACTCGTCCTTAAAAAGAAGAGAAAGAGTCTAAGCAATCCACCAGAGACCAGACATCCGAAGAGACCCTGACTGGACAAAATCTCCTCAGCCCTGACCGACTAGGGAATAGAAGAATAAGAAGAAGGATTAGGAGATGAAGAAGAAAAGAGATGAGAAGTCACCAGAGGCCATAGAACCAACAGTTCAAATGGAAAAATGCAAAGCCTCTTGGAAGCTAGAAGGTTAGAAAAACGTAAAGAATCAGAAAAGGAAAAAGATTGCTCAGAAGGAATGTGAACAGATACAACATCCTGACCAGAGGATATGGAAAGAAGAAAAAAAAGCTTACATGAAAGAACGAACAAGGGACGAATCCCTAAAAACAGAAAACAATGAAAAAACCAGACCTTAATCAACAATTAGAAACTCAAGTTCAAAAGAGAGAATGACAGAAACAATCAGATCAAGATGATCAAAAGGGGAAGACGAAGAAGGAGGAAGAGAGGAATTAAGAAGAATGGAAGATGAAGAGGAAAGAACAGGACAAGAAGATCCCTGGATAGGATAGATAGACGATGAAATACGGGAAAACCCCAGAGGGGAAAACAAGAAGAAAGACAGAAAGAGAGAAAGAGGAAGGAGACAATGAGTAGAAGAAAACTTTAGCAGGAGAAGGAGCAGAGGATGAAGGAAGAGACCTATACTTATCTTACTCATTATTATTAAAGACTTAGAACCAATATTATCATCATGTAAAGACGGATGTCATTGAGATTGATATGCTAATAAAAGGAATGATTGATAGAATGATAATGAATCCCGGGAACATCTGGATGTTAAATACACAAAACACTAATACTTGATTATGATTGAACACTACGGGATGAAAACACAAAACAACACGCTGAAAAACAGAGGCGATATAAAATCTACGCAAAAAGACTTACCTAAACCATGACTGTAACAATGCAGAAGAAAAAACTCAGCTTTTATTCCTTCTTTCTTCACCATAATCTTATTTCTCTATTCTCAGCGTTTTCTAGCTCTTGTAATCATTAATCCTAGAGCCATTCTCCTCCCTATGAATCCACTACTGAAACTATTCCTTTCAGCGCCTGACAGAATTAGACTAAGAATTACGCTAGAAATGGGTATTTTCTTCAAGAAAATAACTCCCTTTGGATAAAATAAAAATGTCAACCTGCTGACATAAGAGGAAAAAAGAGCGCGAAAGAAGGCTGAACGGCCCGAAGACAACTAATTTTAATTGCGACATCTAGTGATAATGCGTACAATACAGACTGACTTATCGACTGCAACAAAAAACCCATCCGCCAACTAGTCGGAAGAGGCTTTAATTACGTTGAAATGTTTCACTGATAAAAGAATAAATGCTGAATATCTACAATTTCAAGAGAGACTTCAAGACTGGCAATGTCTCGGAATTAATATTTTCAGCGATTAAATATTCCGATTTTAAAAGCACTTACTGAAATAAGGCTAACCTGGAATCTCAATAAGAGCTATCACAGGAAATCCAAAAAAGGAAAACAGAAACGGAAGTTAATCATAGAACACCATGAAACCAGTAATGACCCTATCCCTGGATGTACGAATCCGGAAGTGAAAAAATAGGAAACGGAAATTCACAAACCGGAAGAAGACAACCGGAAACTGAACGCGGATGTACAGTAAAAAACAGAATAAACAAAGGAACCGGAAATACGCAAAACCGGAAGTCAGACCGGATACGGAAAGAACGGAGGTAGATCCCGAAAACGGAAGTAACCCCTATCCTGAGGACAGAAGTCTATCCGAGTCTGAACGACCCGGAAGTACACCTCTAGGACTGGAAACGGAAGTGTACCGACCAGAATCCAAATCGGAAACGGAAGCGCTTCTACCGGAAGTCGAAAAATAGAAGGAGTCCTCAGACTCCGGATATCCGGGATGGCCGGAAGCGCTATTGAAACCGGAAACGGAACTAGGCACCGGATCTTGAAGACCCGGATGTCCTACAAAAACGGAAGTCAGACCGGAAACGGACAGAACGGAAGTGGTAACCGGATCTTGATGACCTGAATTACCTACTAAACCGGAAGTCCTACCAGAAACGGATGCCAGAGAAGAAAGAACCGGATCCTGAAGACCTGGATGTCTTACTAGACCAGAAGTTAAAACGGAAACTGATGGAGCAGCAGAAAAAGGAAGTAAACCCAGAGGACCCGAGTCCACCACAACGGAACCGGAAGAACTAGCAATACTAGAAATCGAATTCTTGGCAATGGGCGATCTAGAAAGAAACTTGACGACCGGTACAATCAAAAAATTGGCATTTGCATACAGTCCAGCCTTATGGATGTCAGCCTCAGCCACCACTGCTTGTGGGTTATGCCCGTCACCCTCAAGTCTTAGGCGAGTTTGACCCGGTGCACTACACGAGCCCACCTTCGAGAGCTTAGTCGCTCTAGACTTCTGCTTCGTAGATTTTTTACCTTGCATGGAGGTTAGAGGAACCGGTTTCCCCCATTTGCGGGAATGCCCGCTAGCCTTCGGGCTATCATCGGAACTTGAAGAAACATCCTGTTTCTTAACCTCCTTTATTGCAGAAGATATCCTTTCGTCAAGGGATTTCGTCAAAACAGATGCGAACGATTCAAATCTTGCAAAAAGAGTTAGCACAGCATCTGAATTCGCCGAAGAGGCTCCCCCCTCCATTGCTACCGGTAAAGATACATTAGATTGTGCAAGACACAGCTTTCGCCTTGCTAGCAACGGAGGTAGGGGAAGGACGACCAGAGGGCAGCGGTTGTTTAAATGGTAAATCTTTAAAAAAGGCCTTAGACACCGAGACCGGCCACCCTTTACAAATCCCACACATCGTTGTGAAGGTACAAGTGGTACATTTCGCACAGACATGTCCAGCAAATTCAACTGAGTGATGGCGATCACACTTTGACGACGTACATTTTGTCTTGTCAGACGATTTAGTGGACTCCTAAAAACGAAAAACGTAACAATGAAGCATATCGCTTAAAAATCGTAAAAAGAAGACTAGAAAGATAAAAATCATTTCTTAAAAAGGCGGGAAAGTTCAAATCGGAAAGCAAAATCCCTAAGGACAAGAAAGCAAACTTGCATAGGGATAAATGATAATAATGCACTAGAGTAAATTGATAAGGGCTCTGGATGACTGTTGGAGTTTAATATATGATGATGAATGATATAGGCATAGTAATTAAGATACCACGAAGCGAGAACGATCTTTCACGAAAACCGGTAACAATATGAACATAGTTATAAAATACCATATAACTACGAATATAGTTCCTACACATAACTTAGGGAGGATTGACTTCATATTAGGCATAATCTTGATAATATAGAAGGCAAAAGATGTAGCTGACACAGCGCAAAGCACAAAAAACTTAGACGAATATTTTAAGCAGTTGTTCTGCAAACAGAATAATTGAAAAGTGAATCTGTTTCCTATTTGGGCTCCAGTGTGCATGCGCAAGTGCGCTTAGTGACAAGCGTCACTATTGGGTGAGTATAGACTGGTGCCAGTGTATATCTGTCAGTAGGCTGGAGATGGACTTAACCAGTAGCCTGGTTGAGGATCCATATTTATAGGAATAGGCATGGGGAGGAGTGTATGCAAGCATAAAAATCTTATTCTGGTAGCTAAATGCAGATAATTGATTTAGCAAGTAGTGATTGAATGGTAATGGATGTTTTTGTGGTGTAATAACAACTTAGGATTTCACCCCCAAAGAACTGATAAATCAAAATCCTGTATGGAAATACTAGAGCCCATCACCACAGGATCCTTTCCGCCAAATTTGGTTGAAATCGCTCAGAATGGTAAGGAGAAGCAATTTGACAATTTCCAGTACATTTCCCCTAAAAATCTAAGATTTTCACACAAAAAATTGATGAATCAAAATTCTGAATGGAAATTCTGGAGCCTACGACCATTGGGTCCTTTGAGCCAAATTTGGTTGAAATTGGTCAAAATGGTAAGAAGCATTTTGACCATAGGATCCTTTCAGCCAAATTTGATTGAAATCGGTAAAACGGGTAAGGAGAAGCAATTGACAATTTCTGGTAAATATTTAATAAAATCTAAGTTTTTCAACCAAATTATTTGATTTATGAATCAAAATTCTGAATGGAAGTTCTATAACCTATGATCAAAGGATCCTTACAGTCAAATTTGATTGAAATCGGTCAAAAGGGTAAGGAGAAGACGCAATTAAACAATTTCCATTAAATTATGAATCAAAATTTCCAAATGGATGTTCCGGATCCGAGTACAATAGCATCGTTTGACCAAAATTTAGTTAAGATTCGGCTATTGGTTAAGGAGTAGCGTTTTAAAGCAAACGTTGACGGAAGGACGGTTGCCACGGCATAAACTCACTGGGCCTTTCAGGCCAGGTGAGCTAAATACCCGAGCAACAGATTCTTTAGTGGGGGGGGGGGTGTCTCGTTATTTTAAAATACATTGGGAAAAAGAAGACAATCGAGAAGGAAAGTGCTAGCAAAAAATCTAATAAACGCAAAAATCTTCGAGGCATGGGAAGGCCAATAGTGCATCAACTTATAGAAAACACATTGGTGATATACGTTAATGAGCGTCGTGCCACTGGTGTCCATGTAACAGGAACTGCCCTTTGAAGAGAAGCCCTTCGTCTATATAAACTAAATGGTCAGCAAAGTTTTAAAGCATCTTGTGGGTGGCACTTGGCAATTACAATAGATTTACTAAACAATTTAACACGGAGAAGAATATCGCATATTAGGCAGCAACCTAGGGCCATTGTGGATAAGCTTGTGGACAATTTCCTCAAATTTGTCATTAGAATGCAGAAATTTCGTAATTATGCCATTGCCGATATAGGTAACATGGATGAAACACCTGTGTGGGTGGAAATGCCCGGAAAGTCCACGTTAAATACAAAAGGTGAACATGATATATCTGTATCATCAACTGAACACAAAAAAGATAGTTTAACTGTGACATTAGTGGCGATGGAAGATGGGACAAAATTGGCACCAATTGTATTATTACCTGGTGTTAGACCCCTCCCAGTACAGTAAACGATATTCCAATTGGAATTATTGTTTATATGTGTGGGACAGGAAAAGTCATAGGCGAATGAGGAAACCATTCAATTCTGGCTACGACGTGTGTGGAGGCCTCTTTTGGTGTGGGATTCGCTTAGAGGCCACCTTACAAATGCTGTAAAGAAGGCTGTACGCGATACATAACAGCGATATTGCATGTATACCTGGCGGATGTATCAGTAAGCTACACCCAGCTGATGTCAGTTGGAACGTGTAGTCAAGAAGCTTATGGGTTTATGGCTGAGCGCTATGATGAATGGATGTTTTCCGGCCCTGTAGAGTTAACCATAGGTGGAAACCGAAAGCCCCTGTTCATTGGAATGTGGAAACATGCATCTTTCAGATCAATTGACACACACCACATTCCTTTCCTCAATCCTGCCATTACCTTTCGGAGTTTCCGTCTGGAACCGAGGCGCATGGATAAACCAATTCAATGGCCTGAGATTGAGTATGGGTATCCAAACCCCTGTGCTCTTGGGGACAAGGAACATGTTTGAGAAGCCTGGAATTCCCTGGTTTGCTGGATTTATTGCTTCCTTCAGAAGCAAACCTGACACTTCGTTTTGAATGGCTTCTAACTTGGAACGGGAGTCCAGACAGGTGCCAGTAGAGCTGGGCGGTCTGACGGTAGTACCGTGAGGACCGCGGTATACCATGAACCGATACCGTGACCATTGACATTTCCAAATAACGTGAATACCGTCCATAATGTTTGCGCAATATTTGCGAAATATAATCATAAAATCTGACTTGACCAAGGGTAAATAGGTGCTAATAGTGCCAAAAATACAGGCATCCCTAACTATTAGCCGAGTTGAGGTGAAAGGGTCATTGTAAAAACAAACATCAAGACGTCAATTACAAAATAATGACAGGCAGAATTGTATGTCAAATGTACGTCTTGAAAGTCTCACGGTAAAATTGCTTTATTTAAAACATCTAAACTCATTCTCTCGCCGTCCGCCGGTAGTAATTACACTATAATATATTGCCTATTCCCGTTTCTATTATTTGTAATTTATTACTCCAAGCATTTTGTCACCGAACAAACATGCTAGAATAACAAAATAACATACAAACTGCGTGATATTCAAACACAACAGCAATCTCGCAAAGACATATCTGATTGGTTGTTCATGAACTAGACCGTGGGAAAATACATTACTATGCTGAATTTATCAATGAAAATTTACTAAAACGTAGTATTTGCTCACGCCATTTTGATCACGTGCTAACTTATTAACAATGAGCAGCGTTGAAGTCGTTATTTTTTATTTTTCTGGCTTGTTTTAAGAAATTTCATTAAGAATTAAATCCAGTTTAAGTAATGACACCTAAAAATTATAGTGTTTTAGTTTTTGTAATTCATTTTTCAACTGGCTACACGTCGGAAGTTCGCGGAAATAGCTTTTTACACGCATTGTTCATGTTAAGCATGGCGAGTAACGAGTACTCAGTAATTATCAGAAGCTTTGGAATCGGCTATATTTAATGTCGTGTTATATGTATGTGTATAGGCCTGTTTTCACGAGTAACAGAATATACGACTCCAACAGAAACAAAAGAGTACAACACTTTCCCCGTTTAAATACTCGCAGATTTTGTCTGGACTCTGTTTATCAAAGCGCTCGACAAGAACAATCCAGATTGAAAATAGTGCACCCCAATGTCTCAAACAGCAGGTTATAGTTAGCGAGTCGACCACACTCTATGACCGATATTCCTGTGAATGATATTACGTCAATAAAAATAGTGACCTAATAAAATCGTGAAACTAAACAGTCGCAATAGCCATGTTTTTCTTCTCTAAATCAGGAAGCCGATTTATTTATTTTACCTATATTTATCATTGATTGGAGATGGAAGTGAAAAGGAAATGGAAAAAGTTTTCTAATTTCGTGGCATGCCTCAAGCTCAGATGAAGGTATACCGTGGTACCGCGGTATTTTTTCATGGTACCGATACTGTCATGTAAATATCAATACCGCCCAGCTCTAGGTGCCAGACAGATTTTGTGGCAGGAAATCCCACCACTCTGGCATGTACCGCTGGGATATCTATACCAGGCCCAGACCGTCTGACGTCACACCTCGCCAAGCCTTGATGAAACACATGAGCCTTCCACCCACTATAGGCGCAATGACGTGGTCCAGACAGATATGAAGGGAGCTAGCATACCCTCAGGTATGATCCGCTCCATTCTTTCCACCCTTGGAGGACTTTCCTTTGCCCTTCCCGTCTCTCGGGCGATCAGGACCACCACTAGGGTCGGCAGGAGCCTCCACAACCTTCCTCGCCTTCTTAGCCACAGGCGGCTGAGAAGGCCCAGCAATAGCAGAAGGAGCTGGCTTGGCTTTCGCCTTGCCCTTATGCTTCTTCTGCTTCCTGGAGGAAGGTTGGGCAGTTAGCGGATTCGCAACAGCCCCTAGTGCATGCGCCTGACACACTAGCTCTAGCTGAAGATTACCCGCTAACCGACTTTGCGCGATGTTGGCCGTGTCCTCTAGGATGGCCCGCACCTGGCCACCAAACATGCTAGGACCGTTCATGGGCATTCCAAGCAAATGCTCCCTGACAGCCGTAGCCGGACGCATATGGACCATCTGCCTCCTGGACTTGGTCACTTGCGCCTGCACCCTGGCCAACGAGTCCATCGACGGCATAAGGCCATCGTTGACACACGAAAGCGCAGCAGGACAGCCGGTCAGACACGTCCACTTATTGAAAACATACCTTTTTCAGACATTTTCCAGACTCAATTTCAAATTTCCCAGACCTCATTTTGGGACTTTCAATCAGACAAAAAACAAACACAGTTACTAAGTTCATCATATATAAACTTTATTAAACTTTATAAAACAAGAATATCAAAACACAGCGTGCACACTTTGTCTGTGGAACTGAAGCAACCACAGTAGTGGAAGGCCTGAGGACAATAACAAACTGCATATATAAATAATTGTCACAAGAATGTCAAAGCACAGCGCGCACACACAGATCTATATGAATTTCATTACAGCAGCATTTTTTGTTGAATATTTTGAAAATAATTTGACTGGAAACTGTTGCTGCTTTAAGCAGAAAAAGTTTCCAGTCAAATTATTTTCAAAATATTCAACAGCTATCCTATCAAAACACAATATTAAAAGATCATAGGAGTTATCTTAATCTAATATAGGCAGAAATATCAACATACACGCAAACACACACAGTGGGTCACACATACACAGGATTTCTCATTATAAAGGGACTTTTTGAGGATGTTTATAGCCCCAAAATCTAGATTGGGAACAGTACATTGTCTATGTGTGGCTCTAGGAACCGTATATTGTCTAGGAGTGGCTTAGTGATTTTCAGGATACAAACCAGATATGAATTTCATTACAGCAGCACATTTTTTGTTGAATAGTTTGAAAATAATTTGACTGGAAACTGTTGCACCAATAGTTTCCAGTCAAATTATTTTCAAAATATTCAACAGCTATCATGCAAAGCTGAGCTTGAGACACACACATTTATTTGTTGAGGGCCCCCCCCCCCCCCCCTCCACCTTTAGATAACAAGTTAAACCCTGCACATATACAGATACACTAATTTAATTTAAATCAAATTATTTTCAAAATATTCAACAGCTATCATGCAAAGTTGAGCTTGAGACACCCACATTTATTTGTTGAGGGGCCCCCACCCCCTCCACCTTTAGATAACAAGTTAAACCCTGCACATATACAGATACACTAATTTAATTTAAATTTACCATAGCTGATCATATCGCCATAGCAACAGGAGGAATCCTCATTATTTTCACTCGATAATGCAGCAACATAAGAGGCCTCGCGATACGAAAGAGCTGTCGGACAGTCAATAATATTTTACCGTGACTCAGCGCAAAGTTGGGATCATCTAACATTGGGCGATATAAAATTGGCACGCTTGATCGCCATAGCAACAGGAATTCATTATTTTCACTCAATGACGAGCCAACACAAGAGGCCTCACGATATGAGGGCGAAGTTGGGATCATCTAACGTTGGGCGATATAAAATTGCTATGCTTCTAAATGATTCTGGTACTATCAATGTGAAAATGTAAAACATTCTTACCTTGAACCAAAGAAATCCATAACTTTCGGCGCTGGCTTTAGACGAACTTCTGTCAGTGTCTCATGTTTTTCCCCCGGCATGTGGCTAACAAGAGCCGCTTCGCCCATATTCCCGATGTCAAACGACTTATTACAAACACTACATTTGGCATGCGAGTTTGATGTGTTGTCCGGTAAAATCCAATCCTTATATTTATCATTAGTTTCGCCAACACTAGCATATTTGCACTTTCCCATCTTTACTGTATCACAAAAAACGGCAATCTCGCGAATTATTTCATTGTTTCGGCTTCTAACACTCTGTACTATTTGACAGACGACTGCCGATTCACTCATTTTTATTGCGTTGTACTTGACCATGTTCAGAACCCGTATTGCTCAACAACCGCGAGATGTTCCCGGTAATAGGCGGTTTTCTATTGCAAGACGAGACCGGGACCCAATCGAATTAGCAAGATTGGTGGAAACGCGAGATTTCGTTCGTAAACAAAAAGATTGTCGAAAAAATTAGGATTGCCAATATTTAAATTTTCCATACCAGTTGGCCCAAAATTGGAATTTCCATACTTTTTCCAGCCCTGGAAAAGGCTTTCCTAATTTTCTATACTTTTCCAGACTTCCATACATGTGCACGAACCCTGTGATAATGAATGAAATCACGTAATCGGCGCGATAAAGAAATGAAATGTGTATTTCTGAGCTTTATTTCCTCATTTTACATTTGTATGCCATCAGATTTTATTTTTATTTAGGGAGATTATTATTGTTTTCCATAACGTTTCCATGACTTTTATCAAAATGACAAATTTCCATGACTTTTCCAGGCCTGGAATTTAGATTTTCAAATTCCATGACTATCCAGGATTTCCATGACCCGTGCGAACCCTGATAAATACTTTATCACATCAAAGTGTGTTTAAGCATTTAAAATAATTTTAAGAAATCATCGTTCATGTCCACTTTAGCGCAGAATTGCCCTACAATTGTTTTATGCATGTTTAAGTATGGGGGGTGGGGGGTGGGGGGGGTCTACGGTACATAGGCTATACCTCTAGTGGACTCACTGTATGCACAATATATACTGTAAATATCATTCATCCAAATAATTGCAAATTCAATTCAAGTAGTATTAGTAATATTACCGTTACGAAATCAAGATTCACGAAAACCGGTTATGCATCAATAAAATGTAGTTTTAAATAAATAATTGACTATAATATTTAGAATGGGACCAATATATTAGTTAGATACATACTGCTATTCTTCACATGCTGTTAAAAAAAAAACAAGAGCGATACAATTAGATTTTTAATGTCTCATTTCTGAGATTTTTAATGCAAACTTGTTCTTGTTGTGGAAATTCCGCCTCTCGGAGGAGTTTTTCTTCAGGATAACCTCAGCAAATCCGTCGTCCCGCACATGCTTGGAATTCCACTCCAAAAACAAACCCGGTTCGATCCCGAGTTCAGGCTTCAAGGTTAAGGTCTAAAAACCTGTGCCATTCCATAATGTCATTCACATGACACGTCCTTCGGAGGGGACGTAAAGCCGTCGGTCCTGTCTCGTGTGGTGTCTGTGCCATGGGGGGGGGGGGGGGGGGGGTAAAAGAACTCACTCTGAGTCTAAGGCCCTGTATCGTGAGCTCAGTTGTGGATATGCTCTGATAGTGTAAATTGTACTGCAAAAAAGTTAAGATACTATACTGTATCTACGTCTCGGTCAACAGCGCAAGCTGCCATTGGTCGTAGTTATGCGAACTATTTTATGATGCATGCACACTAAATGTAGTGCGTATTAATATCATTCTTTCTATGTGCACTTGGATCAAGAAATATGGATTTACTGGACCTAAAGAAAATCGCATGGACCCCTTCGACGACTACGGAGCATATGGACTTGGATAGGCATCATTATCATCATAAAATAAGGTGAGCTAATAATGTAGATTTACTTAAACTCCATATCTGAACCTGTAAATAGCACACTGTATAGTACAGAATGGACCACACTGAGCAATCAGTGACAGTATTTTGTGAATAATTAAAGTTTTAAAATATTTTTGACCGATCTACATCGACCTATGACATGACCAATCGCTTCTTTTTGGATTACGTTAGTATTACTCACAAAATATGTGATGTGATCACCTACTGATTGCTGGTTTTGGCCCCAACATACCACCTTGTTGACATTGGAAGCCACAAAATTGCGGCCATCTTGGATTAATACCAAAAATAACAATCAAAATGGCCCACTATGTATTGTCGCTGTTACTACTGCTGTCATTATACCACTGCATAGCTAGAATAGACTGTGCCCAGAGACAATCCTTCAGGTGCATACTACCCAAGGGAACAATTGCCTTTTGGTCATCATACAGGTCTGCTTTCTACTCTAAACCAAGCAGTGCCATTTGTATACTAGTGCTCATATTGTGTAGAGATATCGAACTGACCCCTGTACTTAGAGCAAAATAAGCGAGTACACACCCATGTGGTATATGTGAGTATCCTGTTACTTGGAACTATAAGGGTGCCACATGTGATGAGTGTAGTGTGTGGTATCACAAATCATGTATCGACCTCTATAGTGGTGACTACGAACTGTTAAGCCACCCAGTTTGAACTAGATCTGCTATAAATGTGACAGTAAAAACTGTACTAGCTTCACCTTTCCTAGCTACGAACTGGAATCTTCAAACTTCTACAGTCCTCTATCTGAACAAATTATTACCATAGCATCAATATCATCTGTATTTAGCACAATTAAGACCAGTCGCTCCACAGTCAGAGCAAACGGATCTCTAAACATACCATGTCGTAAGCTGTCATCGAAATCAAACTGCAAGCTATCATCAAATTCATCAGGACATACTGATCGATGCATTTCACATGTCAGAAAGAAATACCAAAGACATAGCAGAACTCAAAAAGTCACTCAACCAAATAACATCACATGGTTTCAAATAGAAACAGGTCCTCTTAGCAGGTGACTTCAACTGCCCAGACATAAACTGGGAAAGTCACTCAGTAAATTCAAAGAGCCCTGACAAAGC
Source organism: Chaetoderma sp. LZ-2023a (assembly GCA_034401795.1). NCBI lineage: Eukaryota > Metazoa > Mollusca > Caudofoveata > Chaetodermatida > Chaetodermatidae > Chaetoderma > Chaetoderma sp. LZ-2023a. Next base: position 141,698,206 of record CM067369.1, on the reverse strand, counting down.
CATCCAGGAGAACCTCCTTAGCATAGCAACTGACACCCACCACACCACACTCCACACAGCACCAACACGAAAATCAAACATGCTCGACCTAGTATTCATGTCCAACCAATCTTTAATGAAATCATCTGTGTCAGCACCAGGGATATCAGACCATGATCTAATTATCACTGACACGATCACCAAACCACACTACATTAAACAGACACCAAAAAATGCTACCAGTACTCAAGAGTCGAGTGGTCCCAGTTGAAGAGCCAGTTGGACGAATTATCCAACAACATTAAGAAACACTGTAGTGAAGGCAGTTCTGGCCAACAATTATGGACCATCTTCTGTGGTCAACTTCTAACATCAGTTGAGAACTGCATACCACATAAGATGAGGAAAAATAACACCTCACTCCCATGGCTTGACAGATCACTCAAATCTATCCTGAGACATAAGAGCAAGCTCCATGCACAAGCTAAGAAACCTAACAATTGGGATACCTGCCACAAATTCCAACAAACTTGCAAATCAAAGATAAGGCAATCTGAGTGGGCTTACATAAACAAGATCATACTTGAAGGAATATAGAAATGTAACTCCAAGCCATTCTGGAGGTATGTGAAGAGCAAGCGACAAGACAACATCGGTGTTGCAACACTCAAAGACAAAGGTTCATTATTCATTGACAGTAGATCCAAGGCACAAATCTTGCTGAACCAATGCAAATCTGTTTTCATACCACCTTCAGATGACACAGTAAAGCAACACATGCCTCCTGTCAAAATAAGATGTAAACTGAACATCAAAGGAATTAGAATCAACCAAGAAGGTGTTGTCAAGTTGTTGAAAGATCTTAAACCATCCAAAGCCTCAGGCCCAGACAACATCCCAAAACGAGTAGTCATTGAGTGTGCTGGAAACATTGACATAGGTCTAACACTAATATTTCAAAGATCTGCTTACACTGGCACACTTCCAGATGATTGGCTAACAGCAAAAACCTACAGTGCCTAAATGAAGGGAGACAAGCACCGCCCAGAAAACTAAAGCCCAATAGCCCTGACCTCTGTAGCACCAACACTCTTGGAACACATAATATGTTGACACATTCTTGACCATCTCGAATGGCATAACATCCTTACCAATCTGAACTATGGTTTCCGATCCAGCTACTCATGTGAGACCCAGTTACTTACAACATCCCATGACCGTCTCAAATCATTTGAATATGGCACGCGGGTTGACATCAGCATTCTCGATTTTTCTAAGCGGTTTGGCATCAGAGAATCCATCCACAAATGGCTGACAAACATTCTCACCAAAATGCACAGTACATGTTGTTTTCAAAGGCAAGTCATCAGAGGAAATACCTGTCATCTAAGGTGTCCCTCAAGGCACTGTACTCGGCCCGCTCCTGTTTCTATGCCACATCAACAACCTACCAGACAGAGTCAAATCCCAAGTTGGTCTCTTTGCTGATGTCTGCTGACTACCTACTATATTACCAAATCAAATCACCTCGTGACTCATCCATCCTGCAACCAGATCTCAACTCCTTGGAAGACTGGGCTTCAGACTGGGGTATGCAGTCCAACGCAAATAAGTGCTATATCATTAGTGTCCTGAACAAGGCACAGCACTACTACAGCCTCAGCAACACCATCTTAAAGCAAGCCACTAGCAACCCATATCCCGGCCTCCAATTCTCTGATGACCTCAAATGGACAACCCACATTCACACCATCACTGCAAAATCCCGTTCTACATTAGGCATCACATGAATTTATAAAACTGTCCAATGTCCTGCAAAAAAACGACATATCTAGCCCTCATCAGATCACAGCTCGAGCATGGCCTGGTTATCTGCGACCAATATCTAAAAACTGACATAAACTAGCTAGAGAGTATACAACGCCAAGCTGTCATGTTCATCACTGGTGACTACAAAACCAGAAACCCCCGATGTGTCACCAAGATGCTACACAGCCACAACCTCACATCTCTGCAGGACAGGCACAAATAGATTCTCCTCACATTCTTTTTCAAGGCGGTTGAGGGATCAATTCCAGCCATTCCTCCCCACGAATTCTTAACAGTAAAAAGACTAAGGAGAGCCATTCGAGCGCAGAAATACGAAGACTGTGTAACATCAAACATTATCGAAAACCATGTCACCAACAATTCAAACTGTTTCTGTGTTCCACCATGTAAAACAGAACCCTTCAAACAATCCTTCTTTGTGCGAACTGTGATAGACCGGAACCACCTGGATGGGAACTGTATCCAAGCTCCAATTGCTGATGGTTCATCAACAGCAGAACCTTTGCATAAAGTCGTCTCAGTGTACTGTCTCACCTATTGTGTTTATGCCAGTTTTGGTCATACAATGCACCATACAGATACAGATACAGAAGTCGTTGTTTGTTTTCCCACAGGCAATTGCCGCAAGCGCATCCTCGGTAGCGATTTCAGTTACCGGTAGATAGGTCTCTGCTTTCCATGTCCTCAATTTATGGTTGCACGAAGAGCCACTAAAAATATGGCCTCCAAAAGTCAACATGTAGCCAAATGCTAGGTGCAGCAGGGTGTAACCCATGAGTTTAGGTAGCACACCGCAGCTACCATGGGGAACACCCATCTGCACCACAGCATTTCCACAAAATACTAAAATATTGACAGGTTCGAGACTTCATTAAGCAATAAGAGTCATATCATTCAAGAACAAACCAGATATCAACTTCGTAGAAAGGACTTTTTAATGGGAGTGAGCAAGCCACACTATATCAAGAACACTGAGGCAATAACAAGCCAGTGGCTTATGTCTCGTAAAATGATGATGATGATGATGATGATGATGATGATGATGATGATGATGATGATGATGATGATGATAGAGCGGAGTGCTTCTCATTGTGTTAGGAGTGTTCAAGGCAATGTTTCTAATTAATTAACATGTTAACTAACTGTCTTGTTTTGGAAAGGTGTTGGGTTTTTCATGCGCTGTGTTGTAGTCTAACTATAACAAGGCACCTGTTCACCAGACCACCCATCGTGGCTGGAGTTCCAGATAAGATAAGATTGGCATATTGTGGGAAAATACCTTCCCACAATGCATTGCACACACCCTTGGCTTCTGGCTGATATACCTGATAGTCAGCGCCAAAAGGCCACACTTTGACATAGCGCTAAGGTACAACACATTTTATGCCATTTATCTGAAGAATGAAGTCATAATATTATTGAAGCCATACATCACTGGAAAGATAAGCCAACACATTTATGTTTTCGTTTTTATATTTTCGCCAACTTTCAACCAGTTAATTGTAATTTTAAATACCCCCTATTGTCCACTTGATTTAATGAATCTAGATATAATGGTGTATTTTATATATGTAAATAACTATGTGAAGATTTTACCAAATATAAAAAAGAATACAACAATGTTTAGTCGATTGATTGCACTTTCCAATGATATATTACTTCAATAGAGATTCTAATATTAGTTTATCATAGGAACGCTAAAATTTGTGGTGTATTTTAGCACAATAGTAACTCGGGCAACTTCAGGCCAGTGAGCAAATGTAATGTAATGCATCTGGGCAGGTCCAATTCAAAACTTCAGTACATCATGCAAGAGGGTGACCAAACCAACCATTACCTTAGAGGAACCCCACTACAAAAAAGATTTTGTTGTATATGTCAACTATTTGATCAGATTTAGTTAGCATGCTGAGATAGGAATGGTCAGAAGGTTATTCTACTTCATTAACCCAGGATCATGTATACTAGTGTACAAGAGTCTTGTTCAACCACACTTGGAATATGGCAATGCCATGTGGAGCCAGCTGCATAATAAGGAGCTAAAGTTACTTGAAAATGTTCAGTGCACACAACAAAGATGGTGCCCAGAGTTAAAGAGATGGCATACCATGATAGTTACTCAGTAGGACAGGCCTCATTGCTGATCACAATGCCCTAAAAGGCTCTAAGTGCACAATGGCAGTCTTCAACCAAATAGACTTAATACCAAGTAAAACAGAAGCAAAACCCCTACTGAGGTGAGGACCTAAATTCTGATCATAAGCCATTTGTTAACCCCCTTCAGATGAACCATTTCTACCTAATGTATAAATGCTATAGCAGGCAGGATGGTAGAGTCACCTACAACCTACCCAAGCTCATCAGCGATACTGCCACTCAAATGTCATTCAAAAGGTCCTCATGGAGCAGATAGCTGACATCGACGTCAGCTCCGATCAAAACGAAGCCACACCAAAAGTAGTGAAATGTATGGAATCATCAGCTACCAGCACCATAGTGCTAAAAACCAAACTAGGTATACAGATGACCCTGTGATAGTAAAACTATCAGCAGAGCAGAAAACATTATGGCTGCGCATCTATCAAAGTGGCCTATGTGAAGACCACACCAAACTACGCAGGGAACGCAATAATATTCTGTGCCACATTAGCGAACACTTAAAATATCTTGCTATTCAATAAGCATCCTACCTAGCAGATGAAATCACTGCCACGGATGACTGTCACAAAATGTTTCAGGCAGCATGAGCCATGAGAGTTACTGACTACACACCACCACACACTGTGCACAACTCTGAATGACACTGTATCGGGAATGCCCCGGGCAAAGCAGAGGCAATTCGAGAATGGTTGAAGTAACAGTTTACTGACCATGATGATGAACCCTTGCACCCATTACCGGAGACCCCATTACTAACACCAATTAAAACAGCAGAAGTTGAGAAGGCACTCAAAGCGATGCAAAATGGACGTGTATTCGGACATGATGGCATGAGCAATGAACTATTCAAATGTGCAAGTGACATTATCTCAAAACCGATCATGCACCTAATCAATTCAGCTCTTATGCACCACCTTCCCATTGATGCTGTAGGCCAAGGCACCATTACTGCACTGCCCAAACCCAAGAAACCACTTGCCGCCCTAACCCACCAATCTGGAGCCCATTGTACTCTTCAACAGCTGCATCCAGAAAATAATATCCAATGTTAATCTATGCAGTAATGCCGCATCCCAGACAAGATCGATGACTTTATCGTATCATGTCAGAGCGGCTTTAAACTAGGGCTTCACGGTATTAGAAAAATGAATATCGGTATCGATATCAATTTTCATACCGCTATACCTTTAATACTGGTATTATTGCGATGGGAAAAATGGAGTGAGGCTTGAGTAGTATGATTCCATATTCAACATATATCAGCACTGCTTAAATAGTCGCTGCAAATTTCCACAATAAAACCAAGAAATTACATGAATCCTGATAGTAAACGCTAAGTTTCAACTGTCTTCAGTTAAATCATATCCCAAAACGGCTGAAACTCCCACAAATGGTCTCTACAAATGATTTGAATTTGCCACGAAATTACAATTATTTCCGCATGGAGATCGTGAGATACCGGTAACCAGTGACCATCTCGTCCCGTATAAACTCGCCCAATGAAACTACTAAATGCTAAAGCTGTTGATATTTGACTGACAAATATCAATGTTATGAGTCAAGCATGTTGGATATGAATGTAAACATACGTTTTACTAGTTTTCCTGGCTATCTGCATTGATGTATATGTTGGAATAATAACTTTCCACAATGGCCTGTGCTTTATAGGATGAATTTGCAATGGGACGAAACCGCCAGGAAATGTGGAAATCTCCGCGCAGGGGTACAACTTAGCCATTATAACACATAGTAAATAGACTACTATATGCTGCGAATACATAGGCCTAAGCTCGCTCTCGTTAGAGTAGCTTGTATTGATCAATATCTAATGATACCCGCCAACATAAGAAGTGAACAAAGCTCACGGGAATTGAGAAGTTTTTCTCATATTGTCAGGGCGATCACTACAAAGGCGCACAATTCTGAGAAATCGATGATTAACCAGGCTGTAGTAATTGATATAAAATATCATTCAAAATATTCATTTCATATTATGATTTTTCTAGCAAACAATGGGCCGAAATTATACAATATTAGCGCAGTAAAAGGTAGGTTTTAGACATTTTTAACCATCCGATGTCCTATGATTGTAATTAAAATAAGTTTTATTTAATTTTTTGCGAGAAGTGCATTCTTATAAGTAGGCAACTTTCGTAGCCATAATCATTACTTTATCAATTACTCTAATACTAGCCTCAAAACAACAATTTGACAGCTCTGGATAGATAAGAAAAGCGTAATGGTTAAATACAGGTAAAATATCATTTCCCCGTACGAAGAGCAGTAACTTATATCGCTAGACAGCTATATACTATTGAAAGATTTCTAATGGGAAGCAGATTATCTGCCTAACAATATGTTATACCTGTTTTATCTTATATCTCGATGTTTCGGTATCAGCAAAATCATCATTAGTATGACTAACGGTATTAATATCGGTATATTGTGAAGTCCTACTTTGAACATGGACGTAGTTGTGCAGTCATTGTATGGTCTCAACGCATGCGATTTCCACAAAATGGGCTTGAACATGTCCCTTCGACACAGTTAAAGGTGCAAAGATCTTAGATGTACTAGGCCATGCCAGTTGCAATGAAGATGATTTACGACTAGGGAGACTCTTACTTGCCGACACCAAGCTGAGAGTACAAGTCAGATCAGTGAAGTCTGCAGAGTTTGAGACATCAATCGGCTCCCCACAGAGAGATGGTCTATCCCCTGTGCTTTTCAGCTGTTGCTCCCTGCTGCATTGAACAGCGTTCAAGCACTGGAACGGCGTGTCAGATTCAGCAGTATCAGCTCCATCTGTGAATGATTTCAAGGGAGGACTGAACAAACATTACAATGAAGGTATGTATATAATTCCCAATCACACACACCCACACCCACATGTCAGCTAAACAGATGCGAGATGATCATGTTGAAGACGACAGTGAAGAACTGCTACAGCTATTTGTCCTACACAGGAGAAGACCATATGTGGGTGTATATGTAATGCGTGTCAGCTGCTTGTTGTTGATTTTACAAGCCAACAGCGGTGCACTGAGCATTTATTTAGGGGAATCCTACTATGTAGTGACGTAAATGTCGGATAGTTTTGCTGTTGACCAAACATTTATATTGTGGTGCCAAGGCATAATGCATCGTCGGACGTATCAACAAACATTGATGACACCGGGCACCGAGTTCAGTGTAGTGTTGTGGTATGTACGAGGTGTGCCAAATGATACATTGTGGCTGGTTTTGCCACATGGCGCCAGTATTGGGGTATGGGAGGGGCGCCAAAAGGCTGGCTGCCTCTGACAGCAGACACCCTCACTACGCCACTGCGCCTTGTGTTGGTACAGTACATCACACTGTATCTTAGGAACTAACGGTTAGCAGATTTGATACAATACTGAGTGACATGACGGATAAATTTGTGGTCAGTGTTCAGCAATCCAATAGCATGCCTTCATCATCAGTCAGCCAGCTGAGAAGCCGGACTGATGTGGATGGAGCATTGGTTCATGACCAAGCAAAATGTGAGTTCCTAGGAGGAAGTTTCAACCCAAATTCCGGCATCCTTGATATGTGATCCCACTAAATGTGATGACGTTGTGTTTCATAACTGGCTTCTCATCCAAGTGGCTTTGCTCAGCAGGACCTTGGCTGCCACTCTTCTAATTGAACAGATATATTATACATGGCAGATGTAAATAGTCCTTTGTAAATAGTTGTAATGTAGTTCGGATCGACCGGTCAGGTGCCGGCCGTACCAGCTAAGCTGGGTACGCGCCGCCCGTCTTGGATTCGTTCCCTGAACACGCACCCCTGGGTAGAGCTATAAGCGTATATGGGCCTATGAGAGAGATCGCGTTGTAAAAAAACGACTAAGTTCGTTAAAGCGCGTAGCGTGCATGCTTAATACTATTTTTGACAGAGCGCGTATTTCACGACCAAGACAGGATGGCACTTTTAGTGTACCGAGTAGGTACGTTGTAATCGTTTCTAATTACTTGCTCCCGCCGAATATGGCATCAATCAAGACCAGAATTCGACGGGCTTTCCGAATCTGTAAACCATTTCAAAATCGGTTAAGAAATAAAAAAAACCTTTTTGATTATCTTCAAAATATTGCCGTGACGTTATAACCACGTGTACGCAGAAATTCTAAAATGTTCTAGAACATTCGACTGTGTCATTATTAGCTACACGCTGATTGGCTATTGCTCGACCAATGATTGGTTGAAACCTGCGCCTGTGACGTCACAGGTAGTATAAAAGGAGATGAAATCCAGAACTCGAGAGCATCATCGGCCAGGGGCCGAATAGGTTGGATCTGTGTCAGCTACTATCAGCAAGACAGGCATTAAGCAGATTATTTCTGTCTCGGAAAGTTTCTCTCCCATAGCCACAGCAGCAATCCAACCCACCACACTAAAAGCAATTTTGTATCTCCCGATTGTGCGGGAGCATTTTTGGAACTTTTGAATATTGTTCACGAATACATCAAGAACTAACTTGGAACACAAACTTGCGGTGAGGCCTTTCCTGGCCTGAATATGTGATTCTACAGATGTAGAGGCAGCAATGTTCTTTGTTGGATGACTCGCCGGATCTGCCGGCCACGCCAAAAAGTGGTTATCCAACCTTCCCACCACTGATCTCGTGCAGGTTTATTGTAACCTTTTGACCGCAGCAAGTGAACTTTGCCCGGTACGTCTGCAGAGCTAACTGACATACCCTGCAGCCTTAAGCTTAGTTACGTATCTTCGTCCGTATTCAACAACCCCCGCTTATGAACGGGTTGTTATTAACTTCCATCTGTACCATCGCTGTACGGGAATCTTCGTCTTAGCAGTAATGTTATTGTATCTCTTACTGACTACTCGTTAGACATTCTATATTGTGATTACAGTCCTGAGTTCGATCCGCTCCCGTTTTGGACTGCATGTGGAAATCCTGTTTGCTGGAACCGACATGTGGGACCTCTCCAGCTTACAGAGAACGTGTCAACTCACATCACACCAAGGATGACGTATCAATTTCAGTAACACAATAGCCGATGCTTAAGGATGGCTAGCGATTATTCAAGTATCTATACTTAACATTTTAATTATTCCGTTACTTACAGCTTTAATAATTATACTTTATCTGTATAAATGGTCCCGATGACAAAAAGGCACCGTAACGGTCTTAGGACCGGTAGTTATAATTTCTGTATCTGGTTATAGTTATTCTTATTTTCTGTAAGGTGTTTTTGCTAACCGCACCGTAGTAGGTTTCTCAACCTGTACTTTATATATTATTGTGATCATTTTACATTGTATTGTTTATTCTGGTTAGTTTTATATCTGGTAAGTAGCCATCAGTTTATATGTTTTGTTGATTTATAGAAAAATATAGGACTGCAGTGCACGTAGGAGACACTATACAGCAACATTTATATATGCAGCACATTCTCCCGCCACCAACAATTTTTCACTGAGGTCGCTGTCCGTGTTATAACTCTGTTTGGCCCGGCATGCTACCAACTAAAAACCTTTCTATTCAGCTCGATAGGATAGGTTTAATATGATTAGAGACAATTTCTTCATTAGGAGACACATAGTGTACACCTCTTTTCCGGTAGTTGCGATAATTTAGCCCCGCACTCCGGCAAGGTTGTGTAAAATTGGCCAACATACCTAATGGGCCTCATATTTATAAGTTATTGTCTCTCTTCATGTTCCACTAAGCCTTATATGGCTTCTTAATTGTTTGGATATCCCTATCCGCACCATGGATTGATCCGACCCTGGGAAACTATTGGGGTTTCCGAGCGGTGATGGCCAGGGTGTGGTGTCACACACATTTCCCGCATATCTTCTGATACCTAGTAGTTAGTTATCCTTGCCAAGTTAGGAAGCACTGCGAAAACATATCTTAATTATTATTTTCTTTTATCTGCTGGACAACCCTCCCGCACCGCAGTGCCATAACTGGGCAACTTGCGTTTAAACTTAATGTCAGGTTAAAAAGATAGCTTCATAGGGTTGTTGACGGGCGAGATGCGCATCCCCACCGAATTCCATAAAAATGTCTGGGCATGATATTATGATCGGCCACGCCCTCACAGGAAGAACATTCACGGTGGGTATTCATCTCTCTTACCCCCACCATAACGATCGAGCACTTGCCTACACTTGCTTTTGTGAAAAGTAACCAATGACCTGTGACGTTTTGTGTGGTTACAGAGCAAGATGTCCGGATTCTTACCCAGTTCGGAGATCTTGCGAAGCAACATGTATGCACGCTGTCTTCAGTATTGATGTCTTAGGGCATCCGTTCTCAAATGACAGCCGTATCTAAAAGCTAGGTAGATGCCATCCATTTGCGGCCTAAAATGGTTCGTGTCTCTCGAAAACTAAATGTTAGGTTAGGCATAGAATAAGGCCCACACAAATAAGAGCGGCAACTACAAATTCAGCATATTGAGAATTACATAAGACGGTGATGTGGGAATCCTTCGGGAGTCGCTCGTCTCGTCTTCACATAAAACAGCATGCAACTTTATAGTCATAATTTCACTAGGTATGGTCTTTCGTTTACAGCATTTTGATTGAATATTAGAGTAAGCCCTTTTTGGCCAATATTCTTCTCCCGCTTTAAGTGATGGCGACATTTTTCTGTGATAGAGGCCCGCGTGAGGCACTTGCCTCTTGCAAGGATTCAGTGCCGACGGCCCATGCGAGGCTAATACTCCTCACCCAAACTAGCACTAGGAGTAGAGCCCGCATGATGCACATGGCTTTTCAACACTATAAAAGATCATTTTCTTTCCTTTCAGCTTAGAGGTATAATAGCTTATATTAAGTTAATTAGTTATCTCGTGTAAAGGTTCATCAGGCTGTCTCTATATCTTGTATTTTCGTATGCTCATTTTTATCTAGCTTACTTGATGGTCTGTTTTAGGACAAATCATTGTATGGACTTATTTTAATTAGGTCACCAATCAAATCTTGTAAGTCCATAGATCACGAAATTGCTATGGACAGGCATACCGGTGACACAAACTCTTGTGATGAGACTGTAGTGTTTAATGTTCGCGACGATGGTCGCACGGCCCCACCGGAATGATTGAGTTCCACCGGCCTTAGGAGCCAGTCTTCGTTACCCGTAGGGCAGTATCACACGGGATTCATAACCTCGAGACCGGAAGCTAACCAGCGTCATCACTCGTCGTGCACATGCAGTGCAGCGAGTCGACACCAGACACCAGAATGGCCTGACATTACCCCGCGAGCTACAGTACTCATACCCTTCACTGGGTCTTGACCACATGCAATTGATGATCCATTTGAGGTTTGTCTCTATGAGGCTAACAAAAACTGGCCCTCAGAGATTTGTCACAATTGTTTATTCAAATTTAGTTTGTCCATTCTGGTGTTATCATTTTCCAATAGCTCCCTCTGACACCCAGAAGGGCAGGTGATACTCTTGTCCTAACTTGCTTATCCCTTATTAGATTGATTGAGACCCATTTGATACATCACATTAACCAGTGAATATAGCTTGAGAAACCATCTTTAATGTGAGAGTGATCTTGCTCTTTGATCTCCTTATGTCTTATATTGGGTCTAGCTGAGTTGTATTAATTGCTGCCTCAACTGATCCTATCTGTCATTATTCATTCTCATGGTTGGATCTACCCCTGTGACTCAGTCACATAGGCACAGGAGGATGATGCATACCTGTCTTTTCTCTGAGCCCTACATGCAATAAAGGATATTGTGTTTTCCTGAATTAGCTTCACAATCTCATCTAAATGCTACTTAGGCCTGAAAATTAATATCGTCTGTGACAATGTTACGCTGGCCTGTTAATAGTAATTCTCATGGTCATGTTCAGGCAATCATCTTCTTAAGGTGCTAGTAAATATTCACATTTGTCTCTACTGGCATTACTGATTCCGTCGTTTCTAATTTCTCATAGTGCTATTTAATTGGTTGCACCCTTTCTCTATGACTCAATTTTTTAGCCCTTAACAAGCCTAAACTCAGGCTTGTAGTTACTTCACGTGGATTGACTATTTTTGGCCTGAGAGTATCTCTTTCGTAGCACAGTAGTTTCATTTACTTCACGTGGCTTGAGTATTCTGGCCCTGAGAGGATTCCTTTAGTAACTTAGCTTCAATAAGCATAGTTGAGACATCTTCTCACACCTAAGATGTCTTCCATGTAGATAATTCTAGTTCTGAATAGGACAATTCGCTAAAATTAATAAGATACAAAAATAACTGAAATCGTGCTTATCACCTTGTTCTTTCATTACATGTAGTCAATTAGTCATGACATATCCTCCATGCGGTTTGACTAAACTGGCCATTGGAGCACTAAATGTACACCAATCTTTCACAATTGTAGTGGCCGCATTCCTATATACTGATCATAAATACATGTAGTAGTAATACCTGAATATATGTGATCTGCATGACAATGCTTGGTTGACCCGATGAGATCTTATGTTCTGGGTTCAGTCTATATTATAAGCTAACCTCTTAAACACCCAATTTGCGCTGTTCGTACAAGCTACTGTTGTAGCGTGACAGCAATGGTCCTTGAGTGCCTCTACACACGCACGCACGCACGCACGCACGCACGCACGCACGCACGCACGCACGCACGCACGCACGCACGCACGCACGCACGCACGCACGCACGCACGCACGCACGCACGCACGCACGCACGCACGCACGCACGCACGCACGCACGCACGCACGCACGCACGCACGCACGCACGCACGCACGCACGCATGCACCAACATATATTGTTACATATTTAACACCATGATTCTGAACTATAATTCTGGCGGACACCTTATATATAATGCATTTATTAACAGGACAGTTCCAATACAGACATCATAGCTAGTTGTAATCCGGTCATAAATAGTATCTACTATTATAAGGACAGCTACGACGAAGATACACCCAAAATTCATAGTATGCAAAGTACTAGAATCATGCATACGGCATATAATAATCAATCACATTGAAACACACAGCCTCTTTAGCAACAGAGAGTTTGGGTTTATCAGCAGCAGGTCAACTGTAATACAGCTGATACAAGTCATGGATAAATGGACCAAAATACTATATCAAGGTGGCTGTGTCGAGGTAGCATATTGCGACTTCATGAAGGTTTCGATAAGGTACCGCATAAGCGTCTAATACATAAGCTAGAGAAGTATGGTATCACTGGAAATATTAAGGACTGGACTGCTACATTTCCCACAGGAAGGATACAACGAGTAGTGGTCAATGGAGAAAAATCAGAGTGGTTTAATGTCAGCAGCCGTGTGCCCCACGGATCAATGTTGCGACCCTTACTCTTTGTAGTTTACATAAAACGATATTCTTGAAGTAATAAATGAAAGATTATATTGATACCTTTTTGCTAACGACACTAAGGTATTTAGACCTATGTTTCAGAAAAATGATTGTGAAAACCTTCAGAATGAATTGTACAACACGTATCAGTGGTCTCAAGATTGACAATTAAGCTTCCACCCAGATAAGTGTAAAATCATGAGAATCGGAACATCAGATATTAACAACAGACAATAGAGACTAAGTGAAGGAATGGCCCAACGTGGAGACGACATTGGGGGTATCAATTAATAGCAAGCTGAAATTCGATGAACATATATCAGAGAAAGTAAACAAAGCCAATTCAATGATGGGGCTTATAAGGTGGACCATGGAATCCCTGGTCTGTACACATTTAAATCACTATACACGGCTCTGGCGAGACCCCCCTCTTTAATACGCTAACCATGTCTGGTGCCCACATTACAGAAAACACATAGACGCAATTGAAAATGTTCAACGACGTGCAACAAAATTCATTCCAGGGCTATCTACACATAGATATGATGTTCGGCTACGCAGACTAGAATTACCAGCATTAGCATATCAGTGTGACGCGCCCAGCGTAATAGATCTTGCGTTCCCTATTGAAAAAAAAGATGATTCGGAATCATCAGATACTATCCCCTTGGGTAAAAGTGATCATTCCGTTCTATCATTTTGTTTTATTTGCTGCATTCAGGACAATACTAGTGCGCACCATCAGGTCAAAGTCTTCAAATCCTCTTTCACGGTATGATCCATTGTTGTGCAAAATGTGAGCCTTTTTACAGGCAGGCAGACGGATGGGCGGGTGGGTGGGTGGGCGAGCGGGCGGGTGGGTGGACAGATATGCAGACAGACAGACAGACAGACAGACAGACAGACAGACAGACAGACAGACAGACAGACAGACAGACAGACAGACAGGCCGGCCGGCTGGCTGGCTGGCTGGCTGACTGGCTGGCTGGTTGGCTGGCTGGCTGACTGACTGACTGACTGACTGACTGACTGGCAGACAGACAGCCAGACAGCCAACCCGCTAGGCAGGCAGGCATGCAGGTAGACCACGAATGAGATATCATCTTCCCTTTATGGGCGAGGGCAATGATTCTGCCGACACAGACAATAAATAAATAAATAAATAAATGTATGTATGTATGTATGTATGTATGTATGTAATATTGTAAACGCACCGGCTCAGAATTTTCAAAATTGAAAAAAATTGAAAATATTTTTGCTTATTTTATCACCTGAGATTGTCAATTTTGTTTAATAGATGCCATATGGCCTGATTAGTATACAATGATAAATCATTGATTGATGTTTTGAACACTTATTTGAGTTTCGCTTTTACCAAGATGTCGCGTAGATTAGGATTTTTCTTAAATGCAATTACTGGACGCTTGTTGAATGGTTGTTTTAAATTGTCCTGTAATTTGTGATACTCATCCTTTAGGATTTTCGCAATTTCAACATTTTTCCGATTGTATGTGAGAGTAAATGGGATAATCTCACGTTGATCCGAGAGGCATGGGTCCGAATTTATGCCCCTTGGCCATTGTGTTTCGAGTTCTTTAATCCAAAACGATTCTCTTAGTGATCTTTGTTTATCAGTTTCCTCTGTTGTGTCTGAAAGAGGTAGCTGTTCGATGGGCATAATTTCAAAGTCACGGGTGACTAAATGATCAGGAAGATTAAAATGTTCAGCCACATGTGTGTCTTCCTCTAGTCTAATATCTGAAAGGTGTCTGGTTGCTCGGCATCTTAGTCGATTTTTTGTTTCGCCAACATACTGCTTTTGACACAATTTGCATGAAATTAAGTAAATGACATTTTCAGAATCGCAATCTAATTTCGACTGAATTTGAAATTTGCTTTTGTTTTGAAAGCTCGTGAATGTACTCTGGGAAGGAAGAAATTTATCCAATTTACACCTTTTCTTTTCACATTTCCGAGATTCTCCTTCACCAATAATCGGACGATTATGACAAATTTTGGTAGGCCGAGAATTTCTGGCATTATCTGGAATGATTTCCAAATTATGCAAAGTTTCAGACTTTATTTTGCGCAGGAACCGAGAAGAGTACCCTCTCGGTTTGAGGGCTTTGAATAAGGTCGAACATGATGATTCAAAGTTTTTCTTATCACTCGAATTTCTATGAAAACGGATTATTTGTGATTTTACAAGTCCCTTGAAAGTATGCGGAGGATGGAATGATTTCTTGTGTAGTAGTTGATGCGAGTCGGTTGGCTTAAAATAAACTTTGTAGTCTAAGTAACCAGTTGTTTCATACTTTATACCTTTGTATAAAGTTACATCTAGGAAATCTACGGACAGCTCATCGATTTGAGCTTTTAGTTTGATATTCGGATCATGATTATTCAGAATGGCCAGAAATTCGGTAAATGCTTCCTTACTATGTTGCCAGATCATGAAAATATCATCGAGGTACCTGCGGTAAATGAGCGGCTGATTTGGACAGTTTTCGAGTGCTTCCTTTTCCCACTCTGCCATGTAAAGGTTAGCGAAACCTGGGCTGAAACGCTTACCCATTGCGCAGCCACAAATTTGTTGAAAAATTTCACCAGCAAATTCAAAGTCATTGCCCTTCAGACTAAGCTCTAATAGAGCTATTACTTCTCTGTCGGGCCTGTTGGTGTCAGGATAGTCGGCAAATGCTCTACGAATTGAATTTAGACCCTTTTCGATGTCAATGTTTGTGTACATAGCATCGACGTCCATTGTAATTAAGAATGAATTTGGAGGGACCGAGATCTTAGAGACCTGGGCTAGGAAGTCTTCAGTGTTTTTCAGATAGCTAAAATGTCTATTTGCAATTGGCTGAAGATGGTAGTCGATAAATTCACTAATCCTATATGATTCCGAACCACAATCTGAAATGATGGGTCGCCCTGGTGGTGTCATAGGGTCGGTCCACAAGTCAACAGACTTATGGATTTTAGGAAGAAGATAAAATGTACGTGGTTTCGAATCATCTTTTGCGCACAGGTATTTATATTGCTTTTCAGTTATCTTCTTGTTATCAACCATTTTTTGGAGAATTTTGTTGAATTTGCTACAGTTATTTTGCCAAAGTGGTTCATTTAGTTTTTGGTAATGCTTCGGATTACTAAGCTGTCTATGCGCTTCTTTGATGTAGTGGTCTTTATCCATTATTACAGTAGCCGATCCTTTATCCGCAGGTTTGATGACAATTTCACTTTTTCTAGATAAACCTAATAGGGCCTGGCGTTGCTCATAAGATAAATTTTGCTGATCGTTTGGAAATGTAGTATTTTCAATACGTTCAGAGTAAAGTTTTATACTTTCACCGATTGCTGGGTCAACACATTTTAAGTTTGGAGCCCAGCCAGTTTTTTCAATGAATAGTGGAATATTACTATTGGAGTTTTGAAAAAAATCAGCTAATTTCACACGGTGACCAAATTCAGCAGTTTCAGTAAAGCCATTATCTAAATCTGCATCCAAACCTGTTTTATGTTTTGGTGTTGGGACAAAAGTCAAGCCAAAATTAAGCAGTGACTGTTCTGCTTCGCCTAATGCGGAGCCGGTTAAGTTTACAATATTACTACCCAGTCCCATTTCTGGGTGGTTGGTACCTTGACCCGAGTTTAGTTTAAATTAAGGGCCACAAGCCAGTTATTATACATGTCATTTGCTGTCCTCTCAGTCCAATGAATATTGTCATGACCCACTTCGAATTCTGTCGAAGCAAGACTGGGTATGACAATAACCCTGGACTCAGGGGATTTGGCCTTGCTTGACGCGGCAGTCCGATTAATTGCATCGAGTGCCTGCTTTTGCTGAGGTGTCGAGGTTGCGGAGAAATTTAGTTCAGTGAAGTAGATCCTAGACTTGGGAAATTTCTTTCGTACCATACTGAATAATAACCTAAGTCGATACTCGGAGGCTGAGATCAGATTATTCCTATCATTTATTCCTATGGTGAGGACTACTTTCTCAGGTTGCAATTTCCCTGTGTATTTATTAATGATCGTTCTGAGATCATTAATCGATGCTCCAGGGAAACAGGCAACCTGAGTATCTGGATGGGGATCCACATTAATCCGACTCAAGTTTGAATCTCCGACGATCAAGATCTTTTTGTCGAGGGTCGGAAGTTGCCAATTTGGTTTGTTGGTGGCCTCATTCCTGAATTTCCAGAACTTATTCTGTTCCAAGGGTGTGGGCTTCTTTGGTCTGGCGCATGGAGATGGTGTGAATCGTGGTTGAGGGACCTTTTGTGCAGCTCGGGTCCTTGGACCCGGCTGTTTACTAGCACCTTTGGCATTTGACACCCTCTGCGGAAGAGGAGGAAAATCCTCAGGAGAGAATGGTGGCGCTGGTGGAGGTGAATCTGGTAGAGGGATCATAGAGGGGTCCACTGGAATGTAAATACTGTGGTCACTGGATGTGCCAGGAAGAGAGCTAATGGGAGACGGTTGTTTATCTGGACGTTTTAGTGGTGGTGAGGCCTCTGCAGGTGAATGTAGCCGCTTTTTGGGATGAGCGGATTGTACTAAATTTGCATTTTGTACTGGTTTGCTAACAGGGGTGACATTTGGTGGTTGAGTAACAGGCTTATAATTCGGATCAAGTGGTCTAATAAAATCATAAAATGCTGAGATGGCGTTGTGATCCAATTTTCTGTGATAATTCTTTTTGGCCCAATGGATTGCAGTGGACTTAGCCCGACCAAGGTCTAAATAAGGAAGAGTTTGGGCTGAGAGTAGCTCAGAACGGAGGACTCCTAGTTTACAGTTATAGTGGCGAACCCATGTTTTAATCATTGTTTTCGCCCATTCAAAGTTGACATTACGAATGTCGAAGTGGACCTCAGCATCTGGCATGGCCGGTTTGCAGAAGTCTGTCAAACTCTTGACCTTTCGACCGAGGCCATTTGGCACGGTGTCGCTGTCTAGATGCGTGTTCAGCACACCCAGGTGGTGAAAACATTGGATTACCATGTAGTATACTTTAACCAGGCGTGCGTGAGCAGATGATGGGTGGTGTGATTCAGCGTCATCACCAGCCCTTCGCCTACCCCCGCGTTGTCTAGCCATGGAATCACAGTCAATCAATCAATCTAAATCTTAATTAATCTTAATTAATCTCAATTAATCTCAATTAATCTCAATTAATCTCAATTAATCTAAATTAAAACTCAATTAATCTTAATCAATCTCAATTAATCTTAATCAATCTCAATCAATCTTAATTAATCTTAATCAATCTTAATTAATCAGGCAATCAATCAAGTTGGCAAATCGGCAAACAACCCGTCCACCACCTTATCAATCCAAACAATCAATCACGCAACCAATCAGTTCAGACAATCAATTCAAGCAACCAATCAATCATGCAACCAATCAATACAAGCAACCAATCACGCTACCAATCAGATTAGACAACAAATCATGCAACCAATCAAATCAAACAATCAATCACGCAATCAATCAATTCAAACAACCAATCAATTCAATCAACAAATCATGTAACCAATCAAGCAACAGATTACGCAAGCAATCAAATCAAGCAAGCAATCAAATGAAACAACCAATCAAATAAAACAACCAATCAAATCAAGCAACTAGTCAAATCAAGCAACAGCTCTAACCCCCAATCAAGCAATCAATCAGATCAAGCAACTAATTCGATCA